>CAJHQQ010000039.1:0-508488 GCA_905132885.1 Moricandia moricandioides
GATTTTCCTCCTTCAATAGCATTTGTCTTACCATATGTCTTTTCAATTTCTTCAAAACAAATATTATCATCATCTTCCTCGTCCTCATCTTGAACCTTTCCATAAAGACTGTAATCCCCACCATTCTGATCCGTTTCACCAACAATAGAGTTATCAGCATCCTCCTCCCCATTTTCCTCCTCCCCATTTTCCTCCTCCCCATTTTGATTTTCATCTGCAACAAACTCATTATCACCAACATCTTCTTCCCATTCACCAGCTTCATCATTATCACCAACATTTTCAAACCATTCACCAGCTTCATCATTATCACCAACATCTTCAAACCATTCACCAGCTTCTTCACTTTTCTCTGAAACCGTTTCCACCTTGCTGCGGCTTGATACACAAAGACATACTCTATGCGTTTTGAGTATCTCGAGCAAGTTTCGAACTTGTCTATCACTTGTAACATGAATGGGAGGACTGCCTGGAGCCATCATCATTTCTGCTGGTAATGAGTAGCTAATCTCCACAGTCACTGTTCTCATGTCCAGGTTATAATCTTCTTGAGCCATTGCAACAAGTTCAGCATGTGTTGAATCGTCATTCAATAAAAACAATCTTGATCCTTTGAGATCATCAACCACAAAATCCCAACGGCAATCTTTCAACAACCATTCTCCATAGACTGCTTGTAACTGATGAATCATCTGCAAATATTCAAAAAAAACACATTAGTAAACATATAGAAAATGAAGAAGTTCACTAAACATTGCCGCAGACGACATAGAAGTAAGTCGTCCAGAAGACTTAAAGGTAAGTCGTCTAAAGAGGTCACTTTTGCAATTGAAAATTAAATGGGACGACTTAAATCTAAGTCGTCCGGCTTTGTTAGTTAAAAAAAAAAGTCCAGACGACTTATATATAAGTTGTCTACGAAAAAGGGCTTGTTTTGCATTTGACCGAATCGTGTCAGATCTTTGACTATTGCCGACTATTGCTGGACGACTTATAATTCAGTCGTCTCTGAGAAAGTTAAAATTTCAATATTTTATTCAAACTAGACGACTTAAACTTAAGTCGTCCTAGGTTAGTTTTGTAATTGAAAAATAAAACTTGAAATTTAACTTTCTCCAGACGACTTAATTGAAAGTCGTCCAGACAGACGACTTAATTTAAGGTCGTCCGGATGAAGCAAGGTTTGACCAGAAAACTTGGGAAAACTTCTGGACGACTTTGCTTTCCTGGACGACTTTAAATTAAGTCGTCTGTCTGGACGACTTTCAATTAAGTCGTCTGGAGAAAGTTAAATTTCAAGTTTTTGTTTTTCAATTACAAAACTAACCTAGGACGACTTAAGTTTAAGTCGTCTAGTTTGAATAAAATATTGAAATTTTAACTTCTCAGAGACGACTGAATTATAAGTCGTCCAGCAATAGTCAAAGATCTGACACGATTCGGTCAAATGCAAAACTAGCCCTTTTTCGTAGACAACTTATATATAAGTCGTCTGGAGTTTTATTTTTTAACAAACAAAGCCGGACGACTTATAATTAAGTCTTTCGTTTTGACCAGAAGACTTATCAGTAAGTCTTCTACATACAGATGACTTAAGAGTAAGTCTTCTACGCGAACAGATCTTGAAAAAAATTCAAATTCGTACCTTAAACTAGGTGAGATGACTTCGTTTGCACACAGGGTCTTCTCCAACCACCCAGAATCTCAAACGAAAGCAACCGTAAATCAAAACGAAAGAAATATGGCTCTGTCAACCGTAAAATATTTTGAATCAAAAGCTTGAGTTTTTTGGATGAATATGGAGAGAAAGTGAAATAAATGTTGTTTTTAGTTCATAACAGGTCGTACAACGTTGTTGAACTATTCATTAAAGGGCATTAAAAGCTCCAAACAGGTAGTACAAGGTTGTTGAACTATTCATGGTAGTGGCAATACTGTAAATACTTGAAGATGATGAGGTTGAGACAGTAAAGAAGCCATTTTCGAAAAACCAAAAAAAAAAAAGGTTAATGGCATTTTCGTAGATAAAATGCACGTGTGGGGTGAAAATCTCAAAAAAAAAATGAGTCAAACAGAAAAGGTTAGTTTTCTGTTTGACTCCAAGTTTTGAGTTACTTTTGCAAAAAGGCCTACTAATTATTCATAAATAAATATTATAAAATCAACAAGTTTTATATCATTTCTCCAATGAACTTTTAACAACAATGTTCATTAATAATATGATTTTCAATTAACAAGGAAGTAGATACACAAAGAAATGTAAAAATATATAGAAATAAGAGACTAACTACAAAAAATGAAAAAATAGAAATATGAAGTTAACTAATTTATACTACGAAGACTTAAATGTTGTTGAATTATGAGACTCCATCCAAATATACAGTAGATGCTCTTTAAAATTTCTGTTAAGATCCAAACTCTCTCATAAAATAAACAAAGATAGTTTGTGTACAGCTGACGCACATTATGTAAATCACTTTATAATTTCTATAAGAAATCTATTATAAAGTCAGCTAGAATTGTTTTAATTTAATTCTAATATGTTGTAAGGAAAAAAAACTGACATTGATTCATGTTTGGTTTGGCTTAATATTAGATCAATTTACTAACTAATTTTTCTCATCTTTTTAACCTTTAATCTCTTATGTTTTTTAATAGATAACAACATCAAAGATTTCATATTGTTATTGATACCAACACAAGCGCATACCTTTTATAACTATTTTTTCTTGTAAAATGATAATGACTCAAGAAGTTATGACATCTTGAACAATATGTCTACAGACTGATGTATGTTTATTCTTAAAAAGCATTCAAGTGATGCCATGAAATATGTGAGTTTGTTATATAAATTATCGATTTCTTTTCCTTTGCCTCATGAAAATTATCACCTTGCAATATATCAAAGTTCTAATTGTATCTAACATAACACTCCAATTCATTGATAATATTGAACACCTTGGTGTATTCACGTTATGTTTCGAACTCCATACATTTTCAAAAGAAATCGATATTTTTTTATAAAAATCTCGATGGTTTTGTTTTTGAGAAACACCAAAAAATAGAGCTTGTTGAAAGAACAAAAAGACTAAAATAACGTTTAAAAGGATGGTTTTGTGAGCTTGGCAAAATGAGACATTAAAATGGGATTATTCTGGCCAATTATGTGAAAATAAGTTGTGATCATGTAAGGGTGTCCTGATGGTGGAGGCATGCATGGCTAAGGGGATAGACCAAACCTTACTTTCCTATAGGGCTCGAAAATCAAGTTTTAGACTATGTGTAACTCATTAAAGTTGGGTCGAGTTCGCTATGTCCCACAATGTGGAGAAACTGTCTCTTAGTCGCCGATGTTTTTTTTTTCATCACAAGACTTATGGTTTCCCAGATTGCTTCTATCTCCTTAAAGCAACTCAGATTGGTGGATTGTGAACATTGTGGAGCTGTAATCTCTACAATGAATCTATTGCTCATATTCTCTCTCGCTCTCCAATTCTTGAAACCTTGGAATTGTTTGACTGTGGTGGTTTACTAAAGTGTTTTGATCATAATAAATCACCGAGTTTGAGAGCACTCGAAATAGATTGTTGGTCCCGGAGTTCAGGGCATATGAATAAATTTAAATTATTTTTTAAAGAAATATTGTTAACATTTTAGTTCTGATTATTTTTACCAATATTTAAATATAAATTTTATTTAATTGAACAAAAATTATAATAAAATAAACATTTTTCTTTTTAATTATATTTAAGAATATTTATGTATATTTTAAAAATTATAATCTTAGATATTTTGGTCCAAATATATTAAATAAAATTGTATAAAATTAAGAACAAATTGATAGAAGAATTGTATAATTACCGATAAATAAACCAAACATGTATTTCTAAAAGTTTTAGATATCAAAATAAAATAAAAGGTTGCTTTAGTATAAAAACATAAAAACAAAGTATGCTCATGTCCAAGAGCTTTTTGATAGAACCGTAATATATAAACTACGGAGAACTGAATATTGTAAAAAATTAAAATAATAATATTATACCAAATGATAAGAAAATGATGATACAATCGCAGAGTCGAGATATTATCTCTTTCCTTAACTCAAAATACGTCCCGTAGTGCGACGGTTCTGTAACGTAATGAGTCCCAGGATACAACTGCAAAAATCTTCTGATCTGCGTCACTCTATCAGAAGCCTGGCGAAACTTGTTTTGTGTATACTCTCAGACTCGAAAGAATAATCAAAAAGAAAAAAAAAATTTGTGAAGGATTGTTTTTACTCTGTCTCAAAAAGCATCTGCTACACCAATGCTCTTCTTCCTTTATAAAGATGAGACACGTTATGCAATTTGTCATGGAGCCACTAACGTTTTTCAACTTAATGAGTATTTGATTTCTATAACTCATACGTTAGTTTTATTATAGCCATAATGTGGTTTGACCTATGCTTTTATTGAGTTTATATTTTTATAAATAAAAATATTTTATGACTAAGATTTAAATATAGGTTAATTGGTATAATACCCAATTAATATATTTAAATCTAAAATAAACTCAAATATCCAAAGTGACTCATTTGCTAAATGTTTTATACTTAGCCAAAATTTAAAGCTTTATAAGCTTTGTATGTCACTCACTTTGGACCTCCATTTCTCATTCAACATAACTCCGATTTTGACCAACAAATACACTAACTTATAGTGTTCATGGTGACGACTCCATCGTACCCAAATCCCGGTCCTTTTGACAGACGTCTCCGTCAAAAAACCCATCGGAAAAATGGTCCACACCAATTTGTCAAAAACGAGTTCCAACAATCCCCCACATGAATAGAAATGACTCTAGACACATGACTCAAGAAAAAAAAAACTTTTGAGAGTACGAGCGAAAAATCCACTGCATGATGAGTTGGTAGCATTTTTCAGCCTTGAACCAGTCATTGTTAATAACTATCGGATTTACTCGAGCAGGAGGTGAACATGATGTCTTGAACCCCCGGACTTTGGTGTAAACCGAGACAATAGCTACAACACAGCTTCATTCTCTCACAAAACAAATTTCTCTATTGTGTTCGTTTTGGCCGTGAACATTCCTGGTTAATCGTGAGTGAACTTAGAGAATATAGCCTTTTATTCATTCTCCTAGAAACGGCCCCATTTCACACTCACAAGGTGATTTGCCATTAGCTTTGTTTAGAGGAGTATCATGACTACTCCATTCATATCTCAAAGCTATGGACACAAATCATTAAAAGCAAATGCTTATCCTCTATTCCTTACATGTAGCACTGTTTAATCATCCTAGGAACTGAGTATAGACCGAAGTCTTACAGTGCTTTGGGCAGATTTAGTTTGACTTAGTTGTCTCCTTGAACCTATTTCTTGGGATCTCCAGTCATTTGGGTAGAGTTACCGCCAAACTTCATCTTAATTCATAGGCTTTAAACCCATTCCTCTTGATGATTTAACAACTTGATCTCGTGACAAACCTTTATTAAATGGATCCGCAAGGTTTTCATTTGTTCTGATGTAATCAATCGTAATTACACCAGTTGAGATCAAGTGTCTAATGGTTTTATGACGTCTTCTTATATGACGAGATTTACCATTATACAAGCTGCTCAGTGCCCGGCCTATTGCCGCTTGGCTATCACAATGTATACGTAATGCCGACACTGGTTTATCCCACATTGGAATATCTTCCAAAAATTTTTGTAGCCACTCTGCTTCTTCTGCAGCTTTATCTAAAGCTATAAATTCAGATTCCATGGTTGATCTGGCCAAAAGAGTTTGTTTGGAAGACTTCCAAGAAACTGCAGCACCACCAAGTGTAAAGACATATCCACTTGTGGATTTAGAGTTTTTGGAGTCAGAAATCCATTTGGCATCACTGTATCCTTCCAAAACTGCAGGTTCTTTACCATAGTTTAGCCCATAAGTTTTAGTGTGACGTACATAGTCTAATACTCTTGTTATGGCTTTCCAGTGGTTATGTCCTGGATTACTCGTGTAGCGGCTCAGTACATTGACCGCATGTGCTAAATCAGGTCTAGTACAATTTGTCAAGTACATCAAGCTTCCGATGACACGCGCATACTCTGACTGTAACACTGCTTCACCTGAATTTTTCGTCAAGTGAAAACTAGGGTCTACAGGAGTTTTTGCCTTTCCTTTCGAGTAAGATTCAAACCTCTCAAGTATCTTTTCAGCATAATGAGTCTGAGATAAGATGATTCCTTCAGAATTACGAAAGATCTTAATCCCTAGGATAACATCAGCTAGTCCCATATCTTTCATTTCAAACTTGCTCCTTAGTATGTTCTTTGTTTGAGTGACATGTCTTTATTACTACCAATAATGAGCATGTCATCTACATACAAGCCAAGCAAAACGTATCCAAGTGGTGTACTTTTGAAGTATATGCACTTGTCACATTCATTAATGTTGAAACCATTTGACATCATAACATTGTCAAATTTTTCATGCCATTGTTTTGGAGCTTGCTTAAGTCCATACAAAGACTTCACAAGTCTACAAACTTTATGTTCTTGTCTTGGGACAATTAACCCTTCAGGTTGTTTCATATAAATCTCCTCTTCTAAATCACCATTTAGAAAGGCAGTTTTTACATCCATCTGATGGATTTCTAGATTTCTCAATGCTGCAATTGCTATCAGCATTCTGATCGAAGTTATTCTCGTTACCGGAGAATAGGTGTCAAAGAAATCTAAGCCTTCTTTTTGGCGAAAAACTTGCACCACAAGTCTACACTTGTACTTATCAATTGACCCATCAATATTCAAATTTCTTTTGCAAATCCATTTACACCCCAAGGCTTTAAACCCTTGTGGCAAATCGGTTAAATACCAAGTGTGATTTTGCATAATAGAATCGATTTCACTATTGAAGGCTTCTTTCCAAAAATCAGCGTCTGGTGTAGACATAGCTTCAGCGAAACTTCTTGGTTCATTCTCCAGAAGAAAGGCCATAAAGAAATCTTCACCATAAGATTTTTCCTTACGTGCTCTTTTGCTACGTCTAGGTTCATCTTCAAATAGTTCCGCATCATCAAACGATGTGCCAGAAGTACTCGCCTCATGTCCAGAGGTGTTTGCATCTCTTTCTTCATGAGTTCGTTTTAGATTCTCTCTATTCTTACACGGAAACACGTGTTCGAAGAAAGATGCATTCCTTGATTCCATAATTGTATTAACATGAACATCTGGTACATCTGACTTATGAACCAAAAATCGATAAGCACCACTATTATGGGCATATCCGATGAAAATACAATCTACTGTTTTAGGTCCAATTGAAACCTTCTTCGGAGGTGGTACTGCGACTTTTGCAAGGCACCCCCACACTTTCAAGCATTTGTACGAAGGTACAACACCTTTCCAAAGTTCATATGGTGTTTTACCAGTAACTTTGTGTGGTATTTTGTTGAGGATATAATTTGTGGTAAGCAATGCTTCTCCCCACATGTTCTGGGCTAACCCAGATTCCTGCAACATCGCATTCATCATCTCTTTAAGAGTTCGGTTTTTTCGCTCCGCAACTCTGTTAGATTCAGGTGAATAGGGAGCAGTTGTTTGATGAATGATGCCATGCTCTTTACAAAACACATCAAATGGTCCATCATACTCGCCTCCTCTATCACTTCGAACTATCTTTATAGTTCTATCAAGTTGGTTTTCAACCTCGAGTTTATACTCTTTGAATTTTTCCAAGGATTCATCTTTGCTTCTTAGCAAATAGACATAACAATATTTTGTACAATCATCTATGAAAGTCACAAAATATTTTTTCCCACCTCTAGTTTGAACAAATTTTAAATCACACAAATCTGTATGAATTAAACCAAGAGGTTCAGTTGTTCTCTCAACATGATGGAATGGAGTTTTTGTGAGTTTTGCTTATACGCATACTTCACATTTCTCTTTGCTCAATTTGCATTTCGGAATTAGGTTTAAATTAATTAATCTTTGCACAGATTTATAATTTACATGACCTAATCGTTCATGCCAAACCTTGAACGGTTCAACCAAATAAGCAATTGGTTCATTTGTGGATAAGACTGTCTTAATACACATTTTGACCAGTCCATCCTGAACATAACCCTTGGCTAAAAGAATATCATTCTTTTTTAGCACAAGTTTATCAGACTTGAAATTTACTACAAATCCAGCTTTGCTTAATTGCGAACCAGAAATAAGATTCTTTCGCATATCTGGAACATGTTTAACATTTTTGAGAGTAATCTCTTGTCCAAAAGTTAGCGCAAGTTTCACTTCGCCACAACCTTCAATAATAGACGAGCCGGTGTTACTCATAAACAACCTCTCCTCAACATTGCATTTTTGATAAGTACTAAACATATCCTTATCAATGCATATGTGAGTGGTGGCACCTGTGTCATACCACCAGTCTTTTAAATTATCTTCAATTTTATTGACTTCTGTGACCATAGCACAAGTGTCATTTTCAATTAGGTTGCCATAAAGCCTCTTTTTGTCAAGCTTGTTACTTTTGTAAGTTATAAGCATTGACGGAATCTGAATGCTCTTTTCATCAGACATTTCAGTTCCCATAGCAAATGAAATTATAAATGGCAGACCACTCTCAAACTGAATTTGAGGCGTCGACTCATTTAACTCATTGCCGATCACATTACAAAATCCATTAAAGATTGACATACTTGTGTTGTAAGGCATATTTGAATTTTTAATCTGCTCACAAAATCCAAAAAAAAAATTAGTATAAACCAATACCAAACACAATTAAATTAAATATAAAAAAAACCAGAGTATAAATTTCTGAACTTTAACGATGTGACTATGTTACTCGCAAAAGGAAATAATTAAACAGGTCAAATGATAAATAATCTTGTTGGCTAACTACACTAGCAACGATTTGATAATAACAAAGAAATGTTTGATTGCTAGAGACAACTCGTATCCCACTATCACCACTATCACTTTGCTGAATAAACAAATCGGAGGAAAGATGATGCGAATGATTGAAAACAAATATTAATATTAAGATGATGCGAGATTAATTTCAGATGATTTACTTAAATATTAAGCAAAAAACAATCAACCGGTTTACCAAGATTAAAGCAAAACTAACGCAGGTAACACAAAACAATTAACTTTGATGCAGTTTATCACAAAGGAAGATGATTAAAGCTCATCCACCAATAAAATCACGAAACACAGGTCACGGATTTGCCGGAAGAAAAAAAATCATTAAAATTAGATTAGAAATTCCTGCAAAAAATAAAAAGGTAAGCGTAAAGATTAAAAATTTAACGCTGACACCGAGAATTATTGGAGTTGATCCAATTCCAACACCTTTTTAGAAATATCAATCAACCTGTTCTTAAAAAAACACTTTTACAATAATCAGTCCGGTTAGTGCAAAGCAATTAACGGATATTTTGAGTTAAGACTGATAGAACCGTAATATATAAACTACGGAGAACTGAATATTGTAAAAAATTAAAATAATAATATTATACCAAATGATAAGAAAATGATGATACAATCGCAGAGTCGAGATATTATCTCTTTCCTTAACTCAAAATACGTCCCGTAGTGCGACGGTTCTGTAACGTAATGAGTCCCAGGATACAACTGCAAAAATCTTCTGATCTGCGTCACTCTATCAGAAGCCTGGCGAAACTTGTTTTGTGTATACTCTCAGACTCGAAAGAATAATCAAAAAGAAAAAAAAAATTTGTGAAGGATTGTTTTTACTCTGTCTCAAAAAGCATCTGCTACACCAATGCTCTTTTTCCTTTATAAAGATGAGACACGTTATGCAATTTGTCATGGAGCCACTAACGTTTTTCAACTTAATGAGTATTTGATTTCTATAACTCATATGTTAGTTTTATTATAGCCATAATGTGGTTTGACCAAACACATTAATATGCTTTTATTGAGTTTATATTTTTATAAATAAAAATATTTTATGACTAAGATTTAAATATAGGTTAATTGGTATAATACCCAATTAATATATTTAAATCTAAAATAAACTCAAATATCCAAAGTGACCCATTTGCTAAATGTTTTATACTTAGCCAAAATTTAAAGCTTTATAAGCTTTGTATGTCACTCACTTTGGACCTCCATTTCTCATTCAACATAACTCTGATTTTGACCAACAAATACACTAACTTAGAGCATGCACATTGAGGGTTCATAAGGGGGGTTCACACAGTTTTCTAGATGAACAGTGATGAACCCGTGCCTTTGGTGTTCACTCTGGTGAACCCGTATCATCACTGTTCACGACACGTGGCGGCCCGCGATTGGTCTATCTTTTTTTTCTTTTTTTTTTAAAAAAAAAAAACAAAAAAGAAAAACAAAAAAAATAATAATAAAAAAATGAAAAGATGAATCCCAAGGGGGGGTTCATTGATGTGGATGTCCTTATAGTGTTCATGGTGACGACTCCATCGTACCCAAATCCCGGTCCTTTTGACAGACGTCTCCGTCAAAAAACCCATCGGAAAAATGGTCCACACCAATTTGTCAAAAACGAGTTCCAACACTTTTAGGTAAGTTAGCTTTTGTATCCTTCACAACTAAAAACGAATCGTTCCTTTAGTGGGACTACCTCATAAGTCGCTACCTATATGAGTCAATCCGAAGACGCAAGGTTCAATCTTTTTCAAAGGCAAACAAACAGAAACCTATAAAGCATCGAAATTTTTCTAGCGAAGAGAGGAAACAAAACACAGAATGTTGTAGACAAAGCATGATAAGCATCTTTCAGTGATGATTCCGTACTCATTGCCCTATATATCTTTCTTAACTAAATGTTCAGCCCCAGGTCTCTGCAACTACACAAGTATCCAAAACCCTCGTTACTTCTCAAACAATAAAATGTTTTCAGAAATACTGATAGGTCAACGTAGGAGAGGTGTATATATAGTTATATACATACATTCATGTTGTCGCTGAGTATGTGTAATAGATTTAAATTAAATAAACTACAGTAAAAATATGGTGCTGTGGTGTAGTGGTTATCACGTTTGCCTTACACGCAAAAGGTCTTCAGTTCGATCCTGGGCAGCACCATTATGGCTCTTTTTATTGGTATCAACTGCTATAATGTGTTTATATTTTGTAATACGAAATAGAACTATTTATTTCTTGTTTATTTTTTTTTCATTGTTATTATATATACCTTCATTCATATATATATTTTTTGGATAAATCTCTCAAATAAATATTTTTGAAGTTTTTATCACAAAAATAGACATTAAAAAAATAAATGATAAAAATAGATATTTTTATTTTAAAATTTTTAGTTTTTTTCAATTTTAAATACCACCTCCAAAATTCCCCATCATATAACTTTGAACTCTAAATTTAGATTACTTAACCCAAAATGTATAAATGTATATTTACACTTTTTAATAAAATTTATTTTGATCATTTTTCTCATTAAATACTATTTTGGAGACAAAAGTTTTTTTATGTCTATTTTGATCATTATCTTTATAATTTTTGGACAATATGAATGATTTGTTAAAAAAATAAGATTTTTCAACCCAATGAATAACGCTATAAGCTTGTAGACCAAACAAAAGATAATCTTTTTATTTACTTTCCAACTGTTGAAAATGTAGAAACATGGTTCCAAACTTTATACAATTCCTCAAGCCGCGCATCATTTCCAAAACAAACGCAACTCGTCTCCAACCACTTCAAAACGCCACTTGGCGCGTTCCACTCTCAAATCGAGAGATGGTGACACTGATCGTCGCCACCACCTACGATCGTCGCCACCACCTACGAGAGATGGTGACACTGATCGCGGCCCAAGTCATAGCTCTTGTAAGTGAATATAGTTTGTTTCATGAGGTAGAACAACGTCGTTGCTCTTACTTCTTATTGCTTCATTTGGATTTTTAGGCTTCTTTGGGTTTAAAGTTGCTTCTAATTATCTGCATAAATTGACTTGTGAAATGCTTGTATCTTCTTAATCTAGAACCCTACTTCATTTAGCATAGGTAAAGTTGCTTGTCTGTATCTATAAGCTTGCTTTGTGTCTTTGATCCAGTTAATATGGGAAGGACTTGGGCTAGGAGGCGGTGAAGCGGTGGGGAACTGGAACAGGTGCATCCATGATAAGCTTAATAAGTAGTAGTATCAATATAAAACTAAGGTGGAAACGTCTTTTGGTGGACAGTGAAACTGGGAAGAGAAAAGTTCTTCTAGGACTTGGAGGTGGACATTATGCTCCTCGTCACATGGATGTAGTTTTGTAAGTTGTCAAGAACTCTTAAGAGTATAAGTATTTAATCTGTTCTTTGGCTGATTTTTTTTTGTTTGGTTGCGTTGATCAGGAAAGATGATATTTGGGTGGGCCATTTGCTGTCTGGATACTCATTGCCAATGGAAGAAGCAAAGCCTGGAGAGAATCACATTGGTGGAACTTGGAGACAATCAATACAAGCAGCTTTTGAAGCTACTAAAGCTTCATTCCCAGGAGGCGAGATCTTAGCTCATCTTGATCAGAAGTAATGTCCAAATCATTTTCCTCTATATATTGTTGTTCCTCTTGTGTGGATTACAAGTAAATGGTTGTTGTGTTTTGGGTTACAGGAGCTTCAAAGGATGGCAAAAGAAGGCTATTACAGAGTTCTTGGCAGAACAAAACATCAATGTCGGGAGGCCAAACGATTTCACATGAACTGTTGAGATCCATAAAACATATGATCTAAGTTTTGGTTTATCTATTCAGAGTCTATCATTGATACGTTTAGATTATTTTCAAGGGAATGTTACAACTAATAAAGTTACAATCACGATATATCTACGAGACTTCTTCATCGTCAGAACTTTTTAGAGTGGAGACGATGTATGATGCTCCGACTATAGTAGAGATTGTTTACATAACTCATCAAAGTTTTTTTTTCTTGGTTCAAACATCGACTTTCACTAACCAATTTGTGATAACAAGATTACGATCTCATAAATTTATCCTCACATACAATGCCGATCTAAAACTCATTGAAGTTGTAGGCTATTAATAATAATCTTAGTGATCAATTCAAGAAGAAACAAAAGCAAGAGCAAAGATTTAAAAGTTTTTTGCTACATTTACAAAACACTAGTGATCCAGTCATGAGCAGTGACGGAAGGTATTTTAAGAATCTCTTAACTATTTTTCTATTTCATGAAATATCGAAATAATTAGCAATATAATTCGTATGGTCTATTGACATCACCATATAATGATTCTGATAAAAAATGATAAGGCCGTTGGAAAGTATTTAACTTTAATATAATAACATGATTGAATATTTAAAAGCTATAGTAAGAATTGATGACATAAATAGGAGATGAAAACGTAGCTCCAACGCAGCCAACGAAACATAGCCGTTGATTTAGGTAAGAGAACAGTTGATCACCTCACTATGTCTTCTTTTGTATTAGGTAGGTATGGCATTTTACCCGGACCCAATGATCCAATCCAAAACCCACCCAAAAAATCTCGGTTTGAGTAGTAACCAAACCGATCATTTTATTTTATTGGATCTTTTGTAGAGGACATGCGGATCCAACCCGAACCCAAGACTCAATGGGATACTAGAAATATCTAAAACTTCAAGTAAATATTAGGCATATATGGGTATTTCAGTATATTTTGGGTATTATGTATATTTTTTTAAGTTTTAGATTTCGATTTTTCGGGCAAGGTTTGGAGTTTCGGGTAAAATTTTAGATTTTCAAAAATATAATTCGGATAATCGGATAAAAGTTTGGATATTTTTATGTCTTCCGTCAATTTTGGGTAAATTTTCAGATTTTTGTGTATTTAAGAACTTTCATGTATTTTTTGTCTTTTGGGTATTTTTTTTGGGTCAGACAAGACATGATCCGTATATAACCTGATCCAGAAGTGAATAGAACCCGATCTGGTAAATTCTAGTTACCCTATTGGGTTTAATATCTATTATCTCAACCGATCCAGATCTTACATGGCCAAAACCGAATCTATATCGATAAATTCTAATAACTATATTAAATTTAAATATTTAAGACTTAAAGGAGCCGCACCCGGCAAGACCCGAATTGAGGACCCGAATGCGCATGCCTAGTATAAGGCCTGAGCATTTTACCCTGGACCCAAAAATCCCAACTGAAACCGACCAAAAAATACCCGATTTGAAACACTTAATAACATGAATATCCAAAACTATGATTTTTGCGTTCTATTTTCTATATTTTATTTTATGATTTAGTTGAAATATGTTTTTGTTAACGAACATTGTTATTATTTTTATAACATTTTCAGGTAATATGAATTTTTAAATGTAAAATTAAAGTTTTAAAATATTTTATTTTATTTAATAAACAGTTTATTGTAAGTTATTTTGTAAAACTATATAAATAACATATTTTGACTAAATTTGATGAAATTTGGGTCTTTCTTTTCCTATTCATATTCTAAACACCAAACTCGACCAAGATCCGAAACGGACTTAAATATTATTGATATTTTATTTTAATTATAGATCTGAACCGATCTGAACCAAAAAAGAACCGGTCCGAATTGAAAATTTACAAGTACTTATTGGGTTTAAAACTCTAGACTATAAGAATCCAGACCTCAAAACAACTGATTCGAACTCGATCTGGAGACCCGAATGTCTAGGCCTATTTTGTAAATATGCTTTTTCTGAATAATATCATGATTTAGAACATAACGAGAAATTGCTAAAAATACACAAGTTATATATCACTTATCAAAAATATTCTCAATAAAAAATATATTAATATTTGAGTTTACACTTTAGTGATTATTGTTGAGTTTGAGTTTACATTTTAGTGAGTATTTTTTATGGGTGGAGTTGAATTTCTCAATGTTTAATAAATATTTAAAAAAATTAGTTTAGTCTATTTTCATCATAAATTTAAGGTATTTTAAAAAAAAAATATTAATGATAAATTTGAAAAATGATATTAAATTTTAGTAAAACTAAAATTTTCCAATACTTAAGAACATTAATACAATGATTATTTTTAAAAAATGTTGCAAGGCCGTCGCTAGTATGAATGTTTTTGAAGAAATAAAAAACGTTGTTGACCAATGGGAAGTATTTTTTAGCAACAAAAAAGGGGAGTACTTAACCAATACTCGTTTTGTTTTAATTTATTTAGTGTTTAACGAATTTTTTTTTAAATGATGCTATAAAATTTAAAGTCATTTGAAAAGTTGTGACTAATCACAAAATGTTTCACTTTTTATTGGTTAAACTAATTTTATTTTTATGTAATCAAGATAAACTGACAAGTTCTGAACTGAAGAATATTAACTTGTATTCCATGGACCATAAGGTCATATATTTATATGATACAAAGGATCCTAAATCTTAGGAGATAAGGTAAGATTACATATTCGTATATATCTATTTAGGAAATCTAACTTATCCCAATACCCCCCCTCAAGTTGGAGCATACAAGTTAGTAATGCCCAACTTGGAAATGAATGCCTCAAATTCCTTTCTTCCCAAAGCTTTGGTGAGAATATCAGCCAACTGGTCTTTTGTGGAGACATGATATGTGCGAATGACACCTTTCAGAATCTCATCCCGAACAGCATGACAATCCACCTCTATGTGCTTTGTTCTTTCATGAAAAACTGGATTGGAACTGATGTGCAGAGCTGGTTTGCTATCACACATCATTGACATAGGTCCAATATGATCATACCCCATCTCTTTGAGCAATGCCTTTACCCATTTTAATTCTCGAGTAAGCTCATTAAGAGCACGATACTCAGCCTCTGCAGAAGAACATGAGACTGTATCTTGTTTCCTTGTTTGCCAAGAAATAGGAGATGATCCAAGCTGAACAATCCAACCAGTGAGAGAGCGTCGGGTTAACGGGCATGCTGCCCAATCGGAATCACACCATCCGGTGAAATGGAAAGATGACTTTGCACTCAAGAGAATTCCCTGGCCAAGAGTTCCCTTAATATAACGAACCACTTTTAATGCCGCCAACCAATGGTCCTCACGAGGCGAATGCATAAATTGTGAGAGAGTATGAATCGCATATGTAAGATCAGGACGAGTCGCAGCAAGATAAATGAGCCGACCAACCAGGCGCCTGTACCTTTCGGGGTCAGCGAGAAGGCTTCCAGTAGCAAGGCTGAGTCTATGGTTTTGGTCTATCGGAGAACCCACGGGTTTGCAGCCTAGGAGACCGACTTCAGTCACAATATCCGTCGCATATTTCTGCTGACATAAGTAAATTCCTGTAGGACTCCTAGCCACTTCAAGACCAAGAAAATATTTTAGATGACCAAGGTCTTTCATGTGGAAACAAGTGGAAAGATAGTCCTTGAATTCTTGGATTGCAAAAGGTAGATTTCCGGATATTATCAGGTCGTCAACGTACACCAAAACTCGAAGAGAGATCCCATTGTTGTAGTACACAAACAATGAATAGTCAGAACGGGTTTGTTTGAAACCATATGCACGAAGTGAATCAGCCAATTTAGAAAACCAACACCGTGGAGCCTGTTTAAGACCGTAAAGTGATTTACGCAAGCGACATACTCTTGTTTCATTTGGAGAACCAAATCCCTGAGGTAGTTTCATATATACTTCCTCATGCAAATCGCCATGAAGAAAAGCATTATGAACATCCATCTGGTGAACTTCATGGTCCATCTTTACTGCAAAATCCAAGAATAAACGAACCGTTGTCATTTTAGCAACAGGAGAAAATGTTTCGTTATAGTCCAAACCCTCTTTTTGATGATTTCCAAGCACCACTAATCGACCTTTATGTCTCAATATAGTTCCATCAGCTCGGAACTTAATCGTCCAGACCCAACGACTGCCTAGTGCTTTCTTGCCAGGTGGGAGTTCTACTAGATCCCAAGTATGTTGGTCTTCAAGTGCCACGATCTCGTGTTTAGCTGCATCACGCCAAACTTTTTCCTTCATTGCTTCATTAAATGATCGCGGTACTATCTCAGCCGAGAGACCACACACAAATTTTCGATGACTATCAGAAAATTGATTTGTAGAAAAATAATCAGAGAGAGGATATACTGGACCTGAGAGATGATGTGGGGCGGATGAAGGTGTAGAGAGAAAGAGAGGAGGAGAGAGACGGACTGCATTTGCGACAAAACCTTGCAACCGAGTAGAAGGTTTCTTAATTCTGTGTCCTCTGCCAAGGAGTTCTGCAGGCGGTTCCTGATCAGTGTTCGGTTGTTCTAGACCGGTTGTGGGAACCGCAATTGGGGCAGGTAAGGTCACAGGAGGTTGATCGTTGTCACTTCCAGATGAACCATCATCGTCATAGTCATTTAAATATGTAACTGGAGAGGTAACTGAATCTGTAACAAGAGGAGCTGAAGGCTGATTTGCAAAGGGAAATATCTTTTCGCGGAAAACAACATCGCGAGAAGAAAACACAACCTTACGTTCCATGTCATAAAGTTTCCATCCTTTCTTACCATATGGGTAGCCTAGGAACACACAGCGACGACTGCGAGATGTAAACTTATCACCCTTATGATCAAGGTTGTGTGCATACGCCAAGCAACCAAAAACTCGAAGGTGTTTATAGGAGGGAGCATAACCATATAGCTTTTCAAATGGAGTCTTGTTGTCGAGTAGAGCAGAAGGTGTCCGGTTAATAATATGACCGGCGGTGAGTACACATTCTCCCCAGTATTCAATAGGAAGTTGTGCTTGAAATCGCAATGCTCTGGCAATGTTCAGTATATGGCGATGCTTTCGTTCGGCACGACCATTTTGTTGAGGAGTATGGACACAGGAAGTTTCATGAATGATCCCAGACTCTTGAAAAAACTTCGTGAGACACATAAACTCAGTACCATTATCGCTTCGTATGATTTTCACCTTTGTTGTAAATTGTCTCTCGATCATAGCAAAGAAAGCTTTGAGATGCTGGCCGACGTGTGTCTTATCCGGCAACAAGTATAACCAAACTGCCCGTGAAAAATCGTCTACAATAGTCAAAAAATAGCGAGATCCACAAAATGCAGTAGTGCGATAAGGTCCCCATAAGTCGCAATGAATCAAATCAAAAACTGCTTTGGCATTATTAGAACTTTCAGGAAAACAGAGTCTGGTTTGTTTAGCTCGTAAACAAACATCACAATTCTGAAAAAAAACACTATCACTAGAAACACTACGTACTCCGGGAATGAAACTGGTAACACGGGGCGATGGATGACCAAGACGACTATGCCACAAAACTAAGTCCTCACGAACCGAAGTGTGTAGAGCCGTAGGTGTGATGATTTCCCGAAACCAGTACAGTCCCTCTCTCTCTCGTTCACCCGCTCCAATCAGCATCCTCGTAGTGCGGTCCTGTAAAATCAGAAGTTTGTCTGTTATTTGGCCAACCAGAAATTTGTCGGTAACAAGCTGGCCGAAAGAGATCAAATTCATATGGAAACCAGGAACTAAATAAACATTTTGAAGAGATAAAGAAGGTGTAAGCCGAATGGTGCCCTGTTGCGTGGATTGCACAGTCGACCCCGCAGGTAAAAGAACCGAAATTGGATCAATGTCATGTATATCCGTAAGGAGTTCAATCTGTCCGGTCATATGGTGTGTAGCACCAGTATCCAGAATCCAAGAAGCATTATCATTCTTACCACTTAGATGCTCAGTTGTTTTAGCATTGTTGATCACTTGTTGAATGAGCTTCCATTGGTCATCGGTGATACCAACCAACCCCTGACGATCTTTGTCTGTAACAGCTGTATTGGAGACAAGAGCCGTTGAGTTAGCGTTAACAATTTGTGTCGAGTTTGCTCTTGGTGTTGTTCCACGACCACGACCCATGGGAGTAGTTTTGGCTCGGTTTTTATCTCCATACCATTCAGGGTAACCAACTACTCTGAAACATGCCGCAGCCTCGTGTCCTTTTCGTCCACAAACCGTGCAATGACGAGAGGGATCACGGTTACCAGGTCGAGTTTGAAAACCATCAATTCCACTTTGTCGAGATACATCTTTAGTGTAGATCGTACTCGCACTTGGCGGATACTTTGGAAGTTGTTGTTGTGTTTGTGCAGCAAAACTCATAATCGAAGCTTCTTGGTTGACGGTAGAACGAATTGTTTCATTCTGGAGAACTGTTTGATACACACTATCCAAGTCAGGAAGAGGAGTAATAGCGCAAAGCTGAGAACGAACAACTCCATGAACAGCATCATCCAAACCAGCCAAAAAATCATGTATACGAATGATCTCTGTTTCCTTTTCGTGTGCAGCAGAGAGGTCGCAAGTACACTTTCCACATTCGCACTTCTTAGTGTTTAAGCATTCCATAATTCCATCCCACAATTTGGTTAACCGTCCAAAATATTCGTCAACTGATGAACCGTTCTGTTTGCAGGTCGCAAGAGAGTTACGGAGCTGTTGAAGTCGCGCCCCGCTTTTGATGGAGAAACGTTTCTTGATAATATCCCAGAGTTCCTTCGCAACTTCTCGAGTTGAGATCGAAGAACAAAGCTTGGGTTCAATAGTCTGTCTGATCCAACCAACTAGAAGATGATTATTTGCAATCCAGTCTTCAAGGTAATTGGAGTCAGCAGATGGCCTGGGTAGAGATCCGTCTAGAAAACCAAACTTTTTACGCGAACTAATAGCCATGCGGAGATTAATGGCCCATTCATCGTAGTTGTTTCCATTGAGAAGAGGATATGAGATAATTGCTCCAGGATTATCCCCAGAAGTTAAATCATAGGGAGATATAGTTTTTCGTTTAGGTTCATCAACGGTAGCCATTGATAACTAGAATAAAGAAGCCGAGAAGTGTTTGTAGAAGAGATATAAGAGGCCGAGGGGCTTTATATTTCAGGAACAAAATCGATAATAAGCCGAGAGGCGTTTTGTAGAATTTTTAGGTCTTCAGATCGCTTGCTCTGATACCATGACAAGTTCTGAACTGAAGAATATTAACTTGTATTCCATGGACCATAAGGTCATATATTTATATGATACAAAGGATCCTAAATCTTAGGAGATAAGGTAAGATTACATATTCGTATATATCTATTTAGGAAATCTAACTTATCCCAATATAAACTGTATGAAATTTTATATTTTAAAATATTTTTTGAAAAAAATATTAAACTTCAACTAAAATAAAATAAAGAAATTATATAATAGCATGATTGAATATATATAAAAAAAAAGCAATAGTAAGAATCAATGACAAAAATAGGAGATGAAAACGTAGGTACAACGCAGCCAACGAAACATAGCCGTTGATTTAGGTAAGAGAACAGTTAATAACACGCTGTCACACGCAGACGCGCGTTTAGATCGTACGTACTCATTACTCAACTAGCTGGACCATACTTAATACAAAACACCACCTACGCAAGTATGAAACTAGGGATTGGTGTGACTTTGAACTCACGTCTATATCATTTTCATGGATACGTATATCAACCACTAATTACTTAAATTAATGTTAAAAAAAAGAAAGAAAATCAACAAATTGCTATACGAAAATACTAAATAATTAATTTTAAAACAAACATAATACAAGAAAAAAAAAGAGAAATATAAATGAAAATTTGGAGGGGTCACAAAATGCAAACCGCCTCACCCAAATTCTTTTGCAGAGAGTTGACTTTTTATTTGGTTATAAATCCCTCGATATAAAAAGTCAAACACACAGAGAGAAAAAGAAATACTCAGAGAAAATACTCTCTCTGAGTTTTTTTTTTTTGGAGCTTCTTCTTCTTCTTCTTCTTCTTCTTCTTCTTCTTCTTCTTCTTCTTCTTCTTCTTCTTCTTCTTCTTCTTCTTCTTCTTCTTCTTCTTCTTCTTCTTCTTCTTCTTCTTCTTCTTCTTCTTCTTCTTCTTCTTCTTCTTCTTCTTCTTCTTCTTCTTCAGTTTAGTCACAGTAAAAAGGGTATTTCGATCTTTGTATGATTTCTGCTCATGATTACCAAAGTTTTCAGTTTTTTTTTTGGTAAATGTTAATTATTTTGTAGTTTTACAGGAAAGTTAAGAGATTAGAGTATTGGTAAGTATATATACCTACGCTTGAATGACCCAGTAGGCTAGTTTTTAACTTTCCCTATAAAGTGAATCAACTTGGAAGAGCAAAAAATATGTTTTTTTTTTGCTTATACTATAGAGATATAGATATATATTAGTGATAAGGATAACTTATGTGTTGTAGTTATCTATACGTAAATTCCCCTAAGGAATAGGATAACTTCTCTTGTATATAAACACTACCTTGTACATGAATATACATACGATTTACACATTATTTCATGGTATCAGAGCAGAGCAGAGCCGATCCTTGACATAAAATTTCGGTTTCTTCTCCTACCTACTTCCGCTTACTAACTATCTTTTAAACTACTATGGCCACCAATTATTCTACTGCGTCATCTACAAACGCGTCTTCTACATCTACCAACATGGAAAGCTCGTCTACAGATCTTTCTTATGCTCTACATCCCTCGGACAACCCAGGTTCTCTAATCACACCTGTGTTACTTCGAGGGGATAACTACTCTGAATGGGCAACGGAGCTTTGGAACTCTCTCCAAGCAAAGCAAAAGATAGGGTTTATTGACGGAACTATACAGAAACCGTCGTCTAATCCTGATCTTGCCCGATGGACATCTACTAATTCTATGATCGTTGGCTGGATTCGTACCTCTATCGATCCACAAGTTCGATCAACTGTTTCTCATGTTCCGGATGCTGCAAAACTATGGGACTCTCTCAAACAACGTTTCTCGGTGAAGAACAGCGTTCGTAAACATCTTCTCGAAAACGAGATTACAAATTGTAAACAGAACGGCTAGTCTATCTTGGAATACTACGGTCGCCTCTCTAAACTATGGGAAGAGCTTCAGACATTCAAATCTGTTGTTACATGTACCTGCGAAGCCTCCACTGATCTTGAGAAAGAACGGGAAGATGCTAAGGTTCACAAGTTTCTCTTCGGACTGGATCATACTCGGTTCAGTACAATTCGCTCTCAGATTATCGATGAAGACCCTCTCCCGGATCTTAATATTGTCTACTCTCGAGTTATTCGAGCAGAGCAGCATCTCAACAACATACGTTCTGTTGAAACTACTCAGGACGCGTTGGGATTTTCTGCTAAAACAAAACCAACATTACCACCGTCGCAGACTACTGTTGCAGCTGTGAACTCGCGCAATCGGGATCCAAACCGATCATGCACTCACTGCAAGCGTACCGGACATGACACTTCTGAATGTTTTTTACTCCACGGCTATCCAGATTGGTTTCTCGAGCAACAACGTACAACTTCGCGTGGTTCTTCGGGTCCAAGCAACAGGGGTCGTGGTCGTTCTTCAAACACTACAGGACGGGGACGAGGACGTATGAACTCAGCCTCGGTTTCGGCTGGTTCCACTGCTGCGACATCCTTTTCCTCGGATCAGATTTCAGCTCTCATCAACCTACTACAGAATCAACAATCTCAACTCTCTACAGATCACCTATCGGGTAAAACAAAACTTTCAGACATTATACTCGACACCGGTGCTTCTCACCATATGACAGGAGATCTGTCATTACTACATAATGCCGTCGACATTATACCTTCTGCAGTGACATTCCCCGATGGAACTGCCTCGCGAGCTACTAAGATTGGCACTTTGCCACTTAATAAAGATTATCTACTCCTTAATGTCTTATATGTTCCGAATTTCAACTGCACTTTGATTTCGGTTTCTCGACTACTCAAACAAACAGGATGTATTGCTACTTTTACTGATACACTATATGTTTTACAGGACCATTTTACGAGGACCCTGATTGGAGCCGGTGAAGAGAGAGAGGGTGTCTACTACTTCAAAGGTGTCAGAGTCGCACAAGCCAACAAAATCACCAAGGTCAAGTTATCTCCTACGATTTTATGGCATCAACGACTTGGACATCCTTCTTACAAAGTGCTTTCTACATTACCAGTGTTTAATAGTTTAAAGTTGGATTTTAGCGATACGCATTCCTGCGATATTTGTTTTCGTGCTAAACAAACACGATCAGTTTTTCATGGGAGTTCGAATAAAGCTTTACATCCTTTTGCCTTAATCTACTGTGACGTTTGGGGACCATATAGAACAATTTCTTCATGTGGAGCAGCTTATTTCTTGACTATCGTTGACGATTACTCTAGAGCTGTATGGATATATCTAATGTTGGAAAAATCAGAAGTCTAGAGATTAATCAAGAACTTTTGCGCTATGAGTGAGAAACAATTCAATTAACCAGTTCGCACTGTTCGTTCTGATAACGGATCCGAATTCATGGTGCTCTCATCCTACTTTCGACAACAAGGAATTGTACACCAAACCTCGTGTGTTGATACTCCTCAACAGAACGGCAGAGTCGAACGTAAGCACCGCCATATCCTTAACATTGCTCGTGCATTACTCTTTCAAGCTAAGCTTCCAGTCAAGTTTTGGGGGGAGAGTATATTAACTGCGGTTCATCTTATCAATCGCACACCTACACCTCTACTCGATGGCAAAACTCCTTACGCATTACTACATGGCTCCGATCCATCCTACGATTCATTACGAACGTTTGGTTGTCTATGTTATGCTCATAGGCGTCCACGTAACAAAGACAAGTTCAGTGATAGAAGTCGTAAGTGCCTCTTTGTCGGATATCCCTTTGGGAAAAAGGCTTGGAAGCTATATGATATAGAGACAAATGAATTCTTCTCAAGCCGTGATGTAGTATTTCTTGAGGATCAGTTCCCTGGAGTTGCAGATTCTAATTATGTTGCCCCGCCTATCTTTGCTCAGGATCCTACAGTGGATGATTGGTTATCACCTATTGCACCACTGTTACCACCTTCTCCGGTTGTTCCTCCTACACCTGAGACGCATGTGACTCCTCCCTCTGAGACACCGATTACCTCTGCGCCTACCACTGAAACTAATACTACTACTATCACTTCTACCACTGCTACACCGACTAGTACTCAACCGTCTGATATAAGTCCACCATCGTCACCTCTGGCTCAGACCTCTCCTATGGCTGAACCAATGGGTAGCTCATCTCCAGGCTTACCCGAATTACTTGGTCGTGGTCGTCGTGTGACTAAACCATCAGTTCTTTTGAAAGACTTCGTCATCCATGCTTCTCAACTAAACTCACCCCTCTCTCTCGACACACCGACCTCCTCTCTTGGTTCTTCTAACTCGATCCCAGGTACTACACCGTATCCCATCTCATAGTTTCTTTCTAAAGCTAATTTTTCTCCAGGTCATAAGGCTTTCATCGCAGCCATTACATCCAACTCTGAACCGACCAGTTTTAAACAAGCTAGCGAGGAAGATTTTCGGAACGACTCAATGGCAGATGAATACACAGCTCTTGAGTTAAATCATACATGGGACGTTATGAAACTCCCTCCTGGAAAGAAGGCCATTGGTTCACGATGGGTTTATAAAAATAAATATCATGCGAATGGAACATTATCTCATCGGAAGTCACGTCTTGTGGCTCAAGGTAATCGTCAACGCGAAGGCCTTGATTATACTGACACTTTCGCTCCTATTGCAAAACCATCTACTGTACGCATTCTCCTTCAGATTGCCGCCGCAAAGAAGTGGGAGGTCCATCAAATGGATGTTCATAATGTGTTCTTACACGGTGATCTCAATGAAGAAGTTTACATGAAATTTCCCCCAGGTTTCGAACATCCTGATCCTACCATGGTTTGTCGCTTACGAAAATCAATATATGGTCTTAAACAGTCACCTCGGTGCTGGTTCGCCAAACTAAGTACAGCCTTGAAGACTTATGGGTTCCAACAGAGTAAAGCTGATTACTCCCATTTTTCATTCACTAAAGGCACTTCGGTTATTCATGTTTTAGTCTATGTCGATGATTTTTTCATCGCCGGCAATGACCTCTCCTTTATACAGCAGTTTAAGAATTACCTCCATCAGTGCTTTCATATGAAGGACTTAGGCAAGCTTAAATATTTCCTTGGGATCGAGGTAGCACGGAGCAATGACGGTATTTTCATCTCTCAGCGCAAATACGCATTAGATATCATCGCCGAGACATTGTTACTTGGTGCTAAACCTTACGCCACTCCTATTGAGCTGAATCATCAGCTTGCCGTTGCCAAGGGTCCTTCACTGCAACGACCTGAGGCTTATTGACGATTGGTTGGTCGTCTTATATATCTTACTTTTACTCGTCCTGAGCTTTGTTATGCAGTGCACATTCTATCTCAGTTCATGACGGCACCACCCGAAGTTCATTGGGACGCTGCTTTGCGTGTCGTACGTTACCTTAAGGGTTGTCCTGATCAGGGCATCCTTCTCCGTGCCGACTCTGATCTTACTATTACTTCCTATTGTGACTCTGATTGGAATGCTTGTCCAACCACTCGGCGTTCCCTTAGTGCTTATATTGTTCTTCTTGGTTCTTCGCCTGTTTCTTGGAAAACTAAGAAACAAAATACTGTTTCAATGTCATCTGTTGAAGCTGAGTATCGGTCTATGTCTTATGCTCTCAAGGAACTGAAATGGCTGAAGAAATTGCTTCTCTCGTTTGGTATTAGTCACGACAAGCCAATGCGACTTTTCTGTGACAGCAAATCAGCCATCCATATTGCAGCTAATCCAGTCTTCCACGAGCGCACCAAGCATGTTGAATCAAATTGTCATTTGGTTCGTGACGCTGTCCAAGATAACCTCATTACAACTGAACATATCTCTACAAAAGACCAGCCAGCCGACCTTCTTACTAAAGCTTTACCCTCTACTACATTTTCTTACTTATTGTCCAAGTTGGAGGTTCAAGTTCTTTCACCTCCAACTTGAGGGGGGTATAGAGATATAGATATATATTAGTGATAAGGATAACTTATGTGTTGTAGTTATCTATACGTATATTCTCCTAAGGAATAAGATAACTTCTCTTGTATATAAACACTGCCTTGTACATGAATATACATACGATTTACACATTATTTCATATACATAAAGAAAGAAACCGATAATAATAAATAGTCGCATTAATTCTGTTTCGACTTCGGTTTGTAATTTATGAGAAACCTACTCTTTTGGTTGTATCTCCCTCTCTGTGCTTTAAATTAATTGCAGAGATAGTGTTTTTTTAAAGTGTTTTGAATATTATTTTTTATATGTTTTAACAGCCAAAAAGTATCTGGCTTTTCTTTTTCCCAGAGGTTGGAGTTGTCTTATAAGTGATCTAAGATTTTTCTTCTTCACTTCTTCAGAACCTATTAGGGTTGTGGTGCATTGTTAGCATTCTGAGAAGAAGGTGTGCTTGTCTCTCTGTATCTCCTGATCAAGTTTTTGTTTTTTACTTTCTGCTTTCTTCTGCACTGTTATCTGAAAATATTCCTCTTTTATAAGTCTCACTCTTTGATTCATATTAGGATTTTATTTGGATTCTAGTTATTAGATCTCTATATATCCCATTCGTTTTCATTTTTTTTATTAAGGAATTGTTCCTTTTTTGAAATTTGAAACTTTTATCTAGGATTTTCAGTTGGAGATTCTTCTTCTGTCCTGCAAATTACAACTGTTTATTGATATTCTTGAGAAAGAGAGCTGAGAAATTGCAGTGTAGCTGTTATGAACAAAAGCTTGTGTTAGCTTTGCACAAGAGTTTAAAGCTTTATCCTTATTGTCTTTTTTTTTTTTACTTATTTATTTTACAGTGCAAAAGATTCTGCACTCTTTGGTAACCTGTACTTTACCACACTTATGCAACTGTATAATTGACAATTGTTACAAGCAATCCATCTTAAGCAAATTCTGAGACTTCTTTTGCTTATGGACTTTTATCTAAATGTCTTTTTCTCTACATTAGCAACAAGTTGGAAAGTGGTTATGCTAGTGGTTGATTATTGCATCATTTTTGCTGTTTTATTATCTGTTTAGCCCTCATGATCTGTTTTTGAACTATCACATGTGTGACTGACTATATTTATGTTATCTATCTATGTGTTCACAGAACTGAAGAATTCTTCTCTCCTAAAACGATGAGAGAAGGTAAAAAAAAAACACTTTAGCTTTCAAATATTCTTTAGCTTCTTTCTTCTTTGTAGCTTTAATATGTTTCTGATAGTCTTTGAATGGGTAACTAAGTTTCCACGTATCTGTTCAGGGAGAAATACATTCAAAATTGTTAATTCATGGAGAAATAAGTTTATAAATTTCAAATCGTAGAGATTTGACACTAGGTCATAGTTTGGTAGGGATCTGATGCTATATAATAGTTCTCGTGAAGAAATAACTCGTCGGCCCTTTTTGAATGCTCTGCAAAACCAGTAAGTAGATCAAGTGGTTTTTCAATTTTTCAGACAATGATCACGCCGTTGGAAACTCGGTACGAGAGAGTTGCAAAGATGAGTCTAAGCCTCATAAATGCTCTCAAGAAAAGTGGGATGATGCAGAGAACAACAGCAATGTGTGTGAGTTGTTCTATGATACAAAAAGCAGCCACGAATGGGATAAAGAGAACGGTGGAAACACTCCTTATGGAGATTCTAATGACACTGTTGCTATAAGTGATTCTCTTGAGAATGTTGATCCGGTGTTTTATATGAACAAGAACGTTACTGCCTGTGACTTTCCTGAGATTGTAGTTTGTTACAAGGAGAAAACTTATCATGTAGTGAAGGATATATCTGTAGATGAAGGTGTGTTGGTCCAGGAGAAGTTCTTATTCTGTGAGAAAGATTCTGTGAGGTGTAACCAATGTGAATCAGAGGATTTGGTGAATCCTTTAGAAACAAAGTCCTATGAAGACAGAAACTGTAAGCTTTGTAATGATCCTAAGGCAAACCAAGATGTTGAAGAATCTTCAAGAGATGAAGTGGCTACAACAGAGAATGTCTTCAAGGAATCTTCAACTTTGGAAGATGAACAAAGACCTATTAACAACAGCAACAATAGCGAGAGACGTGAAGAACAATCTTCACCTCAGCTACAGGTAAATTCACCAATCTATACCATCAAATAAAGTTTTTAATTTTCAATCCAAAAGTTGATGTGTGTGAGTGCAGGAGAAGGGGAAGAGAAGCTTAGAAATCACAGCTCTCAAAACAGAGCTTGAAGAAACAGAGGAGCCAGAAAAAACAGAGCTTTCCTCTGTTTCTACAACAACTTCACAACAACCAAACTTGTTAGTGCAAAACTCTTTAGAAGACAACAAACTCTTCATGAGTGGATTTGGAGAGACGAGTTTCTCAGCAGCAGAGTCAGTGTCAGGTCATATAACATACTCAGGACCAGTTGCATTCTCTGGAAGCCTATCAGTTCGTTCTGATGCCAGCACAACGAGTGGAAGATCCTTCGCTTTCCCAGTGTATTTCTTTGTCTCATCTTATCACTTTGTGAGACATAAAAGACAAAACTTTTTGAGTTTTATGTTTTTTTTTTAATGTGCAGATTGCAGTCAGAATGGAACTGTAGTAGTCCTGTAAGAATGGCCAAAGCGAACAAGAAAAGACAAAAAGGATGGAGAGACATTCTTATCTGCTGTAGATTCTCTTGATCATCTTTTCACTTTTGAAACACAGAGGAAGAAGAAGAGTTCATTACATTTATATTATTTTTCTATTTTTGGGTATTTAAAGTGCAATGGTGTGTACAAATGGCATTTGGTAGTATTAGTTTGGGTTAACAGTTGGTGCTTTTTTTTTAAAAAACCATCGAGATCGGGCGACCGAGGTCAACTGACTAATCTCATCTCACGAAGCCCGCAACAGCCACATATTCTGTCGATTTATGGCAGCCCGGATGATCAGTGAAGATCGAACCAAAGTTTCGTTGTATTGAGTTTTTATTTCCCTCAAACGCCACTGTACTACCACCACTGGTCTACAATTGGTGCTTTTTAACTGCAATGTATGTACATTTTTTTGGTTTAGCTAGTGTGATTATTAAAAAAAAAAGTTATACTATTACAGTTAGTTATGAGTGATTTCGGAGGCTATAAATAATTTACTAAGAATCTTAATAGAATAAATTTTTGTCAACAATTTGGGAGGCATTTTCAAAAGCTTTTCACTTCGAAGCACAGAGGAAGAAGGTTTATTAAATTTGTATTATCTTTTTCTATTTTTGGGTGATTTATAGTGGCTATGGTGTGTGTAATTGCCATTTTGGTATTATTTTGGGTTAACAGTTATAGTGCTATTCATGTGTGTACAATGCTTTTGGTTTAGCTCGTGTGATTGATTATTAAAGAATTATATTACAGGAAAGCGATTAGGGAAATATACATAATTCAGTAACAATCTTTAATAAAAGTTATTTTACCAAATTAGGAGTACATTAACTCGAAAAATCATAGGGGAGTTTTTACCATTTTTTTGGTACCACTATTCATCTTTACCTTCATTAAAATGACATTTTCATAAATGTATTTTTCGTAAAAAGTAAAAAACCTTTCCACTCTTATTTTAAAAATATAAATAATTATTTAAGTAATAATAAAAATAATTTTCTTATAGTTTTCGAACTATATCTTTTTAAATTCAAACTTCTTTTATAGTTTATTTCTTTTCGAATCTTTTAAAAAAAATATTTGAAAATTTTTATTTATTTTTTTTGTAAATTAAAAAATCATTTTTGAAACTATTTAAAATATTTTAATATTGAATTTTAAGTATTTATTTATTTTCTAAAATCTAAAAATTCACCCTCCAAAATTCCACTCTCAAATATAAACCATAAATTTAGATTATTTAACCCTAGAAATATAAATATCTATTTATTTCTTTAAAATTAAGGGTATATGTAGTTAAGATATACATGAAAATTAATATTATGAATGTGGTATTAATGTGATATACATGAAAATCAATTTCTCAAAATCATAAAAAACTCAAACTCATTGTTTCATTTGAGTATTCTTAGGATTTACTCCAAGTCAGTTTTGAAGTAATGATAGGGATGTATTGTATAGTCAATGTAGAGTAAATATTTACTCTAACTTTTAAGTTTTCTAGGTTCTAATAAAACATTACCAATCAGGTGAAATATTGTTTTCTCATATTTACTCTAGTTACCGTTTTAATATAGAGAAATACACACTTATTGTTACTCCAAGTTTTACTACAGTAACATCATTTACTCCATTTTTCTTCTTTTCTATTATTTTATTTCAATGGCTTGGTCTCCATCCTCGGCAGTTTTAAGACTTTTCTCACTGTGTTAAATCATTCCGCTTGCCAATGGTGATGCTATATACTTACCCATTTTTATTTATGTTTTGAAAATGTAAATAAGTTATATTTTCACATAATCTTGGCATTCGGACAATCGAGTTAGATTGGGACCGGTCCTTTTTAAATTTTGATTCTTCGGGTTCTACATATTTGAATCCAATTAGGTATTTAAAGTTTTTTTTTTGGATTTCTGATTGGTTTTTTAGTGTCTAGGTTAGTTTAGATCTATAACAAAATACATATAAATACATATAATTTCATATACACAACATATCTAAATATTTAAGACCCAAAAAAGCTTAATGTACATGAACCAAATTATAAATACCTAGAAAGTGATATTTATATTTCAGGTCGAGTAGAAATAGGTTCTTATCGGATCAGATCTATTTGAATCATAGTTTTTTGGTGTCCGCATATATTTTGATCGGTTGTTTTTAGTTATGCTTCTTTCATGTTGAAGAATTTTTAAACTCATCTAATTACTTATAAAATTTTGGTTTCAGATTGGGTATTTTAAATTGGTTATGATTCAAATTTTTAGATCCGAATAAAATGCTCAAACCTATTTTCAAGCATTTTATCAAGTTTTAAACATTTTTGCATTCAGAATGATTTTGTTGGGGATGATGCAAGTGTGAGAAATATTATTACTCCACATCCACAACAATCTATTTTCATCATTTCATGATTATTGAGGTCATTTCCAACCCAACTGTAAACGTCATTTTAGAATAATTTACACCAATTTTTTTTCTATCCAACTCTAAAACCACACCATTTTAGTGTAAACTTACAATGCCACATCAAATTTGGTGTGCTACTCTAAACACTATTTACTTATTTTTATTTTTAAAAAGTAATTAAATAATTATCAATAACAAGATAAATACATATGAAACAGAAAATGACTATATAGAATAAATATATTGCGTATATTGATATAGTTTATTTTATTTGGATACATTATTATTATATGTCAAAATAATAAATATTTATTTATAAACAAATATTTTAGTTAAAATAAAGTGATTTCACAGGAAAATGATGTTATGAATTGGAGAGGGCCTGAAATAAATTGTTAATGAAGACAACTGATTTGACATACTAGTTGTCATTCACGGTATTCTTGGGATTTGTATGAAATTGAGTTATTGGTTATATATCAAAAAATGAATTAATCATTTTCATGGTATGATATTTGCACGGGGTTGATGATTGTGATTAGACATGTCATGATGGAATAATGCCAAGCTGATCTTAATAGATTTATCTTAAAATTATACTAATATACAAGATCAACGTTGTAGGTAGACTAGTCATGCTAGCCAGCTCATTGTTAATCACAAAATCAAAACAGACAAACTAACAAGTTTAACAGGTTTTACGTGACCTGTTCTAGTTATGACCTGTTTTAGTCATATCCGGTACGGACAAGACTAAATTATATAGTATTATCTTTTGGTCCTAAGATATGTAATTGATTGTTATTGACTCTAGTGTTTTGAGTTTGAAACGCTTTCAAAACGTGATAAGATCAATGATGCCACCAAAAGTGCTTGTAACAAACTAGAAAGTGATGTTCTCATCTTCACCCCATTTGGGTCGAGCTTTTAAGCAAGTAACTTAGGCGTGTGAATGTCAACAAAATGTGAGAAATAGCAAAGGGTATAGGCAAATATGATGTGATACCCTCAACAACTTTGTTTATACCTAATCTCAAAATAAGAGAAGCATGCATAACTTATGAATAATTAAGCCTTCAGTCAAAAAAAAAAAACTTATGAATAATTCATAACAAAATACATGAAGATAATTTTCATGATTAACTTCTAACCGATAGTTCTCTCTCTCTATATATATATATATATTGTATAAGATGATAATAAGTTGAAGTGTGAATGGAGAATGTTAGGTAATTAGATATTGGATAAAACGAGAGAAGAGAGACAAAGAAGGCCAGAAAGGCAAAGACTCGACAAATTGGGTTCAATGAAGTGTGATGCCACACTTGTGTTTGTCCCAAGACAGACAACCCCGAGAACGAGCCTCAGTGGCGTGAACCATCACATAATAAACTTATTCAGTATGCTTTTTAAAATAGTTCTTCTTTTCGAACTCTCGCTTGTGTTTCGTGAACTTTCTATCTCACACACACATATTAATATTAATATTAATATTATATATATATATATATATATATATATATATATATATATATATATATATATATATATATATATATGTGTGTGTGTGTGTAAGTTCCCTTTAGCTGATATAAAACAAGAGGAGAAGAAGAAAGATAGCAGTCATATAGCACCCATAAAAAAAACTTCTCATAGCTAAAATCACTTGAAGACAATGAAGCTAATTAGAGTCACCTTCTTGCTTTGTGCATTGGCCTTTTTATTCCTTATAACTTCAGCTTCTTCTCTACAACTCTACACTCACCACTCATCTCACAGCCAAGGTGATTAAGTTTTTTTTTTTTATTTCTTATAAACCACAATGGTTTGAATATTAATTATGAAATGGTTAGAGTGGATGAGTTTTGGCAATCAACTTTTTCAACCATACACTAAGCTTTGGCAAACGAGTAGTAGTTTATTTTATTTTTTAGATGTAGTGTCGTAAGTCTTGCTTCTGTTAGAACAGAAACATTTTTTTTTTTGTTTCCATCATCGATTTACCCAACTAACTCTAGTATTCAGCAGGTGTAACCGAAAAGACTAAGATTAAAATGGGGCCACGGAAACTCATGATCATCTCTAGTGAACATGTTAATGTAAGAGATTGCCACATCTATATATCTCCTAAATCTTTCAGATTGAGTTCGATGGAAAGTTTTAAAATCTCATATTTATCCATTATTACCTTTTTGAAAATAACAGGTGATGACATCAAATGCTCATGAAGGTTCCGGTGAGCAACTTCGAGTCACTTCTTCTGGTAAGTCAATCATTTGAAAATAATATATAGGTTTTTACATAAAATAAATTAGTCAGACATTTCTTTTCTAAAAAGGAAATTGGTAAGTAGCAAAACTAATAAGAACAGTTTTATATAGTCAAACATGTGAATCTTTGACCATGTCAGTAGAAAATGTTAAGTTACAATATTTTTTGCTTTTTCTTCAGAGTTTTGTTTTTAGTAGCAGAGATATAAAATCAGTATTAGATGGATCATAAATTCTTAAAAAAAACGTAAAGATTCGACATCTCTTTTGAAAATTTCAAACTAAGAATTTGAATTAAATCTTGTATATTGTATTCTCAGGCAATTCTAAAAATGAAGAGAAGAGATTAGGTGAAAAAGAAGAGGAGAATGCTCTATCGAAATATCTATCGATGGATTATCCAAAGTTTAGAAGAAGACGGCCAGTTCACAACAATATGCCTCGACGTCCATGAAAAAAATGCAATTTTTATTATTATTTCAATAGAACAATGAACTTTAGCTATAAATTAATCAATTAATTAAGATAAGTTAGGCATAACGTAGTTAGTTTCTTTGGGAACACTGAGTAACAAGTTTTGGAGATACAATTGTAATTACCGGAATATGTTCGTGTTAATTCTTTTTATACTATATAGTTTAAACTAATGATAATGGCCGACAAACATTGAGCAAAACCCAAAAACTCTGGTTTGGGGTTTGAGCTAATTTGCTCTTCGTTTCATGCACTGTAACATGGTGCCTACTTTGGTTGTAATTTCATTTTTAGATTAATATTTTTAGATTTAATAACTAATTGTTGGAATGTTATGCGATAAAATTGATAAAAAGAAAAAAAATACAGAAGGTTTGTTAAAGAAAAAAAGATACTCCTACAAGTTTGTTGTGTTCAAAGGTGAAATAAACTCTCTCTTGGGAAATTACAAAATTTCTTGTAACGTCAATGTCTGCTTTTCGTGTACGTAGATCTATATTATCCGACGATCAGGAGCATTAATTTACGAGGCTTTAAATACTTATTTGATGATTTTGTAATCATTATATGACTTTTTCTTGTTTTAACCTTTTTCATACAATATCATAAATCACTTATCAAAAAAGTTACATATTCTTTCACTGTTTTTTCTAACGAACTTTTCATTACTTGAATAAGGAGACATTGTTTAGCCTACAAGGGGCTGGCTTAAGATAGTATGGAGAGCTGACTTAGCTACGGAGCCAGCTACACCATTACAAAGGCGAGAGATATAAGTAAACAAGATAGAATCAAAGGAAGCACAAAGAACAAAGATGTCACTGAGGACGCGTTGTATCTCCACACAACGCCTTTGGGAGTTGATAGACTCCATGAGAATCTTCGAGTCAGAGCAAATGCTCAGCTTCTTAAAGTCCCGTGTCACTGCATCGGAGATGGCAGATTTGACCGCCAAAGCTTCAGACATTAAAGCCAAAGCCACATGAAACCGGTTTGAAGAGTGAGTAGACGATCCCGTCGCTTGGTTCTTGAAAATCCATTCGAATCCTCCTAAGTGTGAAGCAACGTGGCACGATGCATCAACACATTATGTGATAAAATCATGAGAGTGACTTGGAAATGTATGGGTCTTAGCAGAGAACTGATTTTTTTGCCTTAGCATCTTTTAGAGCTTACGCCCCTTGCCAAGTACTAGCCTCGAAAAATGCTTAAGTCACCACATCCTGCTCTCTCCATTAGATTTTTTCAAACAACATCTTGTTCCTAGCAGTCCAAATGCTCCGAGAACCTATGGGAAAATAGATTCACTAAGACCGGTAGGTGGATGGTTGGTCAGTTTCCTGCCATTAGTTAACAAGGCTGATATGTCATGGGCGTTTAAAACCCCAAGCTTACTCACGGCAGTGAACAAAGACACGTAGATCCGAGTCCGGCGCCTCACACAACTTACATACATGGCCACCAAGAGCCCACAACTTAAGAGATTGGAACCCATGGCTAAGGCTCTACTCTTCAGCTTCCACAAAAAGGTCTTCAGCTTTGGTGATGTAGCCACCTTCCAAATGTTGGTGATCCAGTTGAAGTGTTGCTCTTGTGGTATAGTGTGGTTTGAGTGATAAGCATGTAACCTTTACTTTGTTGTATATTCTCCGGTCCTTGAGTAAAGCCATACCAAGTAACATATATAACCAAATCAATTTTATTAACATTTTTACCACAAATTAGAAACCAATTTTATTAACATTTTTACCGTATATAACCAAATCAATTTTATTGTATATTCTCCGGTCCTTGTGTTACAATTTGTTGTCTACTATCTTCTCCAGTGGACAACATATTATGTCGAGTTGCTCGTACGTAGTTGCAACGAGAGGCTTCTTCCATGTCACCGTCTTATTAGTAGCTGGTTGGTGCCGTTCGAATCCTCCTTTATATTACTTCAACAAGTTCCTCCACATCGGTTCCTTTTTTGTTAGATGCCTCTTTTTGTAAGCAATCCGGCGCATTATTCCTGTGGACATGATACCCATTTGTGTATCTTTTCAAAAAGCAGGCTTAAAAGTGAAAACACTTCTGTTCTTTTTTTCAGAAGGAATGTATTCCTTTCAGTTTTCTTTTATGAGATACAGTTTTTCGCAATTAACTGAGAAGTACTAAAGCATTGGCTAGATTATAAAGACCTTTGAATTAGAATAAAAAAAAGATTGTTATGAAGTGTTGGAGAACCCACTTTTTCCCAGAGAACTTATGCGGTTGTGCTACATATCAATTCATTGCCTCTACTTTTAATATATGAATAAAATTGTAAATACATATGTTTTTTAGAAATTAAAAACACATTACACTTTGTCAACAGTATGGAACATTTTAAAAGAATAAATAAATATATATTGTATAAAAATCTTGCTTTCTCTCTCTCTCTCTATATATATATATCTTTTGATGCTTATGTATGCGTGTGTAGTCCTCCAATACATTGCAAAGTATGAGAGATAAATGAGCTGGTTTGTTAAGGAGAGAAGAGAGGAGGTGCATGGAAACGGGGATGAAGTCATCAGCACCTCCACTTAAACTACTAACTCTCTTTGTCATCATATCTCTGCTTCTCTTTCTATCATCCTACCCACGTTACAGGTACGAGGTTGAGAGAACCACCACCAATCTCAAACTCTTCTTACTGTTCCTGCCTATTCTCTTTGTCTTTTTGTTGGTCTCTCTACAATTTTTCCATCGAGTTCTCTTCAGATCTTCTTACTACGTCAGAGCAAACCAAGCCAAGTCTCCTTTTGGTGAAGGCAACTTTCCCTGGGGAGTGTTGTTTATGCTAGTCCTTCTACTTGTTTTAGTTTCTAAACAATCTTACTTTCATTCCTTATGGTACCCAACCTTATAATCTTAAAATCTTCATAGTGTTTTTATTGTCTACAAATATATTTTGTAGATTTATATGTGTGCTTCTTGTAATCCATCTAAACCATACACATGCACAATATGTATTGTATCGACAAGCTTTTCTACATAGTAAATACTGGCTGTGAAAAGTAAAAATGAATCCAGTTACAAAGAAAAAAGAAGAGTGAAAATGAATGAAGTGGAGAAAAATGATATAAATCTATTTGTTTATAAAAATTATACCGGAAGAATTTCATTTGAGTTTTGTTTATTCTTTTTATTTACATTGTATTTCTTCAAAGCAAATAATATATATATTATTTTTTTAGAATTGATGGAACAATACATTTTATATTATTTCATTTGATAAATAAAATGGCACTCTAGTTGCACAGTTACAGTAATAAACTGCGATATGCGATAAATATAGAAAATTACAGTTTGTTTGTTTTATTAGAGGTTAGGAAATTTCATAGACCATTTGACCTAAACCTGTCAACAACAAAGACAAACAAATAAATAAAACAGAAAAACTCTTATGTTAGTTTTTCTGTTCTCATGTGTTTCCTAAGATTACAAGCTACAAAACCTCACTTATCTTGTGATTTTTATCATTCTTTATTTAATTACCTCCATAATTAATTGACTTCAACCCTATCTCTCCCACTTTTTTCCCCAACAATAACACCACATAATGGCGAAAGACAAAGAAGAACAAAACAAAGAAAACCCATCACCAGTATCATGCTTCAAGAACATCTCATTTCCATTCAACACAACTTTCTTGATCGCAAACTCGATATTCCTAGTCACAGCCGCTTTTTGGTTCGTTACCGTCTCAACGTTACATTACAAGACCGATGAATGTAACCGGTTCGTGACAACTCCAGGAATCTTCGTGAGCTTCTCATTGCTCGCCATGACTCTCGCAGGCTTTTACGCGGCTTACTACAAATCCGATTGTCTCTTCAGAATTCACTTCTTCATCTTCTTCTTGTGGATGTTTGTGGTCGTGGCTAAAGCCGTGTTTGTTTACCGTCTTAATAATGAGACCAATCCTAGGTTGTTCCCTGGGACAAAGATTCATGAGTTTAGGTTGGAGGATTACTCGGGATGGGTTCATAGATTGGTCATCAAAGAAGATGAATGGTATCGTACTAGAAGATGTCTTGTTAAGGACAATGTTTGTAACAAGCTTTTCTCTAGCCAAAACATGTCGGCTTCTGAGTTTCATCAGATGAATTTAACTCCTATACAGGTAACTAGATCTAGGATATAGCCCTGTGAATTTGAACCGAACCAAACCACCCGAATCAAACCGATTATTGTTCAAAAGCTTTTGAAAATACTTTGATTTTTGGTTTGGTTTGGTTTAATTTTTCAGTTTAGTTCAATTTTCCAATATAATAACCAATTGTCCGAACATAAGTGAATTAACTTAAATAACCAAATTAAATTAACCAAACAAACCAAAATAATAATAATTAATTGATTATAATCGAATTAACTAATATTATCTTACTTTATTAAAATTAAACGGAAATTTAACCTAAACCAAAAAAATGCTATTTTCGATTAAATTTTGACAACCAAAGTCAGCCAAGAATAAAATTAAACCAAACCTATTTTTTTGTTTAATCCGGTGAGATTATAACCGAATCAAAACTAGGCGAAATCAAAAATATTTAATCCAAATAAACCAAAAGTTCAGGCTACTAAGAGATGTCTTTATAGTATAGTTTTTTTATTTCATTCTAATATGCGTTTTATTTTATTTTAACAGTCAGGTTGCTGCAAACCACCACTTTCATGTGGATTAACTTACGTGAAACCAAACATCTGGACGATGTCAAAATATTATAACAACGTCGAAGATGATTGCAGGACGTGGAACAATACGGCAGATACATTATGCTTCGATTGTGATTCATGTAAAGCAGTGATTATTGCAGATTTACATCATACTTCATTTTCCTTAACAGTTAATGTGTTTCATATCGTATTTAGTCTTTCCATTGGCATTGTTGGTTGGTTTGCCTGGTTAAGGATCCTCCGAGAAACTCAGAACTAGCTAGACTTTGTAACATATGTATTAATATACCTTTCTCATGTTTTATTTTTTTCTTATACCTCATGTATTTGATTCAGTCTAGCTTCTTTACCGATATGCAAGAGAAATTAATAGACTGTTGTAGTTTTCACATTCTAAAAGGTATAACTAAACCCAATCAAACTGTAACTTACCGACCGCCCACAGCTAATGAGTTTTACACGTCAGTTCATTCGGTCCATGAATCTCATCCCGTGCGACGGGCATTGCGTTAATATTTCGAAAGTTCAATAGTCTTGTTTACTGACCACATGATGTTTTTCCCATGCAATGACCATATGATCTTCTCCCTATTTTGGCCATTCACACGATATTACAAATCACTTTTCAATTGGTTATCAATTCTTCCATTATTCCAGTTCGAATACAATTAACTTAGGAATTTTAAACGGATGTAAAATGAAAAAAATAAGTGCACTTTGGTAACATAAATAACCAAATTAATTTTCTTAAACATTTTCACATATAGCAAAAATTGGTATGTTACACAAACCAAATAAAAAGACAGACAGATTAAAAAAGAGCTATATTTTAAAATCCTTTTTTTCTACTGTATATATTTTTAAAATCTTTTATTTTGCTAGGCAACCGAATTAATTAAAGAGATACTCAACCCGGTTAAGCCAATGGTATAATCGAACTGAAATTGTGATTGAGAAACCAATCATCAAACCGTGGTTAGAGATTAAACCAGGAGTTCTCAACTGGTTCGGAGTTAAAGCGTTTGTCATTCTCCTAGGTTCTCTTAACTCCCTTGGCCAAAGCTTTGGAGTTCGTCACTGTTTCGCTCCCATCTTCAGAGATCTTCGTCTCCCCGGTGAGTTAATTTCATCAAGCTCATGACTTTTGTCTATATAGAGTATAAGCACGATGAACTCTGTTCTGAATCAATTTGATTTTCCAAATTTTTAGGGTTTTTTTTGTTGGGCTTTGCTCTAACATGGTAAGTAATCCGCCATTGTTATAAAGTTTTCATTTTTATAATGTTGAGTCCATTGATTCAGTTCAGTGTTTGATTTGCTCTGTTTTTTTTAGTCAGGAAGAAAAGAAACAGTGTTGGATTTGGCTAAGTTTGTGGATAAGGGCGTTCAAGTTAAACTTACTGGTGGTAGGCAAGGTAAAAAAACATAGCTTTTATATGATTCTTTCTTGTTTCATCATCTGTGTGATTCTTTTGCAGTCACTGGAACTCTTAAAGGCTATGATCAGTTGCTTAACCTTGTTCTGGACGAGTCTGTAGAGTTTGTCCGAGGTATGTTGATTAGATATGTTGGAAGAGAGGGAGTTGTATTAGCTTAATCCATGATGTGATAAATAGATATGGTTTATATCCATGTTGAAACTAGAGTTGTGTTTTGTCTTCTTGATTTATATAGTTATAGTATTATTATGACATTTGTCTAATGTTTGACCAGATCATGATGATCCATTGAAGACTACCGACCAGACTAGACGCCTCGGCTTAATTGTATGACACACTTACCTTCTCTTTTCACTGTTTATTATAAGAGTAGTTGTATATAATGAAATTAAATTTAAGTTGTCATGATGTTTTGTAGTTAAAACTCAAGAGATTCTAAACTAGTATGTGTTGTCTATGGTTTTAGGTTTGTCGTGGAACTGCTGTAATGCTTGTCTCACCAACTGATGGAACTGAAGAAATTGCTAACCCGTTCATTCAACCAGAAGCTATCTAAAGAGTTTCTTCCAAACGATTATGTCTCTCTCTCTATTAGTTTAACTTTGGGGTTTAGTGAGCATTATGTATTTGAGTATCTGCTATGAGGTTGAAAACAATTGTTTCAGTACACTTATTTGGAACATCATGAGACTCTTCTTGTATTACTTCTTTACACATACCAATATCAGAACAATCATGCCTTGAATATCGAAAGAGGGAAACTGTGAAACTTTAAAAGTTAAAAGGGATGAAGCCCATTGAAGCTTTTTAGGAGGATGAAGAGAGCTGGCTTCACTGTGGAGCAGCAAGCTACATTGACTAGGGTCTTGAGGTGGCTTGTACTGGATTTGGCTCTGTTGGAGCTTGGGATGTTATTTTATTTTGGTGTAGAAATTGTTTTATTTATACATCAAAATTGAATCTTTCTTTAATTGGAGTGGATGATGCATGTCCACTCGGAAAGATAACTTGATTCGGTGAAGGACTGTGAGATGCTTAGAAGAGAGCTTCCAATGATTAGAGAAGCTTGTCTCCGAGTTCTTGTTCTCTGCACTGTTTTCCTTAAAGAAGCTGCTTCTTATGGGCTGTGTCTTGTTAGAGAGTTTGGGCCAGGAGAAGAGGAGCCAAGTGAGCTTGAGGTTTTGTGTATTGAAGCCAAGAGATCAGTTACTAAACGAGATGTTTTCTCTCAGAGGTTAGATATAGTAGGAGAAGCAGAGTTTCAGTTTGATCTTGACTGTGATGAGTTAAATTCAGTACTAACCGATGACTACTTCACGAGAAACCCTTTTTCAAACGGACCTTCTTCACTCAGAAAGCTTGAAGAAACCATCAAGGAAGATGAAGAAGAAGAAGAAGAAGAGGACAATGCTGACAATGTTGTCCCAATGATCACAGTTCTGCTTCAAAGATTTCGATGTCCATGAAGAACACACATCTTAGAGAAACAAGACGCCCAAAACCATTAACAAGAGGCAAATCAGAAAACACATCTTCTGGTCACAAAAGCGCAAACGAACAGCTTCCAGTGAGTGCAAGCTTTGTGAAAGTAGCAGACATGAAAGAAGATGAGTGGTCTTGTTCTTGGAGAGGTTCGCTTGGACCTGCTTTGGCAAAACTTAAAACCGCAACGTTGAGTAAGAGACAGAGACTTGGCACTTCATACCATATAGTGAATCACAAAGGACAGAATCTACAGTTTGGAGTATGAAACTGGAGGATTCTTGTAGTAAAAATAATAGTTTGAGTTTCCTTTGGAAGGTTTGGCTTTTTACAAGCGATGACTCTTTGTTTTGTTCTTTTTACTATTTTGTAATGATTTGTTCTTTCTTTGTGATCTTTGTATATATTTTTCTTCTTGGTATCTCTTTGTGACTTGGCCTTGTCTTATAAATAATAACATAATAGTATTAGTCTTCTTTTTTAGTTCAAATCTTTACTATAATGAATCTCCCTCGTGGCTAAAATCCACAGCTCGGTCCATGGATCAACCAATTACATGAATTGAAGATTGAGCTTGATGGTAACAGAAAAACAAAAAACAAATATAAATAATATAGCAGAACAAGAGTTGAACTATGAACTATATAAAATATTTTATATAGATAGTGAAGTTTAACTATAAACTTTAGCATTTCACAAATCGTTAAAGCGAAATATTCTTTGTTTGAATTGTTAGTAGATCACATTAATATGTTTTTCTTTTGATTATGTAATATTTTGAGATCTAACACGACACACCGTTTCTCATTTTTTATGACTTTTTTCCAAGTGCGCCTACGCTTGCTAGTAACATAGCATTTTTAGGCAGAAAAACATAAAAGCATTAAGCCTGATATTTTTTTCTTCGCTTGCGTTACCTAGATATGATAATTAATGAAATATTAAAACATAAACACCAATGGTTATTAATAATTATGTTATAAGTAATTTTTTAGTTCATACGTACTATTGGATTCAATTTACAAGGAACCAAAAGAAAACAAAACTGTTACTACATACATAGTAATAAAAGAAAATATATCATATATTAATTCGTTTTGATGTGGGTATTTAAAAGACTTATAAGATGAGACAACCCCTTCAGAAGAAATTTGACTTGTTTTGTGAAGAACCAAAAACCTAGTTGGTAATTGATGATAAAACAAAAGTAATTTGAAAAGCTATAGTAACTTTTGATATTTTATTGTTTTACAATTTATATCTAATCACATACGATCTCATGTTTCTTGTGAAATCTAACTCATGATTTTTTTGTAGTGATGCTTCGTATATAAAGCAAAGGAAACTCTTTTAAATGGGTAAGATTAACGTTCAATAATTTTGCTGAGAAGCAGTGACATTAGTTCTACATCATCATATGATACAAGAGAAATGGTTCATTAGACTTCACGACATGCATAAGAGGTTTTTACCCTTTTTATCCGACACATCAATCATTGCTCATTTTTGTAGCAAATAGTTACAAATCTCTAATTTTCCGTGGCTAGCTGCTATATGAATAAATTTCCTTGACTCAGTGTCAATGCCATTTATATCGCCACCTGACACAAAACATGTATACAAAGATTTTTTTCAGTAATCTTGTTCAATCTCGTTATTCAGTAAATAAAGAAAATAAAAAGTTCAATACCTTTGGTTATAAGTGTTGACATAAGCTCTAAATCACCAACCCTAGCAGCTATATGTAGACTCTCGATTATATTATTCCTAGGTATTCCAAGCTTGACAACGACTTCACTTGCAGAAAGATTCATCATTCCCCTTACGCTCCACAGAGTACAGTCATCTTGCTCTTCCAAAGGCTACAAAAGATAAGATTTGACGTAAGGAAAGAGAAGATTGAAATTGCGTTTTCGTGTTGTTCCAACAATGAGTTGCTTGAAATTGACAAGAAAGAGAAAGCTTTGGTTCCGATGAGAAGCCGGTGACATTTTGAGATCGGATGTGGGTGTGGATTGAAAGCTAGATTAGGGTTTGCTAGTGAATGATGGAGGAACAAAAAAACCAGAGAAACGAAAGCACGAATAATGAGGAGAGAGATTAAGTTTTATTATGTATTTTTAGTCATAGATTGTATATGTTTTTCTAAAAGGTAACTTTAATTGAAATTCTATAAACTATTCAATTTTAGTCATTAAAATTTCGGGTTCATGGTATAAAAAAATCGTATGAATATTACCCGCAATATTAGTTGGAAACTAGCATATCTTTTAAAAGTTTGAAAATTAACAAAAAATGTCCTAAATTTCATTTATATTAGTTTTTAATAATTTTTAAAAGAAAGGTACATATATTTCAGTGTACTACAGATTATAAAGTTTATACCGTAGAGTCTACTTGACGTATGTCGACATTTATATATCGATTTTATCTTGAAAAAGCTAGAATAATCAATCTATTCAAAATGGAGACAAAAACTATTTCAACGTTTGATTTGGAGTCTGATTTAATTTGTTCATCTTTTCTACCCATACATGTTATTCATCTGATGTTCTAATTTCTCCCTCAGCTTAAAATTCAAACATCAGTACTGTTTTTATTCTTGAGATTTTTGTCTAAGACAATTAGACTGTACTTATTCTTAGGACAGGATTAGATAGATACTGATACAACATTCATTTATTGGTATAGATAACAATTATCTCTAAAGTTGTACTTATCTAGGATAATGATTAGTTAGAGTTATACTTATCTCGTAGAGATTCTCTACTAATCTCATGTATAATATACAAGTTGACACAAATCCTATATATGGTATCATAGATTACTGTTTTTCATTTTTAGGATTAAGCTTAAAAAATATGGACAAGTACGGAGTTGATGAATAACATTTATTGCATCTCCGTGAACTATATTTCAAATTTAATTTTACTGTCGACTTTACATGCAATATCCATAGCCCTAGCCATTAGGGTGGATATGAATATTTACTAGATAGCCTACAGTGAAGCACTGCTGCATTAATAAGAGCACCTCCATCGGTAGTTCTAGGAGGAGGTGCTAAAGTAATTAAGATAAAAAAAAAATGTAAAATGGTTTAATTAGAGAGGAGCGCTCCTCAATTAGGTGATTTTAGGAGTGGTCAAGACCCCAGACGTGGCATAACGTTATTGGTTGGCTGATTCGAGACGAAGGGAAAAAACTCGCGTCTCTCTTTCTCTTTTGTTGGTTGGTTTTTTTCATCTTCGATGTCATCGACATTTTCGATTCTGTCGAAATCTCCAAAGCTATGATGTTTGGTCGGTTTGTTTGTCGTCGATTATGGTCTCTCTCTTCCTCGTCGATTCTGTCGGGAAGACCAACGAAGAAAACGAAAAATCTCGATTCTTTGTTCGTCGATGCTCTCCTGCAGACTCATCCATTCGATCACTATAAAGGTTCTGTTTATTTTTTTAATTTTGTTCATGTGAATTGAATTCCTTCGATTATTATCAAAATATTTGTTTGGATTATGAGTTTTCCCTCTGTTAATCTCAGATCGATTTTAACCCATATTGTTGACTTTTTCTTTATTAGCTTGATAAAGTAATTGAAGGTGAGAAGCAAGCAGCAAGAGACTTAATCCATGAACATCGAAAGGCGAGGGCTTTGTTAGCATTGAGGAAGAAACAGACGCAAGAAGAGTTGTTGAAGCAAGTTGATCAATGGGTCATCAATGGTGAACAAAAAGTAACTCTTCTTTCTCCTTTTAAGTCTATGTGTCTCCCTGTTAATGTCCAGCATCATCGCTTGTGTGGTGTTTTTTCTCAAGACATTGCTCAAAACTATTTAATGTGACTCAGGCTCAAGACATAGCTCAGAACTTACAAGCAAGGAAGGCAGTGTTTGAGAGCTTAAAGCAAGGTAGCAATGCTATTATAGCGATTCAAAGCCTATCAAGATGTGAGTCCGAAAGTTGTTTTTGTTTGTATCGTTTTGTATTAATTATGAAGTAAGTGTCTTGTGTTTTGATTTGAAAAACAGCTGGAGCTGCGTGGGAGACAGTAAATGAGAAGACACATCACATTGAAGAAGACAAAGGTCTTGCAGTGACAAACTTCAAAGACGTCAAACCATCTCCCTTTAAGTTCAGAGGTAAGTAGTCAATCCATTTAATGAGTGTTAGATACATTGTTTAGGTTGGAATTAAGTAGACTATGGAATTAGGTAGCTACATTAATGACATTGTTTACGTTAGAGTTAAATATACTTTTGAGGTGTTTTGGTTGTTTTTAGAATTAGGTAGATACATTGATGGTGATTTAAGTTTTCTTTAAAAACTGACCAACAATCTCTTTCTCAACTCATGTTTATTTTCATTTCTCTAGATTTCAAATCTCTTCTCCTCTCACAAGAAGCTCTCTTTGGCCTTTTGTAATTTCTTCTCTTCGCTATAGATCCATTTAGTGAACCTTTCAGCTATCAAAACCTCCTCCACAGTCAACAACCAAACCCCTCCTTCTCTTTTGTCAGCCATGCACCAAGTGGTGTTGTCTCTGCCTCTGATGCGTGTGCATTTGGTACTGGATTGCCTGAGGATGCAAACCAAGATGCAGTGAATGTGTCTGACCGTACTCAAAGGCGGAAATGGTCACCAACAGAAGACAAGCTTGGTGCCCAATCACCACAGTCCTCAACGTCAGTGAATATGATGAGCCCTGGAGAGATGATGCAACGCGGCCTCCTAGTGTCAAAGCTGCAAAGGGCAAAAGCAAAGTGTCTGTGAGCAAGGGTAAGACTTCTGATGCAGAAGGGAAGTTGGTTATGGATTATCAGAATGTATGGGAGATAAAACAAAAGGATTATGCAATGAAAGAGAAGCAGACCAGGCACAAATGGCTTGGATCCCTACTCGGCAAGACAAAGCCATTAACGGAACTTGAGATTGCTTTGAAAGATAAGCTCAGCAATGAGATGTTGGCTTCTTAGTCTTACTTAGTTTTATGAGTCTGTATTAGTTTCTGTTAAAGTATGAAATGTATGAGTCAATGAAATATTTGTTTTTGTATTTGTCGAGTTTGTATGCAATGTATGAGTCTGTTTTCATGTATGATATTGCTTTGATTCAATGTATGATATTGTTAAGCTATTATACATTATTGTCAGTCTGTTTTAATGTATGATATTGCTTTGTGTTGTTGTTGTTCCAGGACAATGGAGTCAGTTGCATGTGTTAAAAAGAAACAAGACTTGGCACATAAAGAAACATCAAAACAAAACTCGTGTGTGACATGTGACACAAAGAAACATTAAAAGAAAGCACCAAGATGCATGTGACATAAACAACAAAAGAAGGGACCAAGATGCTTGTGACACAAACATACAAAACTCGTGTGTGACATGTAATTCCTCTTCGATACATCGGCCTCCTTTATAAATTGAACACAAAGCAAATAACATTTTATAAATCGTTTGGACCTCTTTTTTCTTTATAAATCGTTTGCTCCCAATAACATTTTCTCTCTTACAAATCGTTTATACCTACTCTATCTTACCATTTTTCTCTTATTATTTCTATTTTACCATTTTTATTTTACCATATTCTCTTTTAAATGACTTCTTCTTCTTCTCATGATGTTGATGACATGTTTGATGAAACATTAGATCAAATTTTTGATCAACAATTCGAACAACTATCCAACCACTATGAAGAACATCTAAATGCATCAAACCCCCCCCCCCCCCAAAAAAAAAAAAAGAGCCTATATTGAAAGACAACGAGAACTAGGACACATGCAGCTATGAAACGATTATTTTAGCGAAGATGCAATGTATCCTGCTCACATGTTTTGACGCCGTTTTAGAATGAACAAGTCCTTATTCTTGCGTATTGTTGATACGCTATCCGCTCAAATCCCATATTTTCAACAAAGAAGAGATGCTATGGGAAGGTTCGGTCTCTCTCCGTTACAGAAGGCAACGGCAGCAATTCATATGATGTCATATGGTAGCGCAGCAGATGCGGTCGATGAATACCTCCGACTTGGTGAGACCACCGCGCTTTTATGCTTGGAAAATTTTGTTCAAGGAATCATAGATTTTTTTGGAGATGAGTATCTGAGAAGACCCACACTAGAAGATTTTCAAAGACTACTCGATATTGGGGAGCTACGAGGATTCCCGGGGATGATAGGAAGCATTGATTGTATGCATTGGGAGTGGAAGAATTGTCCGACCGCATGGAAAGGTCAATATACACGTGGATCAGGAAAGCCAACCATTGTTCTAGAGGCTGTAGCTTCACAAGACCTCTGGATATGGTACGCATTTTTCGGACCTCCAGGTACATTAAACGATATCAATGTTCTTGAACGATCACCGGTTTTTGATGATATATTACAAGGTCGAGCTCCAAGAGTTAATTACATTGTCAACGGACACGAGTACTGAAAGGCTTACTATCTCACAGATGGCATTTATCCAAAATGGGCTGTTTTTGTCCAATCTATAAGACTTCCACAAGGTCCGAAAGCATCCTTATTCGCTACACAACAAGAAGCTGTACGTAAAGATGTCGAGAGAGATTTTGGGGTCTTGCAATCTCGATTTGCCATAGTCAAATCTCCAGCTCTTTTTTGGGATAAAATAAAAATTGGCAAGATAATGAGAACATGCATCATTCTACATAACATGATCGTAGAAAACAAATGAGCGACCTTCACTCAGTTTGATCTTTCAGTTTTTCAAAGTCCCGATTCAAACCGAAGTTCAGAAGTGGATTTCTCGTTTGATACAGATACACCTTCAAATCTCGGCAATGTGATGACCATTCGGAATGAAGTTCGTGATAGAACAATACATCAACGATTGAAAGCGGATTTGATTGAGAATATATGACAAAAATTTGAAACAAATTAAGATTTCTACTAATCCGCTTTTCTCGTTTACGATTTTATGTATGCTTTTATGTCAACTTTTAATAAAATGTTTATGTGTTTTTTTCTTTTAAATCATTAAAACTTCAAAGAAAAAAACAAATTAAAAAGAATTTAAGAACCGAGAATGAGGTTCTACCAATGGAGGATAACAAATTAAATAGGTTAATTGGAGTACTTAAACTGTCAAATCAAGGAATTATACATTAATTAAATCTAAGTATCTATTAGAGGTACTAAACCAATGGAGGTGCTCTAAAGATGTAAAGCTAGACACACAAAGACCAGCGCTAAGCTTTTTCCAATGAATTTTTTTTCTAATGATACTTAAGTAAGAAGTTAACAAAGTCAATCTTGTTGAATAGATGAATACCAGAAATAAGTGTACATACACCAATTAGGGTCATATACCTTATTTATCAATCGATTTAATCATTTACTTTTATCCTTTCAAATGATTAAATTTTGTATTTTACGTCTTGATTAATATAATATTACTACCATAAAATCCTATGATATGATAGGGCAGCTGCTTATATAAATAAACCTTCATGCATACTTTTCTCCTCAATAGTTACGACCAGCATAAATTATATAAATAGACAAAGAATTTACAACGCAGGATTTTAAGTAAATTCAGCTGTGTCCGATGAGATATTTATGACAAAAGCTTGGATACACCGTTCGTTGTCATACGAGGGTTTTTTTAATAGAAAAAGTTGCGATATTGTTTATTTTTAGTTCATATATAGCATTAGGTTAAAACACTTTTATTAACAATAGTTAATTATAGCTTTTACAATGTTGTATTTTCTTTTTTTTAGTATGTGTGAAAACTGTATGATGTTTTAGAAATCGCTTATAATTAACTCTCATCGTGGTGCTTTTCAATTTGCAAGGTTTGTTTCTTTTGTTTCTCTAAACCCGAAAGAGAAACATAGAAATGGGTTTGCCTTCTTCTCTAAAGTCATGCCTTCTTTTGATCTTCCTTTGTCTTCTCAATGTTTCCACCATTAACTCGAAACCATCAAAAGAAGAAGCTGTGCTCTTTGGTGGGAACTTTCAGGCTTTGTATGTTATAGGAGATTCATTGGTTGATTCAGGGAATAATAATAATCTTAATACATCTATCAAAGCGAATTTTCCTCCTTATGGTTCTGACTTTGAAGGAAGCAAACCCACCGGTCGTTTTAGCAATGGCAAAACTATTGCTGATTACATTGGTAAGAACAAACATAATTTGTTTCTGTTTAGGGATTGTTTTATGTTTGAGATGTTTTATAGGTCGTGTAGTTTATTAGGCAAAGGACTTATAATATTAACCAGTAATTTCTTTTTGATAATCCGATCGAAAATAACAAAATAAATATTGAATGTTAAGAAAGGTATATATATATATATATATATATATATATATTGTTGTAGGTGGGTATTTTGGAAAAAGAATATGAGTTCCTATAATTCTATAAACTATAAAAAAATAACTAAAAGTATTGAGATTTAAAAACTTGTGTAATGGTGTTGTTATGTTTCTCAGCTATTTATTATGGGCTTCCTTTGGCTCCTGCTTATAAAGGATTATCAGAAGAACAAAGGAACAGCATCTCAACTGGTTTCAATTATGCTTCTGCTAGCTGTGGGATTTTTAATATTACGGGAAAGAAATTGGTAAGTTTCAATATTCTAGAAAATGATCTTTAATTGCAATGTCGGTTTACTAATGAGTTTTATATAATTATCTCTATGAACTAAGGGAGAATGTCTCTCGTTGAGTACCCAAGTCAATCTATTCAAAGAAACCATCGACAAGAATCTGAAGAAAAAGTTTAAGACGGAGTCAGAGCTCAGTAAACACTTGGCTGAATCGTTGTTCATGACCGCGATCGGAATTAATGATTACGCTTTCTACTTTAACAAGACATCCAATCCAATTGAATTCGCAAACAAGCTTCTTCGTGATTTCTTGATGCAAATTAAGGTAAAATAAAAAGATGTTTGGGTTTTTAACATTTTTTCATTGCCCACTACATTAACTAATATGGTAGTCCTGTTTGATTGAGATAGATCGAACCAAACTAAGAACCCAAATGAGACTTAGTTTTAAATTATTAAATTTCTTTTTCTTTTTCTAAACTGAAACCAAAAAATTATCCTCTTAAATGTTAAAAGATGCTTATATATATTATAAAAATATTTATTTAAAAAGATAAGTAATTGTGTTTTCTATACATTTAGTAGGTAATAATAATAAATTGTTAACTTCAAAGTACAATTATATTTATTGAATCTTTATTAGTTTAAAATTGGAGAAAATAAACAATCATAGAAAACAATGAAATTAATATGTTTTTTAGTGTGTGTGAAAACTTTAAAATATACATAGATTTGATACAGAGGGAGTATATATTATAAATGAAAAAAAATATAAATCAAATTAACTAAATCTTTAATATATTTCAGTATGCTTAAATATATTTTCAGGGTTAACCAAAGATGCATTCTACTAATTATTCTTATATGTGTTTGCAGAAATTGCATGAGTTAGGAGCAAGGAAGTTCTTCATCAACAACCTCAAACCATTAGGATGTTACCCGAACATAATAGCTAAAACCAATCCCCGTGGAAGCTGCAGCAATTATTTAAACCGAGCAATTGCCATTTACAACACCAAGCTAAAGAAAAATCTGATTCGTTTGAAGGGGAAACTCTCCGACACTTCCTTCTTATACTCAGATTACTTCAACTTCATGTTGGGACTTCGAGGACCTTCGACCAACCAAGTTAGTTCGAATCTAATGAACACGACAAGCCCATGTTGCCCTAGCGTTTATGATGGAGCTACACGCACGACTTGCACGCCAGAATCAAGCTCGTGTAAGGTGCCAGATACACATATTTTCTTTGATCCATTTCATCCAACTCAATTGGCGAATTTCATGTACTCGATTGGGTGTTTCCAGCAGAGAAAAATTTGCCAAGTTGTGAAGGGTTAATGAATTAACTTTACTCAGCAAAAATCTTAAGAAAATCACAACTTTGCTTGTTGTTTGTCGTTGTTTATTTTGCTCTCATTATCAATATTTCCAAACATTTGTGTACCCAAACTTAACGTTTTCAAATATTTGATTCAGTGTGGTTACTTTGTTACTGATTTCTCAATGGTGTTTGTGTCAATGTTCTATTTAAAATTTAAGTCAAATTAAAAAATCAACATTAATATATAGCATAAATGTCATAACTCATATACATACAAAAGATTCTAAACTTCAGAGTTTTAGTAACCATCAAGTAAGAGCATCCCATGGAAGAGGTGAAGATGAGTATTTTCTCAATATTATATTATCAAAAACCTAAAAATAAGTGAGACAAAACAAAAATATCTGAAAATAAAACTTTCTTGTAAAACCCAAATGCTTCAAAAAAACTTTGTCATTGTTTTTATCTTCATTAAATTAAATGTGAATTGTTTAATAAATATACAATAAAATAATAATACTAATTTATGAGACATATTTGAATGGGCAAATCTCTCAAATCGCCATTTTTGAAATTTTTGTCACAAAAATAGATCTTGAAAGAAAAAATGACTAAAATATACCTTTTTTATTTTGAAAATTTTAATATTTTTAATTTTTTTTAATTTTTAAACCTCAACTCCAAAACCTCCACCCATACCTTTAAACCCTAAGTTTAGATTAGTTAAACTTAGGATATAAATATATATTTACATCATTTAATAAAGTCTATTTTGATCACTTTTTTCTTTAAGTGCTATCTTTGGAATAAAAATTTTTTTGGTTTATTTTGATCTTTATCTCTATTTGAATTGAGTCTCTTAGCGCTGACCTTGCTCTAGTAAGCCACTGTATAAAGCAAACTAAACATAAAACAACCATATTTTCCTTGGGATGAGAATAACATAAAAATTGTAAGATACCATGGATCTTACGCGGTTACGTACTTTCTAATTTCAGGTCATTGTAAAAATTCAGGTCAGGTTCTGGATATAATATCTTAAAGACTATTTTAGGCTTGAAAATTCTTCAAAAATTTCTATGTTTCTAATGCCTTTTCTGAAGATGTTTCACTAGAATTACACATGATTTAATTACAAGAAAGAGAAGAGTCACGAAAAAGGATAAAAACACAAATTATATGATAGAAGTTAGAACTTAGAAGGATAAAACAAATGCTATTGACGACAATGAACAAATAAAGCCAAAATTTACAAAGAAAATTGAAGGAAATATATAGTATATGTGACAGTAAGAAAAATGATATTTCACAAGAAAAAAAAAAAAAAAGTAAAAATCTAACTATTTATTTGTAATATAAAACATAATTAATAAACTAATTAAAAACTTAAGAAAAAACTAAACAAAACTATTCACTGTTTATTCAATGGTTCAACCGGTTTACCAGATTTAAAGGTTTTCAGCGCATTTTATCAAATTTATATTTAGTGAATATTTTTAAAACCAAAATCAGATTATTTAGCGGGTCACGGGGTTTGTAGATCCAACAGCAAGTCTGGATCGGGAGTAAAAACACTGGAAAAGTCTAATTAAACATACTGAATATTATTGACCATATGTTGTAAGTTCGTTTAACCATGCATAACTATTCCATAAATCATGCATGCGTCTCTGTGAACGTTTATCATATGGATTATGACAATGAAGTGTTGTACTTGTAAATATTTACTATTTCTGCCATTCATAACCCTGTTTAATGTTGTTGGAGAAAGGCATTTGCGTGAGGTCACAAAACTTTGTAAAATAGAGGGCCATATTTTTTAATACGGTTTATTATGTGATTAGTTATTTTCTCAAATTAATATGCATAATGGTTGTTTTTACTTTGACTTTATTTTTATGTGAGTTTGGTGAATAATCCTTTTTAATATTATATTGTGTAGAAAAGAAAAATCATGCTTTAAATTTTATACATTGTTGGTTTTATTAGTACTGTTATGTATGTTCTGAAACAACATTATTAATTATTTAAGGTTTCTTATATATGAAAAGGATCACATCTACTACATCACTATTAGCAGGTACCCTTCTTGCTCCAGCTGAGCCAACTATTATGGAAAGAAATTTCATCTCATAGACCAATTTGGAATCAGGAGACAATTCATTGGTCTTTATGTACACACCTACACATGGTAGCTTGATAAAACCAATTCAGAAATATCAAGATATGGATTGGACTATAATACAAGGGAAAGATAAACGAGGTCGTTGAGTCCGTGGATACCACACTCCCTAGTGTTTGGTTCTTTCTTAGAGCATCTCCAAGAAGAAACCTCATTTTAAGGGTGGAGAATCCTCAAAATGAAGTTTTGAGGGTGATATGCTCCAAGAAGAAACCTCAAATTTATTTTTGAAGTTTTATGTAATTTGTATCTTAATCCTCAACTTTAATATAAATTAATTATAGTCTTTAAACTTTATAGAGATAGATAATATATACACATTAAAAATATGAAACACAATATTTATAAATACAATTTATTACAACACATGAATGCATAGTAATAATATAAAATCCACCTTAATTCATAAAATAAAATATAAATTATTCACTATTGTTATCTCCACAGTGTTCCCAAATATGATCAATTAACCCATTTCGAAGTAAAAAATGAGTCTATTTTATTTTAGTTTTAACATTTTTATATATTTTATATATTAATAATACATATATATATGTATATATAAGATATATTTGAATATTTAAGTGAAATATAGTTATAAGGATTAAAGTGATAAAAAAATTAATGTTAGTACAAATATATGTGAATTATAAATTTATAAGGACTAAAATGTAAAGTAAATAGTGTTTTGAGGGCTTGAATAGTGGAACCTCAAATTTGAGGTTTCACTATTCACGCCCTCAAAATTTGAGGGTTTAAGGGTCTCTTGGAGAGTAAAAAATTTCAAAATTTGAGGGTTTGAGGGCCTCTTGGAGATGCTCTTATCTTGTTTTATTAAGTTTAGGACATCATTAACCCTAAGAACCCCACAAAGGATTCTTATTTATTTATTTATTTATTTATTTCTGACTTAAAAAAAAAAAAAACCAATCACAGGCCGCCATGTATCAGTAAGGCCCGTGAACAGTGTAAGAACTCCCATAAAATCGATTCTTATTTGGTAGTTTTGGAAACTGTTTTTTTTTCAAAAAAGGTGGGACCCACCAGCTAAGAAACCCCTTAATAACCCCGGATAATGATGGTCTTATATCCTATAAATTTCTCTTTTATTAGTTATTTCTTAGCTCAATATGAGAAATGTGTCTCATCATGCTTTTAAAAACTTTATGGTTTCAAAACCATACCTTGTGTGTTTTATGTTTTTTAATATGAATGCCCTTTTTCAAAAGAAAAGGATCACATTTTTGTGCTTGCCTTAAGTTTCGTGAGCCTGAGCACAACACTGCTGCTATTACGTCCATTCTTAAACCACTCGAATACATTAACTTATTGACACAAGTCACACAACACGTGAAATACATATCTTGAATGTCACATCGTTTTTATGATAGAAATGTTTTGTTCTTTTCGGTTTATGCTTTCTCTGTGTTTTATTTTTGAGTGTTCTTACATCATATTTCTTACTGATACTTCCCATATGCTTCATCAGTTTTTCATTTAATGTTCTCTTAGTCGGTTTTCAATTTGAAGGGTTTAAGTCCTTTCTTTTTTTTCTCTAAACCGGAAAATACAAGAAATGGATTTGACTTCTTATCTAAAGCCATGCCTTCTTTATGTCCTCTTCTGTCTTCTCAATGTGACCACCATTAACTCAAAGAAGCCATTAAAAGAAGAGACCGTGCTTTTTGGTGGGAACTTTCAAGCTTTGTATGTTATTGGAGATTCATTGGTTGATCCAGGAAACAATAATCATCTTCTGACAATAGTCAGAGCGAATTTTAAACCTTATGGTTCTAACTTTGAAGGAGGCAAAGCTACTGGCCGTTTTAGTGATGGCAAAACAATTGCTGATTATATTGGTAAGAACTATGAACATTTTAGGAGGATTTAATGTTAGGTTTTCAATTTTCTTTAAGTCGTGTGACTAATTACGCATAAATGAAAAACTACTAAACTTACAAAAAAAACTAAATATATACATAGTTGCTTCAATTTAAATTAGTGAAAATGTTAACCCTCTTTGCTATGTTTTTTCTTTTCTCAGCTATATATTATAGGCTTCCTTTGGCTCCTGCTTACATGGGATTATCTAGAAAAGAAAAAAACAAACTCTCAACGGGTATTAACTATGCTTCTGCTAGCTGTGGGATTTTTGATGAGACAGGAAAGAAATTTGTAAGTTTCAATATTCAACCAAAAGATCTTAGAGCATGATTAATGGGGTATCTTACTGTTCGCAGGCCCCACTAACATGTGGGGTCCATGAACAGTGCAAGAACCGTTTTTTAAAATTATTAAATAAGAGCCGTTTTTGGAGGATTTTTTACACTGTTAGCAGGCCCCACTGCCACGTGGCGATCCGTAATTAGTTCGTTTTTAATTTTTTTTTTTAAATCAGCAAAAATAAAAATAGGAACCCCAAGTGTGGGGTTCTAGGGTTAAAGATGGCCTTAGCAGTATAGAAAAACTATAATGAGTTTACATATTCTTTGTATGAACAGGGAAGATGTCTCTCGATGAGTGTCCAAATCGATCTGTTCAAGGAAACCATCGAGATGAATCTAAAGAAAAAGTTCAAGACGCAGTCAGAACTTAGTAGACATTTGGGTGAATCGTTGTTTATGACGGCGATTGGGGTCAATGATTACGCTTTCACCTATAAAAGTAACACAACCGATGCGAATAAGTTTGCAAACAAGCTTCTTAATGAGTTCTTGATACAACTCGAGGTACAAAAATGTTAGGGTTTTCAAAAAAAAAATACCTTGGCCAGTGGCCACTACATTATTTACTTTCACGTAGGAGTGTTGATTTCATATATAAACTGATTCAATTCTATACTAAGACGAGTCTTCCTGGAAAAAAAATGAAAAAGAAGAAAATAAATTTCTCAAATGAAAAAAAATCAAACAAATATTTTTTTTTTGAGAAATTCTTAAGATATATGTACTTTTATGATTATAACTTTAAAAGGAATAGAAACGTGTTTGTGTTTAACCACGAAACTCAGCTTGAACACAACACGACTTGTATAAAGAATATCTCTTTTTATTATATTTAGAAAATAGCTCAAAACTAAACACTTCAATCTATTGTATTGTCTTCTTCTTATCATTGACACAACTCATCAATGATATATATAGTGCTAGATAACTCATATTTCTTATAGTATTAGATAACTCTTAATTCTGTAAGGATTGCACTAAACATTATTTCTTAAACCAACTTGTTATAAGAAACTTAGGCTCCAAGCTATTGTGGCTTATCTCCAACAAACTTCAATTATATAGCTAATATATATAATTGTTTTTATACTTCTCACGACTAGTGATGCACATTAGATTGTTTTGGAAAATGAAACTATATTGAAATAAAACCGTGAAAAAACCATTTTTATAATGTTAATTAATCTTAGGAGCACGGAAGATTTGTTATGCTTAAGATTTTAATTTATTTTGCAGAGATTATATAAATTAGGAGCACGGAATTTCTTCGTGAACAACATTAAACCATTAGGTTGTTACCCAAATATCATTGCTAAGACGGTACCTCGTGGAAGCTGCGACGAGTCTTTAAACCATGCTATCGACATTTTCAATGTTCAGCTTAGAGAGAGCCTGTCTCATATGCGTCATAAGCTCTCCAACACTTCTTTCTTATACTCCGACTACTTCAACTTCATGTTGGAGCTTCGTGGACCTTCGACCAATCAAATTAGTTCGACTCTATTGAACACTACAAGCCCATGTTGTCCTAAAGTTTACAATGGAGGTGCAACCACGACTTGTTTGCCATTCTCAAAGGCGTGTAAGGAACCGGACAGGTTTATCTTCTTCGATCCGCGCCATCCAACTCAAATAGCGAATTTCATGTACGCTATTCAGTGTTTCCAGGAGAGACAAGTTTGTCACGTGGTGATAGATTGAATTTTACTTGTATCTCAGTTGAATAGTATAATAGTGAAAAGTAAAAGAAAAATTGAGAAAGGGTTTTTAAATTTAAATAACATAAATGTTTACAAGATAAGGTTGTAAAACCTTATAGTGAGATAAAGTTTGCATGATAGCACCATGATAGATAACATCTCATACCTATAAACTATTTATGTAGAAATTAGCAAAACCAACTATATAATGAAAGATAGTAGCTAGCGTTTAGAACTACGACCACGTTGGCCATGCTTTCCTCTTGAACTATCTTTCAATCTAAATTTTAGTTTTTGATAGGAGGTTTTGTCTCTCTCCCACTGATAAAGGATTTTACTCTATCCTAATCAAAGTAGTATAGATGAGTGTCAATCCAATCCTAAGTGAACATGATGCAATGAGAATACAAGTATAAACTTAATCTAAGTGCAACCAATTCGATATGGGGTAAAGTAACCAAATAACACAAATACGAAACTAGGATTATAAACGAATGGGAGAAACGAGAACCCATGGGCAAGGGCTTTGATTTTGGGTGATTCGGACTTAAGATAAACGGTTAATGCTATAAACAACTTAGTTCTACTAGTCTAGACTTTATCTTTAAACTAATTCTTTGTCAAGATAGAAGTTCATTTGCTTTCAATCACTAGACATCAAATGTCTTTGGTCTAATTAAATCAAGCAATCATTAAAACCTGGTCTATTGACTATCTAAACTTTCTTAACATCAATTGTCATTGGTTAAGCCAGTAAAGAGAGTTATCACTTGGTTCAGACATTTCGTCGAACACCTTTCGGGTACAAATTGTCTATTGATCTAGATTAAAGTGATCAAGTCTAACCTAGCATTGAAAACTAGCAATAATCATAGAACATGAACAGTCAAGCATTAAACCTTCTAACCTATTACCTAATCACCCTAGATCACCCTAACCCATGGATCCTACAAATGACTACTCACTAACAGGCATGATGAACTCAAAAACAGATGATGGATAAGAGCAGATCATTGCCAATGAACAAGAATAGAATAATAAATCAATATAAGATAAAAAGGATTCAAGATCCAAAATCTTCTTCACCAAGAGTAGTCTAGTCTCCAATAAAAACCAGAATAAACAAAAACTAGGTTTTTAGGGTATTTATATCTGTTTAAAAACAAATCGGGTCAACCCAACAAGCCTGGTTTGACCCGCAACAAGTCCAGCATTCTCGACTGTAGCGACCAGGGCTGGTCGCTATGCCTGGTCGCTATGGTCCCCGGGTTTCCTTTGTGGGTCTGTAGCGACCAGGGCTGGTCGCTACGCCTGGTCGCTATGGCATCCGCAACTCCCTGTGGGTCTGTAGCGACCAAGGCTGGTCGCTATGCCTGGTCGCTACGACCCCTTTTTGCTCCAAACTCCACTTCTTTGCCTCAATTGCCTCCAAAGTCACCAATAAGCATCTCCAACACCTGACATAGACAAATGTAATGGAATGCAACCTAAATATGCCTAGATGCTATCCTATATGCTTAAAATGCATCAAAAGAGATGATCAAAATCATGCAAATATGTAGGATATCAACTCCCCCGAACTTGTCCTTTACTTGTCCTCAAGTGGACTTTCGAAAACAAGAAAGAAAGAGAGGTTTGAAAATGGGAGCTCAGAACCAAAAGGTACACTTTCTAGCTTTCAACATCACATCCTAGGTAGACATAGCACGTAGCATGAGCATGTTCTCTTAGTATACTTTATATTCTCAAGGCCTAAAGGAACTCTCATATCTCTACACTAGGTGCAATGCTTATCAACCAACAAGTCTTTACACCAACTCTCACGTTCATTGACAGACAAATAAAGTGGATCCCTGCAAATGGAAACTTGATCTCGATCTCGATCTCTTGGCTTGGTAAGTGAAAATGGTTTATTTATAACAGAAGTGAGGTTCGATTTCTTTGGTGACTTTCACTCAGGAAAAGGGGCTTGAACATTATGCAAAATTTATCTAAGAAAAGGAGCAATTCATGCATACAATGGTTTGTTTTCATCATTCTACCCCTTTCCAAACACTTTCAAACTCTCATTTTTCTCACTCACCAAATGAACTCTCTCTTTTTTCTTTTACTTTAACCAACTAGGGATATCTTCTTTTTTTTTTTTTCTCTTTTTTTTTTTTCAACCTTTTATTGTATCTTTTTTTTTTCTTTTTCTTTGATCCCTAGTGGTTATCTTCCTTTCACTTTTCTATTTCAGCTCATTCTTTTCACTCATCTCACACCTCAAACCCCAAAAGCAAAGCTTATAAACACCAACACACTTTCCATTCCTAAATGCTAGCTCAAAAGAGGTCCTATAGCTAGTCCAAGATGAAAACAAGCCAATGTCGCTCCTAATACTCTCAAGATTTTGCACATGACAAGCTATCAATAAAAAGGCCTCACTCAAGCAAATTCAACTGTGGTCTCAAAGAATGGCAAGGGTTTAAGGGTAGGGAGATGACATTTGGGTTTTTAAGAGTGGTATAACAGATGGAGATCAACCCAAACGTGCATGAGATCCATGACCAAGCATACAAGAGTCCATAAGCAGGGTAGATTAAGTTCGTTAGACTCTAATTCGTTTTGGAGTTGGTTTCAAGAACAATGTCAGTCACAGCAAACAACTAGTTTCGAAAAGAGTTTTCAAGGCTCGAAGCTTACAAGTCCTTTCGAGAAGTGCTTAAGCTACTTGCTATGTTTAACTAGGGTGTGATGTTGAATTCTAGACATGTGTTCTTTATGAGGTAATAACATTCTTGCTCCCTATGCAGAATGCATGCAATCTATATGCTCTAGACTCAATCCTAAAAATGAAAATATGCAAACTAAATGATTTTTTTTTTTTTTGTTTTTTGTTTTTTTTTTTTTTGATATGATACAATGCAATGAAACATAAGAAACTAGATGATTAGACATGGCACCTCCCCCAAACTCGAACAACACAGTGTCTGTGTAGTCAAGAGAGAAGGAGATAACGACAGGAAAAACAAAACAAAATGAGACCAATAAAACAATGCGTATTTACAAAGGTAGGTGTGGAGATACCTCAAAATGAGTCGGAGGCAGTGTCCTCGTCGCCACCGTCACCTTCTTCTGCCTGGTAACTTTCCTCTTCTTCATCAGAAGTGTCGGTCTCTATTGGCTCCTTACCACGGCGAGAGTGCCTGCGAGGTCGTGGGGAGGACGTCTCAGCAATGATGAAGTCTTCAGCTTTACACCCTCGTACTCCAGCTCTAACCAGCACGTCGGTGACTTTCTTCATGAACCGTGCTGAGGATGCAGCGTTCTTCTTAACTGTCCTCTTGAGTGCCTTGTACTTGGCAGACAGCTTTTGGATGGTCCTATCTTGCATCCTGTTCCACCCCTCAAGTTTCCCAATGTACTCGTGGGCATCGCGCAGAGGGCCCTTCTAAAGAGCTCCAGTATGGGGTGTGAAGTGGTAGTGAGAAGGATCATAAGGTATGTCCTCCTCTTCCTGAATCTCAGGTGCTTCACGTGAAGAGGATGCACGGGCTGGTGTTGTAGTGCTTCTGGCAGCAGGAGGAGATGAGGATGGACCAGCAGCTGATCCTCTTGCCGGTCTCCTACGGTTTGGAACGGGTTCCAGTGGCCCATGTGCCCCAAACAACACGTCTGAAGGGAGCTCAAAAGCAATGCTCTGTGTGCTGCGCACCATGAGGATTCGCGGGTTGGGTAGGAGGACTTCTTTGTGGTCTTTGTGGATGTGGTAGGAATAGACATACCGGCCCCGGAACATCCCTGAAAGAAATTTGGTCCTCTTCATGTAAGGACCATCCATGTAGAGGGGGTCTTGAGGTGTCTCGCCATGGAGAGGGACTCGTGCGGCCTGGAGCAAAGGTGTGATCAAGTTACCTATGCTCAGCTGAGGCGTGCTGTCGTGGTTTGTCCATGTCCAATCCTGATAGTATTTCAGCCTCCTCACAAAGAAACCCACTCTCCCAAAGCAAGAGTAAATGTCTTCCTCAGCTCTGTACAGTGCTTCCCTCCCAAACAGTGGTATGAGGGCCATAGCGAGCATCGTCAGCTCGTCATCCAAGACATTACCAGATTCCCGGCGCGCGAAGATGGTGTTTCCCAAGATGCGATGAACATAGCGGACCACCGGGTTCCTGATGCTTGAGTTCTTGTTCCTCTGGGGATCATGACCGAACTCGACTAGGAGAGGCCAAACCTTATCTGGGATGTTGTAGTTGCGTGGGAGATCGCTGATCCTGTCATCCGAAAATCCCATCGCCTCACTGATTTCCTTGTAACTCAGCCTGTATGATCTACCTCGTATCTTGAACTGAATCCTCCCATACCCAAGTTCCGGTGGTCCATCGCTGAGGGGAAACACTTCCAATGAGGAGAGGAAGTGGCATGAAGCATCCACATAGAGGGGTTGCGCCTCCATCAAGAGAAGAGACTGCAATCCCATAAACTCCAGCAGCTGAAGGACGCTCTGATAGAGTCCGGTGTCAATGAAGGAATATCGGACATGGGAATCTGGTCGGTGCCCAGGCAAGGTCGTTCTGGAGATGACTGAGCAGCTGAGCTTTCGTTGGGATGACTGACCGATCCCTTTCCTTTCCCTTACCCTTCCCTTTTGGCTTCTTGGCTGGCCTTGAGGGAACCTCATCTTCAGTGTCAGTTGGGGCTTGAAGGGCTTCTTCTATCTCCCTTTCAATCTCTTCAGACTGTCGCCTTTCTTCTTCAGCCTGTTGTTGAGATTTTCGTGAGGGAATTCCGCTTCGGGTGGGTCGCGATGATCGTGTTCTTGCCATTGGTACCTGAAACAAAAACACTCAAGGTGGCATTAAGACAATGTCGAGCAGTTTCTGATATCACAAAGGACTAACTTGATAAATTGAACGTAGGAATCAAAGCTTTCCAAAGTAAACATTTCAATTGCTAATAAGAATCAACCACTTGCCATAAAGAGTTGAAAATGAGATAACATGAATCAAACTCCTAACAGTAGGCTTGAAATGCTTAATTGGAATCAATACAAGTTGAATCAACAGTTTTCCCCAATTTTTTTTTTTTTTTTTTTATCAAGAACATGAAGAACCCTAATTCCTAATTTCTCAATTCACCCTCAATCTCCACGAAATTCATCAATCCACAACCACAAACAAGCATATTAGACCATGGGTAACTAGTTTAGAGCAGAAAATTGGGCATGCAACAACTTTTCAAAAGTTGGAAAATTTTTCATGATGAAGAATCAACCCTAAAATTTCATACCGTTGCTTGATTGAGTGTAGAGATGGAGGATGTGGAAGTTTCAAACAATTTCCGAATGATAGCAAGTGGAATCAAGAGATTTGGTGAAGAATTGAGGAAGTTGGGGATTTGAGTTCTTGGGAGAGTTTGAGAGTTTTTGTTTGGGGAAAGTGGAGAAGATGAAGAGAAAAGGGGGTTTAAATCGGGTGAAAAGGTGGGTTGGTTGGGTTTTGGTCCGAAATAAGTGGGAAAGAGACTTACCTGGGTCGTGTAGCGACCACGGCTGGTCGCTACACGAAGTCGCTACAGCTCCCGCACATTTCCTCGATCCGTAGCGACCAGCCGTGGTCGCTACGGGTGGTCGCTACGCACTCCGCATAAATCCGTAGCGACCAGGCGTGGTCGCTACGGGTGGTCGCTACGATGCTCGGGATTTTTTTTCTTTCCTTGCCCCCTTTGGGACCCATAGCGACCAGCCGTGGTCGCTACGGGTGGTCGCTACGGCCCTATTTTTTTTTTTTTTTTTTTTCGAAGTCTTTGCCAAGCTCTCTCCTTCCCCTGATCAACTTTCATCCTGAAAGAACTCACCCAGGAACATCAAATAGTCCAAAAGAAATGTAAACTAAATAAAACAAAACATATATACAAGGATAAACATGGGACTTCCTCCCAAGTGAGCTTGTTTAAAGTCGCTAGCTTGACTTCCTCACGGTCAGTTAGGCAAGGGTTGGATCAGAGAGTGGAATCGAAGTTCCCTCCTCCTCATCTAAGGTCCCCAAGTAGAGCTTAACTCTTTGTCCGTTGACAGTGAAATCACGTCCATCCTTGCTCCATAAAACGATTGCTCCGTAAGGTCTCACTTCTTTAATCTTGAAAGGCCCTGACCATCTAGACTTAAGCTTTCCAGGGAACAACTTTAATCTGGAATTGTAGAGCAACACCTGGTCCCCAGTTTTGAACTCTCTCTTAAGGATTTTCTTGTCATGGACAACCTTAGTCTTTTCCTTGTAGATTGCTGAGCTTTCATAAGCATCAAGACGTAGCTCATCAAGTTCACTTAGCTGAATCAACCTCTTCTCTTGGGCTGTTTTGATGTCGAAGTTGAGAAGTTTGACTGCCCACAAGGCTTTGTACTCAAGCTCCACTGGAAGATGACAAGCCTTTCCATAGACCAGGTTGAAAGGTGTAGTCCCTATAGGAGTTTTGTAGGCGGTCCTATACGCCCATAGTGCATCGTCAAGCTTATTGGACCAATTTTTCCTTGTTGTCCCCACTGTCTTTTCCAAAATTGACTTGATTTCTCTATTGGAAATTTCCACTTGTCCACTGGTTTGAGGATGGTATGGAGTTGCCACCTTGTGTTTAACACCATTCTTCTTGAGAAGACTCTCGAACAGCTTGTTGATGAAGTGAGATCCTCCGTCACTGATCACAACTCTAGGTACTCCAAACCTTGGGAAAATAATGCTCTTGAACATCTTCAGGACCACTTTGGCATCATTGGTTGGACTTGCGATAGCTTCTACCCATTTAGACACGTAGTCGACAGCGACTAGGATGTAGGAGTTTCCAAAGGATGATGGAAATGGTCCCATGAAATCTATGCCCCACACATCAAATACTTCAACCTCCAAGATAGGGTTCTGAGGCATCTCATTTCTTTTTGTGATATTCCCTCTTCTTTGGCATGCATCACACCTTGAGACAAAGTTTTGTGTGTCCTTGAACATGTGTGGCCACCAAAAGCCTGCTTGTAGAGTCTTAGCAACTGTCTTGAAGGTGGCAAAGTGACCTCCATAGAATGATCCATGACAATGTTCAAGGATTCCTTCAACCTCTCCTTCAGAAATTACTCTCCTATAGAGCTGATCTCTACATAGTATATAGAGGTACGGTTCGTCCCAGTAGTATCTCTTCACATCTTTGTAGAACTTTTTCTTAGCATATCCTTCTAGTCCCAGAGGTTCTTTTCCACAAGCTAAGTAGTTCACCAAATCAGCATACCATGGTTCTTTCTCTTCAGTTGCTTTGATCTCCTCAAGTTTCTTCCCCGTCTCACAAAGCTTCATAACCGCCTTGATAGCCATAATCTGCTCCTCTGGAAGGTTTTCATCAATAGGGATACCACAATCAATTTTCATTCTAGACAAATGGTCAGCAACTCCATTCTCAACTCCAGGTTTGTCTTTAATCTCAAGATCAAACTCTTGTAACAACAAAATCCACCTCAACAGTCTTGGCTTAGCATCTTTCTTCGCCAACAGGTGTCTTAGCGCAGCATGATCAGTGTAGACTATCACCTTGGAGCCCACTAGATAGCTTCTGAATTTCTCGAATGCAAACACTATTGCAAGAAGCTCTTTTTCTGTGGTAGCATATTTCATTTGAGCATCATCAAGTGTCCTACTAGCATAATAGATGACATGAGTCTTCTTGTCTTTCTTTTGCCCCAGAACTGCTCCAACAACATAATCACTAGCATCACACATAATCTCAAAAGGGAGTTCCCAATCTGGTGGTTGAACTATGGGAGCACTGATAAGTTCGTTCTTCAGCTTCTTGAAAGCCCCAAGGCATTCCTCATCGAAGTCAAAGACAGCTTCTTTGCATAGCAGTTTGGTTAGCGGTCTAGCTATCTTGGAGAAATCCTTGATGAACCTCCTATAGAACCCGGCATGGCCCAGAAAGCTTCTGATGTCTTTCACCGATCTAGGTGGAGCTAAACCAACCATCACGTCAATCTTTGCTTTATCCACTTCGATTCCCTTTTCTGAGATTTTGTGTCCCAGGACGATCCCCTCTTTCACCATGAAGTGACATTTTTCCCAATTTAGCACAAGGTTCGTCTCTTCACACCTTTTCAACACCCTGCATAAATTAGACAAACACACAGCAAAAGAAGATCCATACACAGAGAAATCATCCATAAAAACCTCCACCACATCCTCAATGAGATCAGAGAATATAGACATCATTGCCCTTTGAAAAGTTGCTGGTGCATTACATAGCCCAAATGGCATCCTGCGATAGGCAAAGGTACCATAGGGGCATGTGAAAGTTGTCTTTTCCTGATCATTGGGATGTATGGGTATTTGGAATAAACCTGAGTATCCATCAAGAAAACAATAGTATGGGTGGTTTGCAAGTCTCTCAAGCATTTGATCAATGAATGGCAAAGGAAAGTGATCCTTTCTAGATGCAGCATTAAGTTTTCGGTAGTCAATACACATTCTATGACCAGTTATGGTTCTTGTGGGTATCAATTCATCCTTATCATTCTTTATGACAGTGATACCACCATTTTTGGGAACTACATGCACAGGAGATACCCAAGTACTATCGGAAATAGGGTAAATGACTCCAGCATCCAAGAGTTTAAGAATCTCTTTCTTAACAACATCTTTCAAGTTGGGATTCAACCTTCTTTGATGCTCTATAGAAGTCATTGATTCATCCTCTAGATGTATCCTATGCATGCACAAAGAGGGTGATATCCCTTTGATATCTGCAAGTGAGTAGCCAATTGCTTTTCTATACTTTTTAAGCTCAAGTAAAAGTTTAGACAATTCATTTTCGTTTAGGTGGCTACTCACAATGACAGGATAGGTGTTATTAGAACCAAGAAATGCGTACCTTGCACCAACGGGGAGGGGTTTAAGCTCCACTTTGGGTGCCTTAAGCTCGCTCCAATCATCTTGTGGAGGGTCTTCTTGTAAGGCCGTTGAGGAAACTTGGTAAACAGCCTTAGACAGCCCTTGGAATTTGTCTTCCCCAATCAATCTCTTGTGGGAATCCAACATTCTCATGTACTCTTTGCTCTCCTGGTCCTCAATCATTTGGACGTCTCTATCCACTGTCAAGGCATGTTGAAGAGAGTCTTCAAGTGCCATTTCTTCCAGGAACTCATCAGCTAAAGTATCCATAGCTTCAATGTAGAAAGCTTGCCCTTGAATGGTAGGTTTCTTCATCATCTCCTTAACATCAAAGTGAAGGGTGTTTCCTTCTCCAAGATGAAGATCAATCTTACCATCTTTGACATTGACAATAGCTCTAGCAGTAGCTAAGAATGGTCTTCCCAAAATCAACGGGTCCTTAGGCTCTTCATCCATCTCAAGCACAACAAAGTCGGTTGGTACCTCGCAGTTTCCGACCATCACCGGTAGATCTTCCAGAATGCCAATAGGAAGCTTAACAGAGCGATCGGCCAGCACTAGGGAGATCCTACACTTCTTGTAATGTGTAAAGCCAAGCTTCTTCGCAATAGACAATGGCATAAGGCTGACACTTGCTCCCAAGTCACATAAACATCTTTCAAAAGCAAGAGGTCCAATTGCACAAGGAAGAGTGAAACTTCCTGGATCTTTAAGCTTCTTTGGGATAGTCAACCTTTGAATAATGGCATTACACTCATGAGTAAGAACCATCATGCCCTCCATCTCTTTCTTCTTCTGGGTTACAACATCCTTCAAGAACTTGCTGTATTGAGGGATCAACATGAAGGCATCAATAATGGGCATGGTAATCTGAACCTCACTCATTTGCTTCTCAAACATGGTCTTGTATTTCTCCAAAAGTTGTTTCTTGAATCTTCTTGGAAATGGAAGTTTTGGCTCATAAGGAGGGGGAATGAACTTAGACTGCGTTGGGGAAGAGGTAGTGTTATCCTTGTTCGTTGCTTTCTTCTCCTCCTCAACTTTTCCTTTTCCTTTAGCCTCAACAATCTTCTATATGATATCCTCATTGGTTTTCTCGTCCACAATTACAACCTCATCTTCTAGATTGATGGCTACCTCCCCACTTTGTTTCTCATCATCCTTGAGGAGAACTCGTGAAGGTAACTCTCTGCCACTTCGTAAAGTGATTGAGTGCATTGTCTCCTTAGGATTTTGCTCAGATTTTCCAGGTAGGGAGCCAGTGGGTCTCTTAGAGTTGGAGGTCATAGTGGCGAATTGATTCTCCAAAGCTTTGAATTTGTTGTTCAGCTCAGTGTAACTCCCATCAATCTTTGTGTGTATGTTTTTGAACTCATCTCCAATAGCTTTCTCATTTCGTGCTTGAGATTCAAGAAGTTGCTTAAACATAGATTCCACACTTGTATCTCTAGGTTGAGCTGGGTGAGAACTTCCTTGACCTTGAGTGGTCTGATTACTTTTGGGTGGGAATCCTGGAGGATATTGTTGTTTGGGTGGGTAGGCAGTTTGATGGTAGTTGTTCGGGTACTGGGACTTGTTTGGGAAAGGGTTTGGGTAGGGGAAGTTGGGTTCTTTCATGTACCACTGTCCGTTAGCACTGACAAAGCAAAGCTCTTGTTGTCCTTCCAAACCATCAACTTCATTAACCTCAAGAGCATCTTCTGGGCCTTTCTTTCCAACAAAGTTAACCTTTTCCTGTTTAGCTCTATCCAGCAGAAGCATGTCAAGTTTATCCTGCAGCGATTTCAGTTCTTTCTTTGTACTTGAGTCCTCGCCTCCTCCACCTCTGTTTTGCCGGTCGCAGTCATCATTGTACACTGAGTCACTTTGCGCCATGTTCTCAACGAGTTCCATGCCATCGTGAGCTGTGCGACCCAAGAAGAAGCCATTACTTGCAGTGTCTAGCATGCTTCGATACTTAGGTAGAACTCCTCTGTAGAAAGTGCTCAGGATACTCTCATCATTGAAGCCATGGTGAGGACACTGTGTCAAGTAGCTCTTGAATCTTTCCCATGCTTCAGCAAAACTCTCAAGGTTCTTTTGTTGGAACCCAGAAATCTCATTTCTCAACTTAGCAGTTCTGGAGGTAGAGAAGAACTTGTTAAGGAAGATACGCTTGCACTCTTCCCAAGTTTCAATAGAACCCCGAGGCAGACTCTTTTCCCATAAGTGGGCTTTATCTCCCAAAGAGAAGGGAAATAAGCGCAGTTTGAAAGCATCCTCTGAAATTCCATTGATCTTTGTTGTGCCACATAACTTGTCGAAGTTATCCAGGTGGTCTAGTGGATCCTCCAGAGCGAGACCATGGTACTTGTTAGCTTGAATCATGTTGATCAAACTTGACTTGATCTCAAAGTTGTTGTTCTCCACAGCAGGTGCTCTGATACCAGCCCTGTTCCCATGGATGTTGGGCTGGTCATAGGTCCCGATTGCCCGAGCTTGGCGTGGGGGATGCTGTTGACCAAGGTTTGCAGCTCCTTGGCCCTGTGCATCTGGAGGTGGTGGGCCATTGTTGTTAACTCCATTGACACCTGCTTGGTGAGGGTTATTGTTGTTAACGTCCATGTCAAACTCCAACCGATCGAAAGGAATCAGTTGTTCTTCTCTTCTCTTTCTTGCTAACTCTCTCTCTAAACCCCTGATGTTATCTACTCGTGGAACAAGGTCTGTTGGTCCTCTGCTCCGCAAGTTCATACACCTGTGATTCAAGGAGAAAGGAAGAACGTGTGTCAGTAAACAAATAAAAGCAAATAAGACTTAGTCTCAAGTTATGACCAAATCTCACTGTCACAATCAACTTAGAACTGGCAACGGCGCCAAAATTGATAAAGGATTTTACTCTATCCTAATCAAAGTAGTATAGATGAGTGTCAATCCAATCTTAATTGAACATGATGCAATGAGAATACAAGTATAAACTTAATCTAAGTGCAACCAATTCGATATGGGGTAAAGTAACCAAATAACACAAATACGAAACTAGGATTATAAACGAATGGGAGAAACGAGAACCCATGGGCAAGGGCTTTGATTTTGGGTGATTCGGACTTAAGATAAACGGTTAATGCTATAAACAACTTAGTTCTACTAGTCTAGACTTTATCTTTAAACTAATTCTTTGTCAAGATAGAAGTTCATTTGCTTTCAATCACTAGACATCAAATGTCTTTGGTCTAATTAAATCAAGCAATCATTAAAACCTGGTCTATTGACTATCTAAACTTTCTTAACATCAATTGTCATTGGTTAAGCCAGTAAAGAGAGTTATCACTTGGTTCAGACATTTCGTCGAACACCTTTCGGGTACAAATTGTCTATTGATCTAGATTAAAGTGATCAAGTCTAACCTAGCATTGAAAACTAGCAATAATCATAGAACATGAACAGTCAAGCATTAAACCTTCTAACCTATTACCTAATCACCCTAGATCACCCTAACCCATGGATCCTACAAATGACTACTCACTAACAGGCATGATGAACTCAAAAACAGATGATGGATAAGAGCAGATCATTGCCAATGAACAAGAATAGAATAATAAATCAATATAAGATAAAAAGGATTCAAGATCCAAAATCTTCTTCACCAAGAGTAGTCTAGTCTCCAATAAAAACCAGAATAAACAAAAACTAGGTTTTTAGGGTATTTATATCTGTTTAAAAACAAATCGGGTCAACCCAACAAGCCTGGTTTGACCCGCAACAAGTCCAGCATTCTCGACTGTAGCGACCAGGGCTGGTCGCTATGCCTGGTCGCTATGGTCCCCGGGTTTCCTTTGTGGGTCTGTAGCGACCAGGGCTGGTCGCTACGCCTGGTCGCTATGGCATCCGCAACTCCCTGTGGGTCTGTAGCGACCAAGGCTGGTCGCTATGCCTGGTCGCTACGACCCCTTTTTGCTCCAAACTCCACTTCTTTGCCTCAATTGCCTCCAAAGTCACCAATAAGCATCTCCAACACCTGACATAGACAAATGTAATGGAATGCAACCTAAATATGCCTAGATGCTATCCTATATGCTTAAAATGCATCAAAAGAGATGATCAAAATCATGCAAATATGTAGGATATCACCCACCTCTTGTCAAACCGAGAGAACTTATTGGGTCAATCTCGGTTTCATCCACATCACCTAGCATAGAGAAACAAGAAGGACTCTCGAATGTATTAGCATTAGGTGTTGTGGTTAAGGGATCAACAAAAGGTGTTTGGACCTCCTTGTTAATATGATGAAACAGTTAACTATAGTGGATAAAGTTTACGCAACATATAATCATAAAACACTGAAAAGTTAGTTCTAACAGATTAATAAAATTTCATTATAACAGGTTTGTAGTGTATAACGGGATTATATTAGAAACGTGATATTGATGAATTTTAAAAACAGCTTTGGGTGTTCGTGTTAAATTGGTTAAATAATGTGTTCAAATCTCTTTTCATACCAAATCTTATTTTTGAATCAGAATTTTCAAAAGATGGTTCTGAATATTTGTGAGCGTTTATATATGGACTGAAGGGTCATAATTTTCATATAATTTTTTGAAAAAAAAATCAATTTTTTTTTATCTATTGATCCGTATAGATATCATATTAACATATGTAAATATCTTATATTTGTTCCAAATATACTATTGTAATATATATTTCAAATCACCTATGCGTTTTATGGTGCTTTTTTGGGATTCTTTTCAGTTTAGCCTGAAAATTTACAGCTTTTCCCTAAATTTTAAAGAGTATAGTTTAATATTAATAAAACGTTGCATTGATCACTTTCATGTTTTTTTTTGTTTTCTGGTTTGCTATGATGTGAAATATATGATAAAATCATAAATCATATACATATAACAAGCTTCAAAAGTTCTAAATTGTTGGTTTACGAAAACCATTAATAAAGCCGATACAAGGTGAAAACAAACTACAAACTAAACGAAACACATAATATAACAAACATATTTCACTTATGTAATAGTTAAAGTTATATATATATATATATATATATATATATATATATATATATATATAGAGATATTCATAAAAAGCTTGCACTTTATTATATGATTAATTGTTCCTGGGAGGATGATGCTTGGGCTTGGCTCTCCAATAATCAGCAGTGAAAGCAACGAGTCCATCCTCGTCAACACTTTTGCCTGATTTTCTCTCTCTCTTCAACGTTGTTTCTTTATGTGCTTCTCCACTACTTGTCATCATAAGTTTTCTTCCTCGTATCATCACTTCACCATTTTCGATCACCTGAAGTTATCAAGGGGTTTAGTCAATACATGTTTATTTATAGTAAAAATCTTGAATGTTTTCATCCCAATAACAACAACAAAAACAAAGATTAAACATAATAAATGACGTAATCACTGAAGCGTTTATTTAAGACTAACTGCAAATTATGGAGTGATGATTTTTTTTTGTTTAAAAAGAAGATCATTTTCTAGATTTTGATCATATGTATTATACCTTACGAATTGAAACGACATCACGGCTTGATTCTTGATTCTCGTCATCTAGTGATGAACAAAACAAGGAACAAAAATGTTGGTTATATTATATGTTAACATTCGAGAAGTGATTCTAATAAGAGTAAAAGAGTGATTCTCATGCATGCATCATATGTCAACTATGCATGCAAACTAAGAATAAAATAAATCTTGAAGTAATCGTTTGACTATAAAAAGATGAAGTAGAGTGTAACACGTACCTTAAACACTAATGCATAAGCCTTCAGCTATTTTCATTTTTATCATATATGCAATAGTTTTAAACGGAAAATTGCGTATTTTAGTTAATCGTTTGTAGAAGTTTTTTTTTCTTTTGGACACAATCGTTTTTAGAAGGTTTATTTTATAAACTAAAAAGTTAAACACTAATGCATATGCCTTCAGTCATTCTCATCTTCATCATATATTCAATATTTTTAAAAGGAAAATTGTGTACTTCAATTAATAGTTTGTAGAAACTCCCTTTTATAAAATAAAAAGAGAAGAGAGAAGTGAGTCTCCGATTACAAAAAAGATTGAAAATTATTGTACACGAAATTAGCATATCATAATTTTCAAGTTTTACATCTTTCCAATTGTAATGGTCACAGTCAGGATATAGGTAGGCTTTTAAGAATTTAAAGAGAGGGAGAGAGACAAACCATGAAGTGAATATTGGAAGGATATGCAAAAGAAAAGAATGATCAACACACATAGAATCTTTGATAAAGTAGTCATGACTCTTCTTGATTCTCCTTCACCTCCCTCAAAACTTTATATCTTCTTTTTTGTCTCAAATTATTTCGTTAGAATTTAAGCAGGAGGACTAATTATAAGAGAAAGAGAAGAGTATATATAAGAGATCACTGCAACATGTTTAATAAGCTCGTTAACCATAATTATTCCATAAAGACCACAACCATGTGTCTCTATTAACGTGTACCGTAGGGATTCTTACGATGCAAAGTTGTACTTGTAAATATTTACAATTTCTGCCATTACGTCCATACTCAAACCACTCAAATATATATAGATTTACATGCATTATTATGTATTAACGTATATATATATATATATATATATATATATATATATATATATATTGTATGGATTTTCCAAAAAACAAAAAACTGTATGAAACATCGTTTTTATAATCAACTTATTTTGAATATTTCGGTTTATACTTCCATAGAACCGATAATCATAATTCAAAATAGATTCTCTTTAGCTTAATATACTACTTTTTGTTTTTTTTTTCTTCTATTTAATAGTTTCTAGGGTCGAAACTAAACTCTGCTCATTTACTTGATCTCTAGACTTAATAGTTGATAATAACCCCCATTCTCTGCATTTTGGCAGAATTTTATCCTTATTTTTTTTTAAAATTACAACCCACATAACATCTTAAAAAAAGCTCTAGGTCACTACAACATTTTAAAGGCTTATATCCTTTTTATATAATGAAAAAATGTATTTTTTTAACGAAATTCGGGCCACATATATAACATTTTCTAAAAAGTGTAGGTTCCATATAACAATTAAAAGGACTTTATATATGATAATATTAAATTACTAGTATATTTTTCTGATTGTTATGTGATATTGTGACTCTGGTAAGATAATTTCCGAGTCTGTCACTGGGCCATATTATATGACTAGCATAGTTCTTGCAAAATAAATTGTACCACATATAAATGAAAAATATATTATTACTAGAATTGAAGGCTGAAGCCACCCCCGTGCAAAGATATATTTTTATTATACAAAAAGTTAGTCACATATCATTGTGTATACTATTTTCCATACATAATAATTTCCAAAATTTATTTCCAAAATATTTTTGTATGTGATAAAATTGGATTAATTGAATGAAATATTATGTAATCTTTTCTGTTTTTCTATTGCATTAAGTTTCATTATAAAAAAATATTTATTCATATGAAGTGATAATAATATTATAGATACTATTTTGTTTTAGAATTTCCTATTTAAAAAAATGTTTATATGTAATGAAATTAGATTACTCAATAGTATTTTTCCCTAAATTTAGTTTATATTTAATAATATTAATGTTCACATATGTAGATATAAAAGTATAAACAAATTCATAAACAGAAAATATGACATATGAATAGTCTAGACTTATATAAAATATTTGACATAAATTAAAGCTTCAGAAAATGGATCCAAAAATTAGATATTGAATTTTTTGACAAATGGACTTTTTGATCTAGTAATTATTTGATCAAGAAATTTATCTCTCTATTTCATAAAGAATGTCATTCTATGTTTTGTACTTTGTTTCAAAAAATGTCATTCAACATTTTCAATGCAAATTTTCATATTTAATCTCTTTCTTACCCTTTTAAATAACCAATCAATGTTTAGTTAATTTTCATTTAAATAATTGTATAATAAATAAAAGAAATTATCATATTTTATTATTTTTTAATCTGCGTAAAATATGTTTAAGTGACAATTTTTATGATTTAACAAATTATAGAAATTATGAGATGAACATAATTTGACATAGGATTTTGTTTAAATCTTCTTAAAATCGAATATTTTAAATATGTTAATAAAAAGGAGACACAACAAGAAAAAGAAAATAGTTTAGATATTTAATTTAATTTCTTAAGTTAACAAATTGGTTCCACAATAGACTTTTGTAAAGTAGATTTTTAGTGACTCTTATCTTAATAGACTAGATTATTTATACGTTACTAAGATTTACTGGAATTCGGTTATTTATATAACTTTAATGCTCGTAATAGTTGTTTTCTCCTAATAGATATGTATATGTAAAAAATAATCATATAAAGTTTAAGATCTTTTTAAAAAATAAAAGACATACTTCTGAACACTACATTAAGTTTAATTTTCTTGGATTTTTAGACAAGGAGGTCAAAACTATGTCAACGACAACTTTCTTTAGAACACCAACAATTATTTTCTTCCGACGAGTTTTATTTATCTTATTCAAATATTCTCGCAAATTCATAAAAGCTGTGGTCTACGAGTCTGCATGAATGCTCGAGTCAGCACATGTTTCTCTATTTTGTGGAAAGCAAATTGTCAATCTCAATGCATTAAATTTATTTTGTGCATTTTAAATCACTAGAAATCCGAGAGTAGCTAGTAAGTATTAATCAAATCATCCACTATTATTTTTCTTAAAGAGTCCTTGCCAATTATTGTATCGGACAGCATAAACGAATAAACTGATAGCTTCCCTATTCTCTCTGACAATGAACTTTTTGGAGATATAGCGGCACATTATGTATCTCTTGAATTTCTAAAAGCTAAATATCAATTAAAACTAATTAATTGTCTTAAAACGATTCATGTGGGAAACAAGTTGTGTACTTAATATTCTAAAAAGAAGTACAAGGGTTCAGGACTATGGTTTTGTGTTTAAAATATCGAAACGTTTCATGTGGTTATACAAACATACTCTTGCCGTCTAACCACCATGCATGAAAATTTGCATAGCCAATTAGCCATATAAATTGAGATTTACTAATAATAGAAAAACTAAATTATATATATGCACAAAATCTGAAAGCATGGTAAACCAAAACTTGCTTTGAAAAGATCTTAAACATTGAACAAAGGAAGCTAAAATGTGTGTTCCGCTAAATATATTGAGACTTGTAAACAAAGAAAAAAAAAAGGTTACGTAAATTGTAATTCATAAATGCTCCCACATCGGCTTACGATGAAAGAATCACAGTCTTTGTAAAATTCAAGACATATATAATAAATCATAATATCGTATAGTATACATGTATATTTTTATCTTATACATAATACAAAGCTCACTGGATTAGCTAAATGAAGTAGTTTTAGTTTACGCATGCGAATTCGTTAGGCTTCGAAGTTAGTTTTTTTGCATAAGACTCGTTACTATTGATCATTATTATTCATTAATATTTCCTAAACTACCATTAGTATTGCAATAGCCAATAGGTATAAAAAAAAACCATGTCCTCTCCGTGTTCAACTTTTTTAAAATACTTTTCTTTTTATTACTAAAAGAGAATACTATATATACACATACAGAGAGTGCCTAGTCAACAAAATAAGACACAATGGCTTACGGCATCTAAGAGCATCCTCAATGGGGTGCTTAAGCAGTGGGGTCCACTAGCACTTCCTAAAAGAAGTGCTTAAAACTTCCAAATAAGCACTCATTTTCTTTTGGTTCATGCACTGTTTATGAGTCCCACTAACACGTGGCGACCCATGATTGGTCTACTTTTAATTTTTTTCTTTAAAAAAAAAAATCAAAAAAAAACAAGCATCCAAGTGAGGTGCTTGGGTTGCTGATGGTCTAATAATTTCATATAAAACGTTGGGGCACAGCCGCACAACTATAAATATTTTTATCTTTTGTATGGTGTAAACTTTTTATATCTTGCAAATATACACTAAAAATCCAAGTTCAAACATCTATTCTCTTTCAAAACTAATTAAATATCAATGAATTCTTCTTTTTCAGTGAATTCTTATTGAACTTATCTTTGTTTATACTTATTTTTTTTCTATTTTAACTGTACAAAATGTATGCAATTTAAAGTATATCATTTGGTAAATCATAGCTTAGTAGTTTAGATAAAAGGTTTAATTATTTGTTTTATAGTATCTTTTACCAATTTATATATGAAGCAACGTTTAAAATATTTTTTTATTAATAAAAAATTTAAACACTAAGCCTATGGTAGTAAAGACTTTAGGCACATCTCTGCACATATATACTATATCTAATAATAGGTTCTATAAGTAGATAAATCATTCATGAGTTCCAAGTTTATATAGAATATAAATAAAACTTTTTGATCAACGTATATGTTCATATATTCTTTTTTAGTTATAAAAAGGGACATAACAAAACAACTGAAGACTAGGCCTGGGACGTATTATCCGGGATCCGGATTCGATCCGAGATCCGTCCCGGATCCGCTCCGAAAATAGGATATTCGGAGTGCCCGGATCCGAATCCGGATAGTAAAATTTCGGATCCGTCTAAACCGGATCCAAATCCGGATATCTTAATTTTTAGGTCCGGATATCCGGATCCGGATCCGTGTTTTTAAAATATATTAAATTTTTAATTTTATTAATAATTATATTTGATATATTAGTATTTATACATAAAATATCTTTTTAATATTATATTTAAATTTTACTAATATTATATGTCAAAGATATATTCATAAATTTTATATAAATATTTAATTTATGTTTTATTTTTAGATTTTTTTCTATTTTTAAAATATTTTTTATTTTTTTTAATTATTTTTACTGATCCGGATCCGAATCCGGGTATCCGCGGATATCATAATATCTAGACGGATATCCGAAGTCCGGATACCCGGAAGACGCGGATCCGGATCCGGATACTAAAGTCACGGATCCGGCGAATCCGGATCCGGATCCGGATATCCTAAAATACCCCGGATATCCGGTCCGTCCCACCCCTACTGAAGACGGAGAGGTCTGGCACTATTCATGCTAGTGGAAGTACCGTTGTTTGGTGGCGAAGGTTTAAAAGTTTATAAACTAAGTTTGAGGTTCGGTTTACAGAAAAAGTAAAATTTCTTACAGACGATAGGATATAAATTTTCAGAAGTTTCAACGTGCTGTAGGTAAAACTTTTCCTTGTGGTCGTATGCTACGGAAAAAGCAAAAATAATTTATTTATCAAGAATATCTTACATGTAAAATTGTTTGTTGATCCAAATCTTATAAGAAAAATTACATCGCAAAATCACTATTTATAAAATTATTCATTTTATTTGTATATGTTAAAAGTAGTAGTTGATCATCGTATATAATAAAAATATATATAATGTGATGATTTTAATTGATAAGTTGACCAGTGTTAAAAAACAAGTTAATGGGTACTGGAGTGTACAACCTATGTTTGCGGTAATTTCCATAATTGGAAATAGTGTATCTTCGTTAGAATCAACATTCACATGTGACATGTCCACACTTTGCATCCACAAAGACTTTGCATCACTATTTTGCTATGTTACATGGAAATGAAAGCATGTACGTTGACGTGGAATCATATAGAATAACAGAAGTGTAGAAGCAAAATTCTTTTTCAAAAAAATAGGAATCTGATGTGTTATATATATATAAATATATATATATATATAAAACATATTAAAATATTAAAATATTAAAATATTAAAATGATTATATAAATTATGATTACAATTATTCGATTCAAATTAAAAATAACTTATTCCTTTTTAACAATTTTATATCTATTCATCTAAATTTATACTATAATTGTGAAAATATAACAAATTAAGTTTATAAAAATGTTATGCAGTGAATCAAATTATTATACTTATAATATCTAACAAACAGTTGGCATAATAAAATTGAGTATATGTGCAAGATTTCTTATAAAAAATTATTATGCACAAAGATATGTAATAGTATTACTTCTAATATTTGTATCTTCTAATATTTGTATTTTTATTCTCTCTATTTTAGTACTATGATTTTTTATAAAATAAAAATATAAAAAGTAATTTTATATGTCATACTTATTTATGGCATCAAATTTTTAAAACGAAAACATGATTCCAAAACGGAAACATAAGTTTCCAACATATATTTAAAAAGTTATTTTGAAAACGAGATTCAAAAGTTTCATAAACTTTCGATTCCAGTTCCAATTCCAATTTTAAAGTTAGACGAAGACATTCGATGAACATTATGTGCAACCTAGCTATTTTGTGAGGTATATAATTTCCTTATTTTATGTAAGTGCAATATTAATGAAACCCTATTGTTCAGGCCCAGTTTCTTTCATTACATGGGTCGTAAAGCGAGCACTAATTATTGATCTATCTCAATATTTGTACATGCCACCGTAATGGGCTTTACATACGCAGGCTTTTTACATGTGAGTTTCTCAGTAATTCATATATAGTCGCACCTTAAGCGCGTGTGGTGAAATGGGAATGCTACTCATTACTCATGTTAAACCTTGAGAAGGGTTTTCTTATTAGGTCACTAGTTGTTCTAGCTACAAGTCTTTAACTCTTCTCTCTAAAAGATAAAGACCGAGAGTTTTCAATCTTCTCCCTCTTCAAAAAGTTTAAACCTTTCTGTATCTTAAAGTGGCTCATGCTCTGAGTAGAAGCCCATACACACAGTGCCCGTCCTATAAATGTGTAGGCTAGAAGCAAAAGAATTTTTTTTACTAAACATAAGAAACTATAAAATGTAAGGGTAACGTCTCTAACTCGTGATTGGTGGGATTGATTGAACAAAACTATTCTGTCTTTCAAAAAAAAAAAAGAACAAAACTATTCTTTCAAAACATTTTAAAAAAATTGGTTGGACCTCAAAAAATCAGTTTAGCTGCCCGTCCGAACAATAATCTTGTATAAGACACATCCACCCAATGATTTCTTTAACATTGGTTACTAGCAAATCAATCTTGACGTCAAATTATTAGACTCATTGGTTTAATATCTCTCAGTTTATTCATGCTTTTTATGTTGGCTTTTACTCTGCTTTCTTAGTTGCTGAAAAGGTGAGAGCTTATAACTGTCTTCTGATTCATTTGTTTCTTAAGAGGAGTGGGCTTATAGCCGTAGAACACAAATAACTTTGTATCTAAGGGTACTTTGTTAATTTATTTTAACACCAAGACCTAATTTAGATTTGTCTTAATTCAATCTTAATACACTTTTAAAGAAAGTAGAAACACTAACCTTGATCCATGCTTGGATGCAATTTCACATTTTGATGTTTTTCCCTTTAATTCAATCTTAATACACTTCTAAAGAAAGTAGAAACACTAACCTTGATCCATGTTTGGATGCAATTTCACCTTTTGATGTTTTTCCCTTTAACCTTTTCCTTTTGGTGATTTCTTTGATGGAAAAAAAATCTCAAATCTTCCTTAATCTCTCTTCTAATGACCTTTTATTTTACTGTGTGATTTTATGTCTTTTTTAAGAGACTTCACGTGTAGTGCAAATTATGAAGTACATACCTATAAATAATCAAAAGGATGTGTTGGTTTAATTTAATCAACACAACTCTTCATTTTTTTAACTGTACAATAACATACACTCATATTATATATTAATCTTATGGTAATTACTTTCTTATATATATATATATATATAATCATGAGATTAATGACATTTATAAACATAAGGTAAAGTAGGAGGGTTATCAATACACTCGTATTCTAACTCATTACTCGAACCGATCCATCATGGTATCGTCTTTTATATTAGAATCTAAAAACATTAATATGAACTTGAACTTTATATTATACCAATAGATACAAAGGTCACATAGAATATAAAATATTCTTACATTCTCCCACTTGACCTTTATGTCGACTTAAGGGTTCAATAACTTTAATGTGCACTTTTACATCAAGTCACTTGACCTTTACTAAAATTTGAACTGATCGAATCATGGCGGTTGTATTTCATTAAACGACATAGTCCCTTCCATGTATCACAAATCAATTCCAATTTTACATCAATCCTTATATGAGAAGAATCTTTATTTCTCAAACCAAAACATATGTTATCTACCTACCATAAGTGTATACACATACTTTAATGATAACATAATTAAAAACCAGAAACATAATCTTTAATTCTCAGTGTCAAATACATAATGAGCATCCCATAACTAAATAGCAAAGCCTTATCTATAATACCCATACGCTCTACATGGCCATTGAACGCCTTGGGTGGTAAACCTTTAGTTAGTGGATCCGCTACCATCATGTCCGTCCTTATGTGTTCAAATGACACTCTTTGTTTCTGAACTTCTTCTTTAACAGACAAGTACTTTAACTCCATGTGCTTAGCACCCTTCGAGTACTTGTCGTTCTTTGAAAAGAAGACAACTGCAGAATTATCGCAGTAAATTCTCAGTGGCTTGGCTATAGTGTCGACAATCCGAAGCCCTGAGATAAAATTCCGCAGCCATAGTGCATGAATTGTGGCCTCAAAGCATGCCACAAATTCAGCCTCTATAGTGGAAGTAGCAATGACAGACTGCTTTTCACTCTTCCATGATATTGCTCCCCCAGCTAATAGGAACAAGTATCCAAACGTTGATTTTCTGCTATCAACGCATCCAGCATAGTCTGAATCTGAATATCCAATAACTTCCAGCTGATCAGATCTCCTATATGTAAGCATGTGCTCTTTGGTGCCTTGCAAGTACCTGAGAACCTTCTTTGCAGCTTTCCAGTGGTCCATTCCGGGATTACTTTGATATCGACCCAACATTCCAACAACAAAGTTGATATCGGGTCGAGTACATGTCTGAACGTAGTTCAAACTCCTAACCACCGATGCATAGGGAATTCTTTCCATTTCTTTACGCTCTAATTCATTCTTATGACATTGCATTTTACTAAACGTGTCCCCCTTCTGAATTGGAGCTATTCCTGCGGAGCAATTCTCCATCTTATATCTCGCTAAGATCTTATTGATATATCCTTTCTAAGACAAACTTAACAATCCTTGTGATCTATCTCGAAAGATCTTTATCCCAATCACATAAGATGCCTCACCCATATCTTTCATTTCAAAGTTCTTAGAGAGATACTTCTTCACATCATGTAACATGCCCATGTCATTTGCAGCAAGCAAAATATCATCAACATATAGGACTAAAATCACAAACTTACTCCCACTGATCTTAATGTAGATACATCGATCAACGATGATCTCTACAAAACCATATGACGTGATGGTATCATTAAACTTTATATACCATTGTCGAGAAGCTTGTTTTAGTCCATATATTGACTTTCTCAGCTTACACACCAAATTTTCTTTTCCTGCGACCACGAAACCTTCTGGTTGGTCCATATATACTTCCTCCTCAAGATCTCCATTCATAAAGGCGGTTTTCACATCCATCTGGTAAAGCTCAAGATCATAATGAGCCACCAAAGCCAAAACAATTCTAAGAGAATCCTTCTTTGAAACATGAGAGAATGTTTCTTTATAGTCAATGCCATCTTTTTGAGTGAAACCTTTCGCAACAAGGCGAGACTTTCGTCTTTCAATTTTACCTTTCGAGTCGCGTTTAGTCTTACAGACCCATTTACAACCAACGGTTTTGAAACCATCGGGCAACTCTACTAAGTCTCATACATGATTATCACTCATAGATTTCATTTCTTCTTTTGAAGCATCAAACCACTCTTTAGAATTGTCACTTTCCATGGCCATTTTGAATGAGATCGGATCTTCATCCATGCTTAAGTCACATTCATTTTCAATAGTATAAACCACATAATCATTTGAAATGGCAGATCTTCTTTCTCTTCCAGATCGCCTTATAGGTATTTGTGGTTCACTATTCTCTTCTTGAATTATGACAGGTTCATCAATAGTATTTTCAAATGGTGGAACTGGAGCATCATTATGTTGTTTTATTGTGTTATTAAACTTAGGTGCAACAATAGGAACAACTACCTCAGGTGGAACTACAGGTGAAGAAACTTCAACCTGAACTTCATAAATGTCCACCTTTCGCGGTTCACCACTCTCACTAGTTTCACCATTTTCAATGAATCTGGCATTACCCGAATCAACTATTATCGTACTATGGTTAGGGCAATAAAATGTATACCCTTTGTTTTTTCAGGATAGCCAATGAAAAAGCCACTGACTGTCCTAGAATCAAGTTTCTTCTCATGTGGATTATATAGCCTTACTTCTGCTGAACAACCCCACACACGTAGATGTCTTAAACTAGGTTTCCTTCACATCCACAATTCATAAGGCGTCTTAGGAACTACCTTACTAGGAACCCAGTTAAGCACATACGTTGCAGTTCTTAATGCATATATCCACAACGAGAGGGGTAAAGAGCAATTACTCAACATGCTCCTAACCATCTTTATCAAGGTACGATTCCGCCTCTCAGCTACACCATTCTGCTGAGGAGTACCAGGCATAGTGTATTGTGCACAAATGCCTCTAATTTCAAGTAATTTTGCAAATGGACCAGGACACTATCCACTTTCATCGAATTTTCCATAAAATTCACCACCTCTATCAGATCTCACAACTTTAACCTTTTTATCTAACTGCCTTTCCACTTCATCAATGAATATTTCTAGAACATTCACAGACTTAGACTTTTCATGCAGTAGATAGGTATATCCATATCGTGAGTAATCATCAATAAAAGTGATGAAATATTTTTCGCCACTCCATGAAGGAGCATCGAAAGGGCCACATATGTTGGTGTGTATTAACTCAAGAAGCTGAGTGCTTCTTGTGGCTGATTTCTTTAAAGTATGTTTCGTCTGCTTTCCTTTAATGCAGTCTATGCATACATCTAGGTCACTGAAATCCAATTGAGGAAAAATTTCATTCTTTATCAACCTCATAATTCTTTCTTTGGAAATATGACCTAGTCGTTGATGCCACAAGAAAGCAGAATTTTCATTTGTTGCGCTACGCTTAATGCCTCGACTTTCAACATTAAATAGGGATTCAGAAAATTTTGCATCAAGGTTAAACTTATAAAGTGAATCAAATAAAGTACCACTACCATAAAAGTAATCATTTTGGTAAAATGAGAAAACACCATGTGCAACCTTAATACTAAAACCTAAATTATCCAACCTACTAACAGAAACAAGATTTCTAGCACACTCAGGTACATAGAGACACCCTTCAAGATCCACATGACTTCCAGTGTCCAAGATCAATCTATACGTCCCAATTCCTTCTATTTGTGCATTCATCCTGTTTCCTATGAACAAATCTTGTTCAGGTCCTCTTATGGGCTGGATCGAACTGAATCCCTGTTTAATATGAGACACATGAGTAGTAGCACCAGAATCTAACCACCAAGTATTATTAGGAACTTCAACAAGATTCATTTCATAGCAAACAAAGCTATAATGTTTACCTTTCTTGTCGAACCAATCCTTCATTTTAGGAAAATCCTTCTTGAAGTGTCCTACTTGCTTACAAAAGAAACACTTCTTTCCTTCTGGATTTGACATTGAGGTCCTTTCACGAAGTTCTTAACATTCCTTTTGTCCTTTCTACTTGATATTCTTTTGCTGCTACTGACACTTCCAAGACCTACGAGGTTAGCAACTTGATCTTTCATCTTCCTTAATCTCCTCTCCTCTTGAATTAGCATAGCCTTTAATTCCTTAAAGTTCCATTTATCCTTAATGGTGTTGTAATTCACCTGGAACTGGCTAAATTCAAGAGGTAGAGAGTTCATGATGAATTGAACCAAGAACTGCTCATGTACCTCCATTCCTAAGGTCGTTAATTTTTCTGCCAGATTAGACATGTGCGTCACATGATCATGAATTGGTTGAGACCAGTCAAACTTCTTTGTAGTTAGCTCATTCATGAGACTTCCTACAATCGACTTGTCAACCAATTCTGATTGTGAACACTCCTTAATTTTCTTTATGAATTCCCTTGTTTTCTCTGTCTTAGGCATTGATGGCTTAATACTTTCCGCCATCGTCAACCTCATAAGGTTCAAGCTCAGCCTGTTAGATCGCTCCCATCTCTCATAACGAGAATTTTCAGATTCAGAGCTATCTGCCGTAATAGCTAACGGTTCTCGATCAGTTAGTATTGGAGAGTCCAAAGCCATTACACCCAGTGTAAACTGGATTTGCTCGAACCACTCACCATAGTTGAGGCCATTAAATTTGACCACAAAGTTAGCAGATACAAACACATTTGATGAAGCTGCAAGCATTCATACATGTTTACCCGTTAGTGCTTTGAGACTTTAATGTATATTCAGACTAATAGAAACTTTAACACTTATATTTTAAATAACCTTTGGGAATATTTAAATACAAGTACTATCATTTATGCTAATTATCTATTCTTTAATATTAATCAAATCAAACATTAGTCAAATAAATATGTTATCTTTGGACATACATACTATCGACTATAGCAAGAAATGAATAATTCTTTTCTTATTATTAATTATATTTAATGATTCACCTTTGGGTAATCTCCTAGAATATAAAAAATAAATTAATTGACCGATCAAACTTTTATGTCATTTAGCATCCTTGATCTTTATCAATTATAAACTATTATTAATTTTAATATTTATAAGTAAATAACATGACCACTTTGGTGACTAACATGTTATAAACTATATAAATATTAAAATACTAATAGGTAAATTTATCTTAATATTATGTTAATATTCCATAACATCATTATTTCTATATTGTGTTAATATTTTATAACACAAATTACATATTATTAAAATGCAGCGGAAACATTTTCAATTAAAAAATATATATATATATCCATAATATAATAATAATAATTATTAATTTTTTTTGTTTTAAATGAAACTACTTTTACATGCATGCGATCTTACGTAACAATTCAAACATCAAATAAATTAATATTAATTATGAATCTTCTTAATTATTAATGCATATGTTACTTATTCGCATGATGCCAAAAGTAATGAAGGCATTAACTTTATGAACGTGCCTTTATAAACAATCTATTACGTGTGGACTAAATTAAAAAAAAACTTGTTTGCGGTTATTAATCAACTTGTGCCTTTCGTTGTTGTCGTGACACCCAGATTTCACATTCACACTTTTAAACGAATGATGATTATTTACTTTCTTATTGTCGCAGAGTCACAAAAAACTCAAAGGTAATGGTGACTCTTCAATATTACGACAATAACCGCATGCAAATTGAAGACTGCAAATAATCTACACAAACTTCATGCACGCACTTTGTATATGTTTACGTTATTCCATAACAAAAGAAATCGTGCATGTAACGTAAGTGTTTTTGCATAACGTTTTTTCTTGATCATTTGCGTTCACGTTAAACACAATTCAAAAAAAAAATTCAGATGAATTAAACAAAACTAATATAGCTCTGATACCAATTGCTAATTTATTTTAACACCAAGACCTAATTTAGATTTGTCTTAATTCAATCTTAATACACTTCTAAAGAAAGTAGAAACACTAACCTTGATCCATACTTGGATGCAATTTCACCTTTTGATGTTTTCCCCTTTAACCTTTTCCTTTTGGTGATTTCTTTGATGGAAAATAAATCCCAAATCTTCTTTAATCTCTCTTCTAATGACCTTTTATTTTACTGTGTGATTTTATGTCTTTTTTAAGAGACTTCACGTGTAGTGCAAATTATGAAGTACAGACCTTTTTATAAATAATCAAAAGGATGTGTTGGTTTAATTTAATCAACACAACTCTTCATTCTTTTAACTATACAATAACATACACTCATATTATATATTAATCTTATGGTAATTACTTTCTTATATATATATAATCATGAGATTAATGACATTTATAAACATAAGGTAAAGTATGAGGGTTATCAATACACCCGTATTCTAACTCATTACTCGAACCGATCCATCACGGTATCATCTTTTATATTAGAATCTAAAAACATTAATATGAACTTGAACTTTATATTAAACCAATAGATACAAAGGTCACATAAAATATAAAATATTCTTATAACTTTTCTCTATTCAATCATTCTTTCATTTGATGTGTTGAATGTTTTTTGATCTCTTATTGTAAATGTTACTGGTTATTCCTGGCTGCAGGGGGATGATAAATACGAATTTGCGAAGTCTACAAGAATCAAGAACCTTGTGAAGAATTACTCTCATTTCGTTGGGTTTCCCATGCATGGCAAGAGAAATCAAGAACAATAGAGGCGAAGATAATTTCTTTTGCATGTTATTGTAGTTATGAAGAGTGAACTAACAATATTTGAGATTTTGCAACTCTTTGTAGGTTAAAGAGGAAGAACCATCTAAGGAAGGAGAAGAAGAGAAAGAGGTAAAATCTTGTATCTGAAACCAAACACTTCTCCTGTTGACTGACATGACCTTGTTACTTGTTTGATTCCAGGGTGAGCCTAAAAAGACAAAGAAGACTACTAAAACTGAGAAGTACTGTGATTGGGAACTAGCCAATGAGACAAAACCATTATGGGTGAGCCATGAACTGTTCAACGTGTGTTTTTTCTTCGTCTTGTTTGACATGCTCACTTGTTTATGGTTTTGAACCAAGAATCTAATGGATGTTTGTTGGATTTTTGCACATTTTGTGAAGGCCACTTGTAACTGGAGAGCAGTGAAGCAACAAGAGTGGTTGATCTCTTATATGACACTGCTATGATCTCTAAGTGGTTTCATTGTACGAAGTCTAACAAAGTGAGTTGGCTTTCTTGTTTTCTAGTTGCATCTTTCTTGTCTTTCCTCACTGTTGATGTGTTTTTCGAGCATAGCCCGGCCGAGCTTGGGAACAAGATTTATGAGATGATGGCTATGGATGTTGGAGGAAGATGGGGACGAGTTGAAGAAGAAGAAAACTCGAATGTGGATGAAGGAGATGAGAAAGATGGAGAAGCAGAAGTGGTTGAACCTTCTTGAAGTTAGGGTAGAGAGTGACCCATGGCAAGATTGATTCAAACCTTTATCATTTTTCATTTCTTATTAGGATTGTCTTCTTTGTGTTTTGTGGGATATAAGTATCATGGGTCTATTGAAAACCTGTTATTGGATCATGTGATTAAGAATTAATACGATATTTGTAGGATTTTTTTAAACATATCTTCTGCTATTAATTTTTAAAATATTATAACTTTTACTGGAAATTTGAACAAGATATTCCTCTCCGTTTTAATTTGTTAGAAGACAATTTGATGCATGTTAATTGTAAATAGTAATTGAGAACTTTTTTCTTCGGTATGATACATTTTGATTAGCTTCAAATAGTTTTAGGCCACAACCAATCTGGTGAAGCTTTGGAAGACCTTTCCAAAACCAAAACCAAACCTCACCACACTTGGTTAGTTAGTAATGATAAATGAAATTTAAGAGATGTAAATCAATCAATTTTTAAAAAAAAATATCAGTGATTTTGAACAAAAATACTATAATTGCCAGTTTTATACTATCATATATATTCAAGGCAAACTCGGTTTAGTCTTAAGACTAGAGTCACGGAATATCACTCGTTTAGAAACAAATTAATAGCTGAAAAATAATAAGAAACAAATTATTTTTTTTTGAAAAGGAAACAAATTAATTTTATAAACGTATCTTTTACCAGCCATTATATCCTTTAAATGTTGGTCAACAAAATCAATATGCTATGTTCTCGCTACGTCTATAAATCATATTTTTTTGCACCCTCTTCCCATAAGCAAAACAAATGGCGTCTAAAGCGTATTCTATCTTGTTCATTTCACTAATTCTTACATGTAAGTCCATTTTCATCTCTTAATCATCGATTCACATAATAAATATTATAAGTCAATATAGGTTTATTGATGTGTTGATATTAGGTATGAGATCAGTAAGCATACCTAAAGCTGAAGCGAAGTACGTAAGGTACCATAGCTGCCGTACTGTAAAAGATTGCGTTAAAGATATAGATTGTCTAATTGCACCAGTTCAATGTTTAGAGTCACGGTGTACGTGTATTCTTACTTCACCACTCTCAAGCAGAAAAAACCTTAACTTAAAACCAGCGGAGACACCATTAGGGTGCAAGAAAGCAAGTGATTGTGATAAGCTCATTTGCGTTTCTGGAAAATCTGTCTGTGAAAATTCACAATGTCACTGTTTAGATGATTAGAATACTGAAAGGTGTTATGTTGTTTTTCTGTTTGTGATGGTATGAATAAAAATGGTTTATACAAATGGTATGAACAATATGTAAAGAGAAAAGACAAGTGATACAAAGTACCCGTTTGAAATTTAAAAAACTAAAATAAATTTTTTAAATTTTTTAATTCAAATATCTATTTTCAGAATTGGCTCATCCAAGATATTTAAAGTGAATAATTTTTGGCTAATCAAATTTCTGGTACCTGTTCTGCTATCCAAATTTTGTATTTTATTTTTTTTATCAAAAGTATTTTGGATACTATTTTAAATATTTAAATCACTCATTCATATATATTTAATATGTTAGTCGAGACTTCGCAAATAAACATACTTAATAGAACGTAGGGCATCTCCAACCATAACATCAAATTTGATGTTGAAATTACACCAAATTTGAGGTTTTAGTATTGAATTTTATTTTTCATCTCCAACCATCACATTAAATTTTACACCTAAACAGTATTTTATATTATTATTATTATTATTATTATTATTATTTTGATAATTTAATACATTAAAAATTTGTAATTGACTAATTTTGTTTATCACATTTAGATTTCTAGTTAGTTATTAAAATTTGGTAATTTTATTTTGAGATAATTTGAAAAATACTCTATTATTAGTTTAAAATTTGAAAAATATACCTTTCTTTTCGTTTATTTGAAAATTACACTTTATTCAATATGAAAAGACAATTTTATCCAGATTAAATTTCAATAATTAAAATATAATTCGAAATTAATAATATTAACATACTAATAATATTCATATTATAATTATTTATGTTTAAGATAATTCTCTCTTAAATTTTAATATCTAAGTTTTATAAATAAGAAGAATTTACGAAAAAAGCATATAAGGATTTGTTTTGACTTTATCATGAAGTTTCTATGTATTACATAATATAAACAAGTTATCCTTTATGTAGACATAGAGTGCATGATTGAAAAAAATAAAGGAAAAAAAAGGTAGAGGAAGAACAAAACATAACAGCAGTTTGAAATCAAAGAAAAAATATTGGTGCTTGAGCTTACTTTCATATGTGTATGACAGAGTTGGAAAAAAAAATTAATAACTTAAAACATGGATCGAAGAATTAACAAACCTCTAAATAGATTAAACTATGAAAGCTATAGAAAAAAAGTTAATCAGAGGAATGAGAAAAGCAAGTTCGCTTGCTTTTTTCTTAGAATTTTTAAAATTAAGATATTGTGTACATTTCCTTTTTTAAAAAACAATTTTATATTTTTGTGAAAACTGTTTATTTAAATATTAAATAAATTGTGAAAATAAAATTCATATTAATATCTAATATTCAGATTGGATAATTTAGTAAATTCATATATACAAAAGTATATTTTTCAAAAAACTTAAATAATTGTGTAGTTTTCAAATTAAAATCTCATATAAGTATATTTCTCCAAATTTTCCCTTTTATTTTTCTGTTTATTTATATATGTTATTTTCTTTTATTTAATTTTTATATTTAATTATTTATATTATTTAAAATATTAGTTGAAATTAAAATTTCATACATTTAAAAAGGAAAAGCATTTTTATTTTGTTACAGTTTAATATAATTGATAATAGTCATTTAATTATATTATTAATTAAAAATATAAATACAATAATAGCTTAATGTTTTAGTAATGTGAAAATACAAATAAAAGATCCAAAATATTATAATATATTAATTTTAACTATATGTTAAAACTGATTAATAAAACTAATCTATCTACCATTAAAATAATTTAATCTTTGATGTGATAAATAGTATTATATCAAATTTGGTGAAATATTATTTACAATACAGTAAATTTCGTGAGATGATATCGCTTTTAATGTATCATTAAAGATAAAATTACACCAAATTTGGTATCTGGGGACGGTTTACGGCCTAAGCCAATTAGTAAGGTTTTGCGAACCAATTATTAAGCCATCAAAAAGAAAGCTACTTGTTCCAAACATTTTTTTAAATATGCGGCCGTTTAATATGTTTTTGAATATGCCGTTTAATATGTTTTTGAACATTTCTTACTTTATTCTATTTTTTTAATGAAAAATCTATTATAAACACTTAAACAGATTATGACCTGAACAGATTGTTATAAAACGGGACCCCACTTTTACGTATCCCCGTTTTTTTTTTTCTGTACATATGATATACATAATGTTTAAATGGTCAGTGTAAAATTCTGTTGACAAAAAAGAAAGAACAGTTTCTGTTGCAACACGAAAGAAAAAAGTATTAGATGGGCCATTTTTTTCTTCTTAAACGACGATGAGCTATAAGTTGTTATGATTAGAGACTCATTAAAAAAAAGCATCTTGAAATTTACAAGACAGGTTGCGAGTTTCTTTTCTTTTGAAACAATAACATCCAATCTATTAATAACCATTGTTTTTACTTAATATTTACAAAGAATGTCACTGATATTATCTTTATATCCAAACATTGATTCTTAATAAGAAAATAAATAAATTTCGGCTAAGCCCATTAACAATCTTTATCATTGAAATTGAAGATTTCATAAAAAGGTGAATATGTGTTTTCCAAATTTTTATTATAAAAATAAAATTGTACATATATATAGTATTAAATTAGTTTTATTTTTATTTATATTCATATAAGCTACCAACTATATTTTAACTATAAAAAAGATGATAATGTTATTAATTTTTGATTATAATTTGAACTTATTCATTTACAATAGCAAAATCATGTAACTTTCCATAACAATTTAATGACTAAAATACATACTAATATTTATTATAAATGGTTATATATACAAACAAATACAATGTATTATCATTTGTACGATATATATCTAATAAGAATAACTTATGTAATTTATAAATTTAAAATTTCTAATCACCATATAATACATATACACAGTTAGGTCTAGGACAGATCGAATATCTGGAGTATTCTAGGATATACGGATTCGGATATGCATTTGTCGGATTCGTAAAATTGTTATCCGGATCCGAATATTTGGGATTAGGATATTCGGACTAAAATTCGAATATACGCGGATATCCGGACCTGTTTTTTTTAATTTAAAATAAATTAAAAACTAACTATTAACCATTTATTTAGTCTATTTAAAATTATTATTTGAAAAACCTTAAAAATCATTAAAATTTAATAAAATTTAAATTTTAGTTATTTATATAAAAGTATATATAATATACATAGATAACTATTATTAAATTTTAAATATTTAATATCTAGATCCGAATATCCTGACCTAAAATTTTACTATCCAAATTTGTACTTGGATCAATCGAATCCGTAAAATCAATTATCATTATCCCTGAATATCCGATTTTCGAAGAAGATGGGATCCCGAATCGGATAACGTATATTGAATATTAAGTTCAAGTCATATATACAATTATATCAAACAAATTGCTTAAAATATTAAACATTCACAAAAATTACATCCGTGCGGACGCGCGGGTCAAAAGCTAGTATTTTGTTAAAAACATAGAATACATAAAACTTCTCAACATCAAATTTAATTGATTCTAATTGATATATTATCGTTTATTCATCTGAATTGGTTGATTTTGAAAAAAAAATATTTTTTTTTTGTTTTGATTGGACCCCAAATATCTCAGCTCTGATTATAAAGATTGTTTGGAAAAATGCACCTGAGAGCAGTGAAACACAAGAGTAGTTGATCTCAAGGGGGTTTACTGTAAGAAATCTAACAGAATGCTTTGGATTTCTAATTTTTTAGTAGTATCTTTATAGTTTTCCTCACTTTTGATGTGTTTGTGGAGTAGTCTGATAGTCCGGCCGAGCTTAGGAACAAGATTTATGAGATGATAGCTATGTTGAAGAAGATGGGGTAGAGTTGAAGAAGATGTTTCAGAGAGGGATCCATGGCAAGATTGATTCAAACTTTTGTCATGTTTCTTGCAGTGAACTTTTGACACCAGAAGTGTTTCTACTAGGATTGGGAATACGAGTATCATGGGCCTAGTGAAAGCTCCTTATTGGATCATGTGAGGGAAAAATAGAATTAATCTAATATGTGTAGGATTTTTAAAATACAGAGGTTTTTCAAAAAATATTTATCAGATTCAAAATATTTCTTTAATATTTGATATTAAGTTTAACGTAATAAAACTTTTACTGGAATTTTGAACGATAATTCCTCTCAGTTTCAATTTTGTAGATAATAATTTCATGCTTGTTAATAGTAACTGAGAGCTTTTAGTTTGGTTTGATAAATTGTGATAAGCATCAAGATTTTGGGCCTAAACCAATCTGGTGAAGCTTTGTGAGACCCTTCCAGAACCAAAATCAAAACCCACAACATTTGGTTATTACTGAAATTTAAGAGATGTAAATCAAATCAATTTCTCTTAGAAATATCAGGGATTTTCTACAAAAATACCATAATTTTCAGTTGTACAGATACCATATAATACTAAAAAATTCAGTTTTACCACAAGTTTGATACTATTTTTCAAAATTACATTTAATAAATGAGTATTTTCAAAAATACCCTAAATTTATGATGAAAATAAACTAAACTAATTTTTCTAAATATTTATAAAACATTTATAAACTCAATCTCACCCATTTAACACTAAACAATAATCACTAAAATGTAAACTCAAATGTTAATATATTTTTAATTGAAAATATTTTTAAAAATTAATATTTAAGTTGTAATATTCTTATCAGTTTCTATATAATAGTCAACCCATACTTTGTTTAGTCTCGAGACTCTAGATACAGAATATCACTCGTTTAGAAACAAATTAGTATTATAAGGTAACTTTTACCAGCCATTTTTTTTCTTTTTTTTAATCGTGGTCCTCTATATATTTAAAAAACAATGTATTATGCTCTCGTTACCCTTTATAAATCATATACTTTTGCACCCTCTTGAGCTATCAACACCATCACCAAAACAAATGGCGTCTAAAGCGTATTCTTTCTTAGTCCTTTCAGTAATACTTACATGTAAGTATTTATCTCTGAATCATCGATTTACATACTAAATCTTATAAATCAATTTAGTTGACTCATTAGCTAAATTGATGTGTTGATATTAGGTATGAGATCAGTGAGCATACCTAAAGCCGAAGCGAAGTACGTAAGGTACCATAGCTGCCGTACTGTAAAAGATTGCGTTAAAGATATAGATTGTCTGATTGCACCAGTTCAATGTTTAGACTCACGGTGTACGTGTATTCTTACTTCACCACTCTCAAGCAGAAAAAACCTTAACTTAAAACCAGCGGAGACGCCATTAGGGTGCAAGAAAGCAAGTGATTGTGATAAGCTCATTTGCGTTTCTGGAAAATCTGTCTGTGAAAATTCACAATGTCACTGCTTAGATGATTAGAATATTGAAAGGTGTTATGTTGTTTTTCTGTTTGTGATGGTATAAATAAAATTATATTATCCAATGGTGTTAAGAATTATTGATCGTTAGATTGCTTAATCCTTTAACATAGAGAATTTGGTCACCTAGTTCCCGACCTCGGGTGAAAACCGTCTTCAAGATATTTTACTGTTAATTAAAGGATTTTTACAAATGCTCTAATTGTTGACAAAGAAGAAACAACAAATAATAAGAAGGATTAAACCAAACTCTATCCTAAATAATATGACTCGAACGATGTCCTAACCTTAAGTTTCTTCTACTCCAATCTCTCTTTAGATAGCCTCCCTTTTGTTCTTGTTTTTCTCTTGTGTTTCGGATGATCATATTGTTAATGACGTCTCCATATTTTTACTCTTGCCTCCATACATTTGTTCAAACCTACTAAAAATACAGATAACACTATTATATTTAATCCCACTTAATAATATATTTGATGTCATTTTTAGTTTTATATTTGTGCCCCCAATAAAAATATTTCCTGCCTTGATCGGAACATTGTGGAAGCTTATGTAATCTTGCTTCCAAAACACTTATAAAATATCTTATTTAAAAACATGTTGGAACGTTACATCTTCATTTTAGAATCACGCATCTGTTTTAAAAAAAAAATGTCATAAATAAATGTAAAATCATGTTTTTATCTTTTATATAAAATCTAAAAATTAATATTATTGAAATAGAGAGAACAGAAATATATGAATATTAAAACTAATACTATAAATTATCTTTATGTGTTGAGTTTTTTTCATAGATATTTAGCATGTATATTTAAATATATTGTGTCAATTATTTTGAAATATTAAAAATAATTATCTGGACTAATTTTTTATAAACGTAATTTATTTGTATTTACAATTTTAATATGAATTCATTTAAAATTACTGTAAATGAATAAAAAAAATTTTTGATGTCATAAATTTTATAAAAAAATTATATATACATATAGATATATGCTTATAGCACGTACCCGATTCCTATTTTTTAAAAATATCGCTTCTACACTTGCATACGGTTATGCTTCTACGTACCCGTTTCCGATTCAATATAACATAGGTACCACTGAAGTAAAACTTAACTCTATTATAGAGTTATGATATTTTAGAGAAAAAAAAGTAGAGTAAACTATTGGAGAAAGTTTGAGATACAATATCTAAAGAAATCATTTTTATATATTTTTTTATCAAAATACCTATTTAATTATCCAAAATATTTAATAGTTAATAATAATTTTATCTATCCAAATTTATGGAACCTGTTCTTTTATCCAAATTTTGAATTTTATTTATTTATCAAAAGTATCTTAGATAGTATTTTAAATATTTAAATTGCTCATCCGTACATTTCTCTTGATGTTAATCACAGCTTTGCAAATGAACATGCCTAAATAGAACTTAGACCTGCGGCCAGAACCAATTATTAAGATTTTACTAACTAATTATTAGGCCATCAAAAAAGAAAACTATTGTTCCGAAAAGGCGACCTTATTTACTTCTTAGGATATCTCTAACTCCGTTCTATATTTTTAAATGAAATAAAGTTTGATTTACTATAATATATGTCTTTTGTGATAGATTTCTTTTATTTCTAGAGGTAAAAATAACATTTTGAACATTTTCAATAAAATAGATGAAAGATATTCATTGGAGCAATTATTTTTTTGAACACCACTTTTGTTAAGTAACTCAAACATTTAGACTACAATAGGGGAGGAAGTTTAGAAACTCCACAAACATAAACATTACATCATAAGAGAAAGTTAGGACTCTAAGATAGAAAGACATCGCATTCAGAGGAGGAATCAAATGTGTCAAAGCAAGACTCACGGCACCACAGGAAACTTGAAATTTAGTCATTTTGAGATGCGATGTTAGCACTCTATCCGCACCTCGAAGTATCATCAAAACAAACATGTTGCATCTTCAAGTTCTCAATGAACAGCTATACAAGATAACAAAACATTATTTATATATATATATATATATATATATATATATATATATATATATATGGAGAGTTCTATTTAACGTTTGGAAGGGAAACATTCCTTATAAAAAGGTAGTGGATTAAAGGGTTTCCTTCTCCAAGGAGAAAAATGATAGTATGACAATGATGAACCTAGTTTTATAATACAGTTCTTCTATTTTAGAATATACATATAAATAGGATGGAGATGACGTTTATACGAATTTGCTTTGTTGCTTTCAACATAAAAGGGTCTTTTGAATATGTGACAAATAAATTTGAAAACTTTGAATCTTTGACCAACCAATAGTTAGTGTGATTGTTACGTTGGTCACTTAAGTATTCTACCACTATGTTATGGTCTTTTTGATTATTATGTGATATAGAGCTGGTTTCCTAATATGCAATGAGAAAACAACGGAAAGTATTCAAAGACCACAATAAATGTTAGCAGCGACCAGATATAACTGAGAGTCTGAGAGAACTCGAAAACAAAATAAAAAAAAATTAAAATCATATCCTCCGGCTAATCTTAAATACAAATGGCATCGACAGCAACATCCATTCTCCTCCCCCTATTTATGTTATCTTGTGAGTTATTGTCTATATATATCTCTATTTACGTATAACTTAAACTAACATGTACATATGGTGATAAAATCATTTATTTTATTAACATGTAGGTGCGTTCATGTTGCTTGTAACCAACGTACCAAAAGCAGAGAGTTGTAGCTGCGGAATAAAGAAGGATGCGACGGCATATGGTGTAGTGACAACAGACGAGCAGGAAAAGGAACATGTCAGACGTGACTTTGATGAAGATTGTAGAAAGATTGTTATTTGTAAAGAGGAATTGTGACTATGCACTTTTTTTTTAAGGATTATGCACTTGTTAAATACAAACGCATGGTTTTTGTGAATCTAAATGAATCGATGAAATAAGCTAACTATAGGGAAATTCTATTTTCTAGATCTGTAATCGATGTAGGCATAAGATTACTAGCGCAGTTTAACGGGTTTATATTTCAGTTTTTTCAGAATTTTATTTTGGGGCTAACAACGGTTAGTATACAATGTGAATAATTACATAACGAAATTCGTGAAATTTCTAGTCATCTATCGACCCACATCGTACAACACGATGAATTCCATCAATTAATCGAAACAGTCTCATCCATCAATTTTCTATTAATGTTTATATGTAATTATTTACACTTATTTTGAAAACAAATCATGTAGATTTTTTCTTTGCCATCAAAATAAAATATTTGAAGGAAAGTAAATAATTGTGAGTCAATCAAATCAAGTTGTATATTTAAACGACATGAATTGTATAGCAAATATGATATAAAAAGCAACCAAAAATGGGGAAAAATCATCATTTGTTCTCACTAATTAACCATTCTTAACAATATGTACTTATGTATTGATTAATTTGGATTCAGAAATTCATATTGTTAATTGATTAGTCAGAATAAGAATGACTATTTTAGTATTTTTTTCCTTTATGTAATATTATATGAACCTTATAACCACTCTAGATGTTTTCCAACATTTGTTCTTACCATTTTATTAATTTCTTCATCTACTTTATTCATTTCTTCACTTCATTAGTATACAATGTGATTATTTATTTTATACTTAAAAAGAACAGGATTATATAAAATAACTAATGAACTAAAATAGAAAATGAAAGATTTGTAGAGTAATGAAGTGTCCATATTTTATTTGATAGATATTGCTATATTTTTCCTTCTATTATTTTGTCTTATTATATGCCAAATAACAACTTAAACCTTATAGGGTATAAGTTACAAGTACAATAATATGGGCTAAATTCTTTATTTAATGAAAAAATCTAAAATTTGGGGTGATTAATTATAAAAATTATTGATATCAAATTTTTGAAAGAAAAAAAAGAACACTATAAATAGCGAAGTTATAGATATGTGATTCTGATGTATACTTAATCACAAGAAAATGGCATCCAAAGCAGTTTCCATCTTCCTCCTTTCGCTCGTTCTTCTTTGTATGACTCTTAAGTCTCTCACAACTCTTTTACTTAAACAAGTTCTGTTTACTATATAGCACATCTTATGTTCTACTTATATTTTTCATTAGATGCATGGATGGCAAACATACCGACCACAAAAGCTCAGTCTTTTATGTTTAATCCATGCAAGACTTCAGAAGAATGTGATGCCTCCAATTGCGAAAGCCGTGAAGCTCTATGCATAAGGGAACAATGCCATTGTATCAGTTCATCAAATCTTCTTGGGAAACTTAACAAAAAAATATCTAAAGCCATGCAAGGTGAAGAGTGACATATAGATTTAGCGATTTTCATTCTCTTATGAGATGGAAATGTGCCTTAGTGTCTTATTTGTGTGTTCGATGGCCTTTGTTCTTTATATTATAAGCATGTTTAGAGCTTCGGAGAACTTGTCATTATGAATAATATGAAAGAGTTTCAGATTACTTGTTACAAAAAAAAAGAGTTTCGGATTGAGATTTGTTTCTTTTAACAGATGGAAGACTTCGCATCTATGAGAATTTACTATTTAAGACTAGATATTCCACAGTAGCAATATAACTAGATTTCATATAGGTTACACGGAAGCTTCATCGGACGTCCGCTTCTCGCTTCGGAACAAGAATCAAAATTGAAACAAACTTTGTGGAAATTTACGGAATCTCACTTTTAAACCGCTTCTAAAATATCATATTTAAAAACACGTTGGAAGTTTATGATTCCGTTTTAGAATCACGTGTCTATTAAAAAAAACAATATCATAAATAAATAAAATTATGTTAATATGTTTTTATATAACATCTAAAATTTAAAAGTATTAACAGAGAGATAGAGAGAATAGAGGGAATAGAAATATCAAATATTAAAACTAATATTATAAATTATCTTTATACACAATTTTTTATTTATTAGAGATATAGCATATGTATATATATATATATATATATATACAAATATTGCATCACATATTATATTTGAATATATATATATATATTCAAATATTGCATCACTTATTTATGAAATATAAAATATAATTAGTTGGAAAATAATCCTTACAAACTTAATTTATTTATATTTTCAATATTATAATATGAAAACATTTAAAATTAGTATAAATGAATAAATGCTTTATTTTCATTTGAATTATATAGTTTTAGTCATATATTTTATATATATACCCTTCCAAGACGTCTCCGCTTCTTAATTTTTAAAAATGCTCGCTTCTACGCTTTCATGTAATTTCGCTTCCGCATACCCGATTCCGTTTCCATGTAACATAGGTTGCTAACTGGTCAATGGTTTCGATGAAAAAAGGTTAATTCATTTAAAATTTTGAAATATATATATATATATATATATATATATATATATATATATATATATATATATAATTAAATATTAAAATATTAATATTTTTTATTTTCAATGAGTATTTTTATTTAAAAAATTGCTTGATATCAGATTAGCGTATATCGACTAAACATTTTAAAATTTATATCACATTTAATTTTCTCTACAACAGAACAAAACCTTGTTTTGAGTAGAAAACTTGTTCCTTTTCTCTAATCCAAAACTCGAAAGTCGACTCATTTTACAACGCTGCCCAACAAAAGCTATATTTTTATTATGTTGTTTCCTAAATAGAGAGGAAGGATAAGGAATTGTATAGTGTTCAATATTAAAAATTACTTCTAAATGGTTAAAAAGAATGAATAGAAATCTAATATTTCCTCTTATTTTTTTCCTTCATAGGCTTTGAAAGAAAAAAGTGGATCATGTCTTGCAGATCTAGTAGATCAAACAGAATGAATGAAATAAATGCAGATTTAATAGATTTAGCATTACAAAAGCGTATCAAATGAATCTATTGGTATAAAATATATGTTGAATAGTAAAAATCGATAAAAGATATTAATTTTAATTTTAATTATTTTTCTTACTTAAAGTTAACTGTGATTTGTAAATATTTTAAATCACTATTTATGTTTATAATTAAATTATTTTTACTTCCATAATATAATTTAAAAAATGGGTAAAAAATATATTGTTCTAACAAATTTTAAGAGATATGTTAATTTTATTAGGTCATGTTTATATGTTCATGTTTAAGTTTATAATTTGCTATTGTTTATGTTGTAAAATTGTATTGAATTTAAAAATATAAATTAATTTAATTTATATAGATCAATTAAAGTTGCATCGCAAAATAAGTTTAAAGTGATATTAGGTTAATTAGCTAAGTTAATAAACATATTTATAAAGTCTTAATTTTTCAATTAAAAAGATTAAACTATCATATTTATTTGGAATCTTTTAACTATCTAGTAATATTATTGTTTAAAGTGGATCATGAATTTTGTTCATGATTTGAACTGCTTGCAGATTAGCAATTTTTTAATTTTACTTTTTCGTATGAATCAAATTTTAAGAATGAAGTGATAAATGGAAAAGATGTATAGCAGTTCCTCATCCTAACATGAGAACCACCATTTATTCTAGGGGTGGGACGGACCGGATATCCGGGGTATTTTAGGATATCCGGATCCGGATCCGGATTCGCCGGATCCGTGACTTTAATATCCGGATCCGGATTCGCGTCTTCCGGGTATCCGGACTTCGGATATCCGCCCAGATATTGTGATACCCGCGGATACCCGGATTCGGATCCGGATCCGTAAAAATAATTAAAAAAAATAAAAAAATATTTTAAAAATATAAAAAAATCTAAAAATAAAACATAAATTAAATATTTATACAAAATTTATTACTATATATATGACATATAATATTAAAAAAATATTTTATGTATAAATACTAATATATCAAATATAATTATTAATAAAATTAAAAATTTAATATATTTTAAAAACACGGATCCGGATCCGGATATCCGGACCTAAAAATTAAGATATCCGGATTTGGATCCGGTTTGGACGGATCCAAAATTTTACTATCCGGATTCGGATCCGGGCACTCCGGATATCCTATTTTCGGAACGGATCCGGGACGGATCTCGGATCGAATCCGGATCCCGGATAACACGTCCCAGGCCTAATTTGTTCTACTCTACATTCACAGCCATAGTGGTTACTGTTTGAACCCAGTGTCTGTTCTCGAAGGGAAGTAATCACGTGCGTCGTAAAAATTATTTGCTTCGTTTCATAAAACGACGTCAGTATAATGACGAAAACGTAACCTCCATTTTTAGGAATGTAATATCGGTGTAACATTTCTTTAGCATTATTTAACAATTTGGCAATTACATTCTCTTTTTTCTTGACCAATAAATATAACATTTGTAACAACATTCATTGAAAATTTGCCAACAATCTGTCTATCTAAAAAATGGTATCAAGAGCAATATCAATTATCCTCCTCTCCATTGTCCTCTCTTGTAAGTCTCTATCTTTATATATGTTTTAGTATCTAAAACCAAAGAAATCTCGAAACGTTTTGTGAATCAACACGCAGGCGTCTTCAGAGGCGGACCTACGTACAAGATGGTGGGGTTAGCTGACACCTCAAAAAAGTATGAATAAATTATTGTGAACCCACATAAATTGGATACTTTAAACCCAATATTCTTTATTAATTTGGACCAGGGGCGGATGTACGTGGAGACGTACGGGGGCACGTGCCCCCAACTAATTTTTGATTTTGTTTAATCATTCAATTTAAATCTTGAATTTTTTGAAGTAATTAGCTCAAATCTTATGATAACGCCCTGTTTAGTTTTAAAATTTGTAGTTGTGCCCCTGATTAAAAGTTCTTCTAGATCCGCCACTGATTTGGACCCAAGAAAACTAAGCCCAATAAAATGTGTGAAAGATCTATTAAGTAAAAAGTAAAAATTTTAAGTTTTTGTTTATTAAACACTTTGACCTAAACTTTTTTCAGTTTTTTTTATTGCCTCTTCAACTTCTTTGTCTTCTCCAAATCCATCGAGACTTTTTGAGTGATATGTAAGTTCAGATTTTACAATTAAACTTTTATGTTATTATCTCTTATTAACTTTATATCAGTTATGTTTTTAACAACAATTTAGTTCTACGTAATTGTTAATTTTTTAAAAAACTCAAGTGAATTTTTTCTGTTTTTGTTCTTTAGTTTATAGATGAAAAGTTAATCATTAGATGTGATTGTTGTTTTGTTTTTACGTACATTATATATTTATATTCTTTTATTAATATATTTTACATTTTTCAGTTCAACCAATGGAAAAAAAATTGAATTTGAAAAGAAAAGAAACATCCTCATCTCAATGTGACATATATGATTTGTCATGTGATCCTACTGATCAGAAAAAAATATCTGAATATCCTTCAAATCAAAGAGATGAGGTAATTCGTAGATATTTGATTAGAGGTCCTTGTCAACCTCGTGGTCATATCTTTAAACAGAAAATGATGGGAGGTGCAATGGGGCGATTTAATCCTGCTTGGTTTGATCAATATAAGAACTAGTTAGAGTATAGTGTTAAGAAAGACGATTCGTATTGTCTATGTTGTTACTTGGTTAGAGATACTAATGGAAAAGGTGGAAAACTGATGCATGGACTAACAAAGGTTTTTCTAGTTGGAACAAGCTTAGTAGGCTTGTAGAGCATGTGGGGCAAGTTAATAGCTTTCATAATAATGCAGTTATGAAATGTGAAAACTTGATGAGACAAGGTCAGTCTATAAAACATGCCTTGCATAAGTAAAATGGTATTACCAAGAATGAGTATCGAATTTGGTTAAATGATTCAATTGACGTTTCCAGATATTTGTTGCGACAAGGTCTTCTTTTCCGCGGTCATGATGAGTCAGAAACATCCGCTAATAAAGGAAACTTTGTGGAGCTTCTGAAATACACTGCTGAACAAAATGAAGTTGTGAGTAATCAGATGGCATCTTCGAAGATTCAGAAAGATATTGTGCATTGCTTTGCAGAATAGGTAATCAAATCTATTATTGAGGAAATTGATCATGATTTTTTTGGTTTGTTGGTTGATGAATTTGTTGATTTTTCTAATAAAGAAAAAATGACTGTAGTATTTCGGTTTGTTGATAAAAGTGGGATCGTCAAAGAAAGATTTATTAGCATTATACATAATGGCACCTCTTCAGCATATCTGAAATTTGCTATTGACTCTTTGTTTGCTAAGCTTGGGTTGAGCATAAAAAGGTTTAGAGGGCAAGGTTACGATGGCGCAAGTATTATGAAAGAAGAATACAATGGACTAAGGTCACTGATTTTAAGAGAAAACACATCAGCTTATTATGCCCATTTTTTTGCTCATCAACTTCAACTGGTTGTTGTGACTGTTGCAAAAAAGCATTTTGAAGTTGGAGGATTCTTTGATATGATTTTTCTATTGTTGTACGTGGTTGGAGCTTCATGTAAAAGAAAGACTATGCTTCGAGAAGATCACAGGAAAATGATTGAGGAAAATATTCTTGATGGTGAAATCAACACAAGAAAAGGGTTGAATCAAGAGGTTGTTATTCAGAGACCAGGACATACACATTGGGGTTCTCACCACATAACTTTATTGCGTTTGATTGAGTTATTTTCTCCTATCATCAATGTGCTTAAGCATATTCAGACTGAGGGTTTGGAAGACTTGAAAAGACGACAAGCATATGGTCTCCTTGTATACTTCCAGACCTTTGATTTTGTATTTTATTTGCAAATGATGATTCACCTTTTAGGATTCACAAATAGCTTACCAAGGCTTTGTAACAAAGGGATCAAGATCTTTTGAAAGCTATGTCATTGGTGAAATCAACAAAGAGGCAACTCCAAGATTTTAGAGATAACGGGTGGAATTCTTTGACGGACAAGGTTTTTTCTTTTTATGAGAAGTATGATATTAAGAAGGTTGATATGAAAGATGATTTTATCCGCCCAAAGAGACCAAGGAAGAGAACATAAGTACAAAACATGAGTCATTACAAGGTCAATTGTTTATATGTTGTTTTGGGTTTTGCAGGTTCAGGAGTTTAATGATCGTTTTATTGATCTAAACATCCAGTTACTTACTTGTGTTGCTTCTTTACCTCCTATTGGTTCATTTTCTGAGTTTGAACATTCAAAATTGATGAATTTAGCCAAGTTTTATTTTTAGGACTTTAGTCCTACAGAATGCATATCTCTGGAGCAGCAGCTATCTATATACATTGACGATGTTCAACATGATGAAAGAGGCTGCGTCTTCACATCGCCTGAAACCAATGTTCCAATCGTAGAGGGTCATAAGGACAAGATACCAGTATGTGGACAGTGGATCGACCGATGAATGCGAAGACATAGTAAACATGGAAGTTCGGGAGAGTGCATGACATGAACTTGTGATTTAGATGGAGACTGTAAGAAGCTTGTTCGTTACGATGGAAACCTAGCTGGACCTTATTGTATGGAAGGAATGTATACTTGTTAAAGGCTTCAATGCTTGAACTTCCGTTAATTCATCTTTTCATTTTCTGTTTTTCTTCTCTCGTAAGAATAAAAATATTTATATTCCATTTAAGACCATCTATTTAAGTATATAAAGCTTTTATTGCATTAGAAGTAAGAACACTTCAGATCATGGGAGTTCATTAGACCTGACCTCCTCTATTTCAGTTCTTCTTCTTTTGTACTATCAGTGTTTTTTTTTTTTTTTTTTGTAACTAGTAGTATTAAATATCTTTCTTTTTTTTCATTTTTCTGGGAGTCATGCTTATATATATTTTTTTTATTTTTTTGATTGAGAACTATTTAGCTCTTACATTTTTTAAAAAAATTGTAACTACAATATGGGTTTACCAAAATTTTGGATATTAATTTTTTTTTTGGACATGTAAACGCATATTTACTATCGGTAGTCTAGTAATAACGATTAACTTAGGGTACATCGTCAATTTGTATGTCCTGGTTTTAATTTTTACTAGATTTTGACCCGCACATCCGTGTGGGTAATTTTTCATTTTATTAATCGTATATTTTGAAAAAATATGTTAATATACCAATTCAATATTTTTTTCATATTTCATTCATATATTAATTCCAATTTAATATAATATATAGATTATACTTATAAAATCTCTAAAAATAGCATATATTTTGATTCTATAATAAAATCTAATTTAATTTTTATTTATAATAATATTATATTATTAATTATTAAATTAATGAATGAATTCATTTAAAAATCTTACTAAGATCTTGTTAGATTTTCTACCACAAATTTTATTATAAATCTATTTATTATTAATATCCTAATAATTATTAAAAAAATAAAATGTTTTATTTTTTAATAAATTAATGTAATAATCAAATAGATGTAATTGCTGAAATAGACCAATATAACTTTTTATGGTAGATAAAAATTGTATTTATCTTTTAGAGAATATGGGAAAAAAAAAATACTGTTACTTGACCACTATAGGCTTGGATTTGGCACATACAGCATATATTGTAATCCAATAGCCGATGATCTAAGCTATTCTCAACACTGGCAGACATTATAAATTCCGATCAGGCACTGTTAGATTAGTCTACTATGTAACACAGTAACAGTAGTCCTTTATATCACATGGTATTTGTCACAGTAAAGCTGTTTTGATTGATAGATTCAAGTACGTTGCTTTGCAAATCATCTTAATTTTATACACATATTATATACTAACGGCCCATAATTTTTGTTTGGGCTTTTGGTCTTGATTTGTAAAGGGCCGGCACTGCTATTACAAATCAGAATATTTTAAATTCAAATCATTGAAGAGTAGACAGAAATATAAGTATAAAACCCAATTCTCATCATCGCTTTTCTTCCCTAAAAGGAATCACAAACCACTTAGAAATATTTAAAAGTGGTGTTAATAAACAGTGCTACTGATTTATAAATTTTACTTATAGTTATAAAGTTTGTTATAAGATCTGGAGAAAATGAATTAAATGGCAAGTTAAATATACACATATTAACTTCCATTTAACTTGATTTCCCCTAGATTTCTTAACAAAAAAAACTCATAGATTGGAAATCATTTCACCTAAAACATAAAGAAATGCTAACATAAATCACAGAGAATATAATTTCCAGTATGCTTAGCTTAAGGATGACTATAATACAATATGGTAATAAAATCAAGCAGAAAATGCAAAAGAATCATCCAAAATTTGATTACATTCTGAAAATACACAATTTTCTAGTTAATGTAGATACGTCACTGAATAAAAAAGATTGCAGTTAAACTCCCCAAGTCAAAGAGATGACAAATAAATAGCAAATGTCTATAGGCCATAGCTTACCGGTACCGTTGATAATACACTTAAACACTTAGCATAACTAAGAAATGGCCTCACATATCACATTCCTCTGTCTTCTTGCTTTCCTTATCGCTTGTAAGTCCCTCTAAATCTAGCTAACCATTTTTTTACTTAAGCTTACTTGTTGGACCGACGATGTGGTTCGTTAGGTGCAATGACGGTGAGTATTCCGAAAGTGGGAGCTCAGATTTTTCTACCGTGCAAAACAACTAAAGATTGTGAATACTTTGACTGCTCGAGCGGGTCACCTCTATGCGTAAACGGACAATGCCAATGTACCATTTCATCAACTCTTCAGGCAAGACTTGACGATATAAAAACGAAGAAGAACAATGCCAAGACATGCAAGTTGACGAAAGATTGTGATCCTCGTATGGCATTTACTTGTGTCTCGAGATCTTATATGTGTTTTGATGGTCTTTGTACTTGCACCAATTGATACCAGTTATTATAACCGTTGCATACTTTTTTTTTCCTTAATACTACTCGAATTATCAATTATATTATTATATAACATTTATTTCTATTACAAATGATAATTAATTACTTGCAACATACAAATATTTGGATCGGCGGACGGTTCTATATGTTCAATATTTTCGATAGACATGATTTCTCCGCATCACACAATCACAACGATCGACTCTCCATATCATGCAGCAACTTAGGAAATATTTTGCATCATATAATCTGCCAAAAAAAATTATATGAGAATCGAAACTAGACTTAGTGTAGTCCTTAATTAAAACTTTGACCACTAGGTTAAAGGGCTTCCACAGATTTGTTTTCTTTTTTCTGCTTCCACGGATTTTGTTATATACATTGCCAATTTTTTGCAAATTCTAATTTGTTGATCCACATAAAACACGGCTTTCACTATATTATAATCTCGCATCCTTAGTCATTCTCATGTCGCTAATCTATCACCGATAGGAAGCCGGCCAGGTGATGATTGAGAAGTTTAAGCAAGTTTCTTTGTATTTAATAATATCTTCTGAAAGTGTACTCAATGCTGATGATAATGCGTATTCGTCACGAGATTTAATTTGCGCTTGTGTTTATGCCGGTTCACCAGTTTACGGGGTCTTTTGTGGTTTTATGACATGTTTTTGGTGTTAAATTCCCTCTAAATGGACTGTTTAAAAGCACTAATCCTCTTTGTAAGATTAATGGGTTAGTTCTGGTTTGTTGTCGATATATTAGTGAATGTTTGGTCCGGTCTTTCAGACTTTAAAGAATAGGTTCGGATCGGTCCACAATGTTCTGACCTACCATAAAATCTATATTTCTAATTGTGTTGTATAATCTTTTATTGTATATAACTGAACATGTTGTACTAAAAATATAGGCTGTTACATAAATCTTATCCGTTGACATAAAAAATAAAGCTAATCTTATCAAATCCAAAAAGCAAAAATCAGCCAAAAATCAAAGCTGAATCCTCGTTTTTCTCACTGAAATATTTTCTTTCATTCCATTGATGGTATAACACCAAGCATTAGAGCAGTAAACTTAGTATGCGTTTACTTGTATCGCATGACCAAAATTATAAAAATAAATAGTAACTCATCTTCTTAGAGCGACTTCTATGGTTAACTTCATTTTTTTTTAATATGAACTTCTTCAAAAAAAAAAAAACATATTCTTCAATTGTTTACTTCATTCTTTCTCTTCAAAAAATAATATTATAAATATATTATTGTCACCACTTTATATTATTATTAATAACACCTTAATTTTTAAAATTTATTAGTTTAACTCAATTATTTTTATTTAATAGTAATAATTATTTTTATAAGTTAAACATTACTATAGGATACATTTATTACATATAACATAAATAATAAACAAGAAAATAGATTTTATAAAGAAACACTAAATACGTACATCTCTTTAAGTGATTAACCAAAACATTTCAAAACGAATTATTTTATTTAATTTCTTCCAAATTGACGTGGAATTTTTGAAAACTAATATTTTTCATACTTTTTGTTATTAGCATCTAATTAGATGAAAATAACAATATAAACTTTGAAATTAATTAGGTGATGTAAACACTTATAATTTATTTAAGTACAAAAATAACAACAAGTTAAAATTAAGAATTATTTTGTCAATAAAAATTTCATTTTCAGAAAATGAAGAACTGAATATTATTTTTCAAATTTGAAGAAATATTGTTTAGTTATTCAAAATTTGAAAAAGTAAAGAAAAAATAAGTGTTAATAAAGCAAAAAAAAAACACCGCTAAAAATAACCTTAGCCTTTTTCACCAATTCATGGTAGGAAACTCTAGGACCTTGGGGTGATTTGATCTGATTTGATTTTTAATTGTAGCAATTTGGATCAATAATCAAAACATATTCATGTACAAAATTTGAAAAAATAAAGAAAAAATAAGTGTTAATAAAGCAAAAAATGAAAAATAAATCACCGCTAAAGATAACCTTAGCCTTTTTCACCAAAACTCTAGGACCTTGTGGTGATTTTATTTGATTTTTAATTGTAGCAATTTGGATCAGTAATCAAAATGTATTCATATACAAAATTTGAAAAAAAATAAAGAAAAAATAAGTGTTAATAAAGCAAAATTGAAAAATAAAACAGCGCTAAAGATAACCTTAGCCTTTTTCACCAATTCATGGTAGAAAACTCTATGACATTGTGGTGATTTGATTTGTAATTGTAGCAATTTGGATCAATAATCAAAATGTATTCATGTACTCCCTCTAGTTTTTTTTTTATATTTAAAGTTTTAGAAAAAAAATATTTTAAATTAATTGATTTTTCAATTTTCTATATAAAATTTATTAATAATTAAAGTTAAGATGATCATGATATATATATATATATATATTTTTTATTTGTCAAACTGTGGTTTATAAATAATTAATGATGTTTTTATTTATTTTTTAATTTATGTATGTAATTTTAAATCGTCAAATATAAAAATAAATACAAAGGGAGTATTGTTTAGTCTCATTGATAGTGAATATCATATAATTATTCTGAATATGCCGAACTCATTAGATATTTCAACCAACATAACAGAAAATAAAACATTTAACATTTGTTTTAGATCGACATAGCTTCCAGTTTCACCATACTTTTAATTGTTAAATAAATTGCACACACATTTATTAACATAAACTACACTCACATGTGTGCCTGATTGAACATTTTCTTAATAGGCACGACGGGAAACATTTTTTGTCGCAATCAGAATCTTTCTCGCAGCTTCCAAACTGGTTGATATCAGCATTGAAGGTAGAGTTAATTTCTGGATCACTCTCATGTTTTGTCTCTTGCATCTTCATCTCTCTTGCATCTTCATCTCTCTTGCATCGGATATAGAGACATCTGTAATAAAACACATAAGTAATCAATGTAAAATATAAATAAGGATATCGTATTGAATTCTGCTCATGCGCATTTTAAAAGACGTTACAACATCTTATTGAAATTACACAAGATACTTACGAACTGCAATAAGAAGAGTGAAGACCAGAAAAATAATTACAGAAGTTTTAGGCATAGTTTTCAAGGTTTAGGAAGATAATACTGCAGAAGATATTCAGACCAAGTCTAATTTATTTTTGAGGGGTTATTATCTGTATTTATATGGATCTAACGATTTAGTCTTGGTAAGTTCATCAATGATAGCTGATACGATACCAATAATAAAAAAAATATGTTATGCAATATCTGTTTAGAAAAAGAAATGGTTCCAAAAATAATAATTTTATATTAATTTAGATAGCTTAAGAACATCATTAAATTTAATGGTAGAAGAAGATAATTTTCTCATAAAATATTTTAAAAAACCATTAAATCATTTATTGAACGGTAAGTGTGGACTAAATCATTTATTGAATGATTAAGTGTATTGGGGATTTATCAGATTTTTATAGTATTTTTAATAAAGAGATTTCATATCTTATTTTCTAATGTTTAGTTATTTTTATTTGTTTGCATGCTAATTTTAACATATCTAACTTAGAATGGGTATCAGATTAAGTTCACTTTACAACGCATAGATAAATATATACGTTAAAAATAGGCATATATCCAAATTTTTATTTTGTGGTGGAGATGGATTCTTACCGGCCTAGTGACATCTATAACCACATAGTTACAAAGGAACATCCACATATTTGATTGTTTAAACAATAGATTTGTCTAGAATTAGATCACATGTTTTCGAATATTTACGGATCAACATGTTATTTTTCTACGAAAACTATAATATTGCATCAGATATCTACCGAACTATGACTTCGTGTCAGACTTCCTGAATCGAAAGTTACAAATTTATTTCTCCCCAAATCGATAGTTCAAAATTTAATTATCCATATACTATAATTTTTATTGGTTTATTGTTAATCATATAATTTAAACCAAGTAAACAAGGCAATATCAAACTTTATCAAAAAAAAAGAAAGAAATGATCATACACTATTCAAACTCCACACTATCATATCATCAAAGAAACTTTGAAATTTCATATTTTGAGGGATTTTTGAAAACTTATTTTTTAATAAAATTAAATTTTTGTTTGGTCTTCAAATTGTTTGGTTAACAATAAACCAATTAAACTATTATCTATGTGTAATTAAATTCTAAACTATTAATTAGGGAAAAAATAAATTTTGAACTATCAATTTGGACAAAAAAAGTTTATAACTTGTAATTCGAAGAGGTATAGCGCAAGGTGATAATTCGATGGATATCAGAACCTTGAAACCTCTTCAATGGTTCTATCTATTCCTCCGCGAGGAACTCACTCAAAGTATCTCCCCATCCTCCAACATCTCCTTTTCTGAAGAAAGCTTTAGTCTCCATTCCAAACTACTTAATCTCTCAAAGCTACACAACTTCACAATCCCTCTCACTTCTTCGTCTTCAATAAAACCACATCCCAAGAACTCAGCTATTTTCTTGATTGTATCTCCAGTCCCCTTCTTCAGCTCCTCATAAGTAACAAACAAGACCTTGTTCGGATTCTCGAGGCTCGCATACCAATACTCCAGCACATGATCCCAATAGGGTCCACCTATAAACTTCCCTTGACAAAACGCTTCAACCGCTTTTTCAATAGGATAATCAACGGTTTCTTGAGGAGCAAGTTTCTTCCCAAAATGCCATAAGGAGACAAACATGTCCTTAGGGTTTCTACAACAATAAACAATCTAACAAGACGAGCTCTTAACGGACTCGGGCAGGGAAAGATGCGGTATGTGCGTGTTCATGAGTCTTGGAGAAGGCAACTTGGAGAAATCAAAATCAGGAGACTCGTAGTAAACTCCTTCCAAGAATGGCACGAGGAGGTGCGGATTGATAACCAAAAGAGGATGGTTACTAGAAGAAACTGGAAACTTCTGGCGGTTAATGAGAGCAAAGACAAGAGTTGTTAACCAAGTGGTGCCTGATTTAGGATTGGTGACGAGGATAATGTCGGAATCTTTGGCCTCAAAGTGTTTTGACACTCCAAGAGTCCTTGTAACAGAGCTTGTGTGTGCCAACGTCCTTGAAACTAATACAGTTGGCTCACTAACCAACCTTTCTCGCTTGGAAGAGAAGAAATCAAATCTCTTGTTTCTTGTGTCAGATCTTTATCTCCCAAGTAATCATTAACTGAAGATGATGATGATGATGAAGACATTTTGAAGAGTATAGATTAATATTAAACAATGTTAGAAACTATGAGATTTGTTTCTCGCATTTTATGAGGGCAATGCTTGTGTGCTTTTTATAATAAGAATGAAAGTTCAGAGACACAGAGCAAAGGAACTTGCACAAGCTTTCAAGAACACTTTCTTGTATATTAGAAATAATTTAAACAATCTCCCTAGATCTGTTTAATCCGATTTACACTCAGTCACACACGACTAGAGACGGACCAATTTCTAATCCAAAACACAAACGAACGAGCTGCACTAACAAGTCACTCGCTGTTTATCGAACACGATCAAAAACCCAGAACACCTAGAAGCCCCTTGTTGATTGCTCAAAAACTTTAACTTGATCTACCCCCGTAAATCAAGTTATATACACTAGCATCCGATATTCTAGCTACCGACCTTAAGCTGATCTTCGAATCTTCTTTCGTCATTATCCAAATGCAGAATCTTAGGACTCACGATTTTATGCCACATCATCACCTCTTAGTTAGCTCCCAGTGGTGTGTCACACCTTGATCGCCTTGTGTGACACCTCCTTAGCTCAACGAACAACTCAGCAGCTTTTCCTTGAGCTTACAATCTCCCCCTTTTTATCTGAATGTGTCAATCTAATCATCCTGCAAAAAAAAAAAAGAACACACACCCGAGCAAAAACCAGCAGACATATGTGACCAAACACCAATTTAATATAGAAAACAACCGAGAATAATGCATCATTCAGAAACCACTTGTCTTGTTAACACATTTTCAGAAATACACAAAACAATCCGAACAAAGAACAACGAAACAAAAGAACAAAGACAATCAAGCACTATCATCGTCAGTTTCTCCCTGATGTGCGTCAGTTGTTTGCACATATTCTCCCCCTGATTAGATGCACATTAAGATAAAAACTTCATGAGTCAAAAACAACAATCAAAGGGATAAGCAAGAACCTTCTAAACTTACTCCTTAGACGAATGCGAATTGCCTGAAGACTGGCAATGGCTCTGTCAATATCCTCTGCAAGAGTAGGAGCACTTGATTCAATACCTGATCCTCTACCAGCCTTCACATCTTTAATCACAGCTTTTGGAAACCCCGTAAACTCAACATCACACTCATGAGGAGGAACCACCCGCTAGAAATCTAGAACTTGCTGAATCAGAGTCGGAAAGATAATTATGCGTGCCTTATCAATCTCAGTGGTCTCAGCCATAACCATGATTTGGTTGTAAACTATCTTCCCAAAGTTAAACCCACGATGATGATGAATCATGTAGAGGAACTTGAGACGATCCTGAGTCATCTTCGTGTAATTTGTAGTTGGAATCCAGTTAGAGCACACAAGCTTGTACAAAACCTGATTGAGTTTTGTGAGATACTTAGAGCTCATATCTTCCCATCGATGAACCCGACCTTTAGTGAGAAAGGTACAAACTCGATCAATATTTTCAGCCAGGTAATCCGGATCCTTCTCAAAGTCAGGAATGCAGTACATGGTATTGATCAGCTTTGGAGAGAACTCCACCATGGACCCACGAACAAACACAGCAACACCATCATCTCTTTCCTCATAGTCAAGAAGATTCGCCACAAACTCCCTAACCAGAGTAGGTTGATATGAATCAGAGTCAATGACCGTGTAGATCAGACCAGCATCAACCACCACCTTCTTAACATCAAACAGATTCTCAACTGTGAGAGGAAGACTCTGTTGATTAACAAACTTACGAGACACCAGTTTTTTGTAACGCTTCGCCGCATGAGCAGTGATAAACCGGCTTGTCACAGGATCCGATTTTGAGCGGAGGAGATCGGGATTCGCAAGGTATCTAACCTGAAATGCTGCTCGACTGGCTTCATACCGAGACTCCTTTGAGGGAAAGTTGTCACCTTCTTCTCCAGATGAATCGTCGGGAGGGTTGCATGTTGATCTTGTGGGAAGATGAAACAACTTGAGTCTCCCTCTTCTTTTCTGAAACACTTTATAACAAGCAATCACTCAAGTGGGCCATTAGTAAAATATGATAAGAGGCCCAAATAGCACAACTCACACTAGCAAAGAAAAAACCTGTGAATATTTTATAATACCCGTATCACCAATAACCACAACACTAAAAAATGTAACCAAATGTGAGACAACACTTGTGAACATGAAGGTCTTTGGAGAGACTTGATCAGCAACACACACAACACAAGCTGAAAAGTACTTGTCCTGAGAACAAAAGAGTTAAAACAACCAGTGCGATGTCTTTCATTAAAGAGGAGAGTCAAAAGACATACACTTACCCCACATAGTAAAACAATGAACCAACCCAAATCTGTAGCTATTTCTCAGCCGAGTAGCTGTCACAAATGAGATCTTCTTAGAGTAACTGCACTATCTCCACTCGACCATTACACACACATGTATTGTCTGGAGACACATTCTTAAGACTATTGTGGAGCCATCACTTCAACTCGATGTTTTTTTTTTTTTAAAAACAAATCTTCAGAGACAATCAAGAGTCTCTGCCCAATCAAGACAGTGATCGAAATCAGAGGCAAAGTGTGGTTGCACCCAACTCCAAAACGAGTGTCTATCATATCAGGCCTCTTTTTGTGAGGTTTTTCCACGGTGTGACACCCCTTGGAGGTTATTTAACACACATTGAATTTTCCTAGTCAAGACAGTAATCGAAATCAGAGGCAAAGTGTGGCAGCACCCTGCTCCAAAACGAGTGTCTTTTATACCAGGCATTTTCTTCCCCCTCTCTCACCCCTTTGAGGCTGTTTAACACTCACTTCATGTTCAACTCTACTCATCCAATTTCTGGTGTCTCCTTATTCAATCCAGACAGTGATCAAGGCTCAGACTCAAAATGGGGTGACATCCTGGCCCGAGATGAGTGTCTTTCACTATTGAACCAAGTGGTAGTAACATTTAGAGTAAGGACAGTGTAATCAATCTACGAAGACTTGTTGGTTCAAGGTGTTACTATTAATGGGTTATCATGTATGTATAATGTCTCTTCTCTAAGACAGGACATAGTCACAGATTAACAACTCCCAATGCCTTCCTGAGTCCTGGGAAAGTATTGTAATCAAGAGGTTTAGTAAACAGATCGGCCAGTTGTTTTTCAGATGATACATGTTCAAGTGTTACTGCTTTCATCTCAACCAATTCTCTTACAAAGTGGTGTCGAATGTCCACATGTTTGGTGCGTGAGTGTTGAACAGGATTCTTAGATAGATTTATGGCACTCATGTCACAATGAACAAGCATAGAGTTAGAGATGACACCATAGTCAACAAGCATCTGACGCATCCAAAGCAATTGAGTGCAACAGCTACCCAAGGCGATGTATTCAACTTCAGCCGTTGACAAAGACACACAATTTTGTTTCATGCTGTGCCAAGCCACCAAGTTATTGCCGAGAAAGAAACAACCTCCAGATGTGCTCCATCTGTCATCTAAACAACCCGCCCAATCGGCATCACAAAACGCTGCAAGATTCACATTAGTTTCAAACGTATAGTGAAGACCAAAATCAAGTGTACCTTTCACATATTTTATTATGCGCTTGACCGCATTGAGATGTGATTCTTTCGGTTGAGCCTGATAGCGAGCACATATACCTACACTTAGACACAGATCTGGTCGACTTGTTGTTAGGTATAAGAGACTGCTAATCATTGCACGATACAGCTTTTCATCCACTGGTTTTCCTTCGTCATCTCTCGACAGCTTGGTAGTGGTGCTCATAGGAGTGTTTGCTATCTTGCTGGTCTGCATTCCAAATCTCTTAACAAGATTCTTAGCATATGTGCTCTGTGAAACAGTGATTCCATCTTCCAATTGTCTTACTTGAAGTCCAAGAAAATAGCTTAGTTCACCCACATGCTCATCTCAAACTCTCTTGTCATAGTCTTAACAAACTCATCGACCATTCTCTGTGACGTGCTTCCGAAAATGATGTCATCAACGTACACTTGGATGATCAGAATGCTCTTCTCTTTCTCTTCAATAAATAGGGTTTTGTCGACTCCCCCTCGCTGAAAACCAGTTCTAATCAGGAACTCAGTCAATCTCTCATACCAAGCACGTGGGGCTTGTTTCAGACCATAGAGTGCTCTTTTGAGCTTGTATACATGATCAGGATAATGAGGATCCTCAAATCCTTTAGGTTGTGTGACATAGACTTCTTCATGTAGTATGCCATTCAGGAAAGCACTTTTGACATCAATTTGATAGAGTTTGATTCTCAGATGACATGCAATCCCAAACAGAAGTCGAATTGACTCAAGTCGTGAAACTGGCGCGAATGTCTCATCAAAATCAACCCCTTCGATTTGCGAGTAACCTTGAGCTACCAATCTTGATTTATTCCTGACCATATTACCTTCTTCATCAGTCTTGTTTTTATAGATCCACTTAGTCCCCAGTATGTTCACATCCTTTGGGTTTGAAATTAACTCCCATACTTGGAGACGATTGAATTGTTCCATTTCTTCATGCATAGAGTCTATCCAGAACTCATCTAATAAGGCTTCTTAAATGTTTTTAGGTTCGATCAGTGATACGAAACACTCCAGCTCTAGAATCTGTTTTGTCCTGATTTCAGCAATTTGTTTGTGTTGAACTTTGACTTGTTTATCTTGACAACAACCACTGCAAATTGTTTCAATATGTCTTTTTAAGTCTGGTACCCCTCTGATCACCTTGGCATTTACAAGTCTGGACAAACCATCAATGTTCATGTGACCAAGTTTCCTATGCCACAGATCAAGTTTCGATTCTCTTGCTGAAAGACATGTATGTGATGATGTCCACATATAGCAATTATTACCAGATCGAGCTCTAGTTATTACATTGTTTCCTTGATTATCAACACATCAACACTCCTCGCTGTCAAATATCACTTTCAAACCTTCATCGCATAGCTGACTTACACTGATAAGGTTAGCTTTAAGACCATCCACAAAATAGACGTTAGGGAGACGAGGTAAGTCTTCTCTATCCATTGTTCCTACACCATGAATTTTCCCTTGTCCACCATCACCAAAAGTCACTCTTCCACCCTTAATATGCTTGAGTTTCTCGATGAAATCTTGATTTCCAGTCATATGTCTTGAACACCCACTGTCAAAATACCAGGAGAGATCTGCATGATTGTCTCTTTCAGTACTTGTGTAAGCAACATGGCTAACCAGTTTTAACCCATCTTGACTGTGAAACGGATTACTCATATCTTGTTGTATCACAGGATGTAACACAGTAGAATCAGGGTGTGACACCTTTTGATTGTTCCCCTTGTAGTTAGGATATAGATCTCGCTTGGCTATCCACACATGGCCATACGCCTTAGGTTCAACAAAGCATAAATTCAATCTCCATGCTCGTTCATACTGACGTCTTCTGAAAAAACAAATATTGACATTGTGCCCTCTCTTTCCACAAAAAAGACACCCATTTCTAAGTTTTCTTGGCATTTCCTTGTTTCCAAATACAATAGATGGCTTTGTATCTCTAGACTCCTTATCTTTTGCAGTATTCGGTGCTTCTTTCACAAAGATGATTTGATTCCCATCATTAGCAGATGCTTGAATTATTTAGATATCCCAAACCAAAATTTATCTTTGGAGACTGCCCTATAGATAAGATATGATCCAGATTTGTAGTACCCTTGTTGAGCATTCTCAGTTTCTTATCTTTCTCATTCAGTTGACTCTCAAGCAGCTTGCTTTTATCCATTTCTTCTACCAACAGCTCACTTAGCTGCTTAAACTTGATTTCAACATCCTTCTGATTTTTCTCTTGCTCAGCTAGGTTTCTCTTCAATGACAGCAGCTCTATGTTAGATTCTGAGGATTCTGAGGTAACTAAAGTCTTAGTAACCGGTTGTTCAAGTTCCAGAATGTTCACATGTGCTTTCAACATAGCCTTGCCCTTGAGCAATTGTAGATTCTCAAGACTCAGCTCTGTAAACTTGTCGAAGAGTGATTTATATTAAGTCTCAAGATCTTGCTGTAAATCATTATCTTCTTCATCTTCGGATAACCCTACTTCAGTATGATCTTCTTGTCCAACTAATGCAACGAAGTTCAGAAGTAACTCACCACTGTCGCTGTCACTTTCGGATTCGGTGTCACTAAAACTTACTAAAGATTTATCCCTTTTTAGATTGTTAGGACACTCACTTCGAGTATGCCCGAATCCTTTGCATTCGATGCACTTCAACTCTTTTCTTTTAGCTAGAGGACACTCATTACGGAAATGTCCATACCATTCGCATTCATGACATTGAAGTTCCTTCTTTCTTGAGTTTCTTGATGAGTCTGGTCGAGTTGACTGTGAATTCAACTGATTTGAATCATTGTTCCGAAAGCGTCCACTTGATCTGTTTCCATTCTTCTCCATTCGCTTAATGAATTTGTTGAAATTTCAAGCCATCAATCCCAAGTTATCTTCAATCTTTGTAACTTTATCATCCCCTTTGGATTCAGCAGTATAAGCGATACTCTTCTGTGTATTTGCCAAACGATCTGTTTTCTGCATGTCATGAACTTTCAGAATACCTGATAATTGATCAAATCTCATCTCGTCTGTATTAACAGCAATGTCAAGAACAGCCTTGTAAGCCTCAAAACGAGGTGGAAGACATCTCAACAGCTTCTTTACTAGGTCTTTTTCTTCATACTTCTTACCGAGTATTGCAGCCTCACTCGATAGTTCACTGATATTGGATATGAACACATCAATAGGTTCATCATCTCTCATTCTCAGATTTTCGAATCTTGAAGCCAGATGATCAATTCTAGTTCGTCGAACACTGGTATTCCCCTCAAAGTGATTTATGAAAGTGTCCCATGCTTCTTTGGCAGACTCACAACCTTGAATAATCTTAAATTGATCCAAGTCAACAGCTGAGAAGATGGCAGTCAGTGCTTTGGAATTAAATTTAGATGTAGCCTTGTCTGAGTCAGTCCACTTGTCTTTGGGTTTTGGTGCTACTGTCTTGTCCTCCATAAGCATTGTAGGAACAGACCATCCGTCCTCTACAGCAGTCCAGGCATCTTCATCAATTCCTCTGATTATATGTCGCATTCTTGCCTTCCAATGTCCGAAATTTCCAGCGTCAAGCATGATAGGCTTCTGAACAGTAACTAGTTCCTTCATTGTCTCCATGAAATACCGCAGAATCTCAACCTGTTAGTAGTAGCTACACCACAGAGGTTTCCTGCTCTGATACCAAATGAAAGTTCAGAGACACCGAGCAAAGGAACTTGCACAAGCTTTCAAGAACACTTTCTTGTATTAGAAATAATTTAAACAATCTCCCTAGATCTGTTTAATCCGATTTACACTCAGTCACAAACGACTAGAGACGGACCAATTTCTAATCCAAAACAGAAACGAACGAGCTGCACTAACAAGTCACTCGCTATTTATCGAACACGATCAAAAACCCAGAACACCTAGAAGCCCCTTGTTGATTGCTCAAAAACCTTAACTTGATCTACCCCCGTAAATCAAGTTATATACACTAGCACCCGATATTCTAGCTACCGACCTTAAGCTGATCTTCGAATCTTCTTTCGTCATTATCCTAATGCAGAATCTTAGGACTCACGATTTTATGCCACGTCATCACCTCTTAGTTAGCTCCCAGTGGTGTGTCACACCTTGATCACCTTGTGTGACACCTCCTTAGCTCAACGAACAACTCAGTAGCTTTTCCTTGAGTTTACAAAAAATGTTCTCTTGAATGAGAAGTTTGCTCTACAAGTACTTAGATGGAATAGTCAACATATCCTTCTCTACAAGATTGTTCTTCTTGGCTTAATCTTTGTGGAATAGTCAACATGCTTGAAGAGCACGTAAATAATATCTAAAGAAGAAATAAAACAAGGGAGGAAGATAGTGACGTCCCTACTATCATATAGTCAAAAATGTATATATAATAACGTGGTTCTATTATAGCAATTTGGATACTAAACCAATTCCAAAGTGACTATAATGTTAATTTCTAGTTTGCCTCATACTGCCATAGTAACTAGATTTTGATCCGCGCATATTTTACTTTTATTTTTATATACATAAGTATTTGTTTTATATCATTAGTAACATTAATCGTATATTTAAATGCTTATATACCTATTACAAATAAATAATTTTATATTTTATATGTTAATATATAAATAAAAATCATATTTTAAAATTATTTTATATTAAATTTATATTAAATTCTGATTTGGGTTTCAAAGTTAGATTATTATTTAAATTCTTTTAGGGAATATTTCATTTTAAATACTCAAGTTGACAAAAGTTTGTATTTCAAATCTTGATGTTCAACAACTAACACTTTAAACAATGAAAGTGACTATAATAATATATTAAATCTTGAAACTAATTTATTTGTTCGCCACGTCAAAATTGTGATCGGTACTGTTCATTACCAGGTCAAAATATGATGTGGCGGTTACGTTTTTTTTAAATAAATCAATAAAAATGATTAAAACAAATAAAAATAGGTAAAATAAATATAAAATAAATAAAATTATCTTTAAAAAAAAAGAAAATTTACTAGAAAAACTTATAAAACTATTTTAAAAATATAAAATGTTTCTTAAAAAATAAATACTGACTTAAAATTTCAAAAAATTCAAAAATTCAAAGAATTATAAAATATATAATTTTCATATACTTCAGTTTTAAATACTTTAAAATATTTAATTTTATTTAAGAAATATAATTTTATGTTTTTTAATTATAATTGTTTTTGTATATGCTTCCATTGATAACTAAAATGGATAAATACTTTAAATAAATTTTTATTAAATTTTTAAAAACTTTTTAAAAATATAATAAAAATTCTGACATATCCAAGGTGAATTTTTATTACATTTTTAGTATATACTAGGTTCACCTTGGATATGTTTTGAATTTGGACACCAAAAAAGATGAGCAGCCTGGTAATGCAGAATCTACGTTATTGTTATTACCAAACACACACTTATATATATATATATATATATATATATATATATATATATATATATATATATATATATATATATATACATGTTCATGGTTGCCGTTTTCAAGCACAACCTTCGTGCGAGCAGACACAAAACAACAAAATTCATCAATGTGAACAACTGTTGCCAGTTTTCACATCCCATAGTAACAATTGATTCCACTTACATTTTCAAAAAATTGAATTAATGAAATAGCTAATTAGATCAAGAAACAATAAAGTATCACCAAATCAGAATACTCAAACAAATTAGAAAAGCAATTTCTCGTAATAAACCATTCCCCACATCCCCACTTTTTCATGTTAGCAATTTTGGTGTTAAGGACAAAAGCCAATTTATAAGAGGAAGATTCGTTTACAGGTAATGCTTAAAACATCTAACCAAGAAACAAATTTGGTGTGAAGACTTACATTTCTCTTCCTTCTTATCATTGTACGATCCCAGTGAGTGGAAGGAAACTTACACGATCTTCGCAGAAATGGTGCGTCGCTGTTCCAGGAACTACTCAAGAGGCACTCCAGAAATCGCTGGATTATGCGTGTGGTTTTATGTCTTGCAAAGAAAACGTTTTCTTTCTCTCCGGGTCAACTACACTCTATGAGCGTGTACCTCCTTCGCCATGGAGCATTTTTTCAAAAAATAAGAAGTTGATAATCTGATAGTACATAAACAATTATAAACACGTTTTTAATATATTTATATTACTAGTGAATACAATAAAACATAGATTTTAGAAAACTAATTAATCTAAACCTAATAATATTAATTAAACTCACTCATTTTCTCTCCTCTCTCTCTCTCTCTATATATATATATATATATATATATATATATATATTCTAAAATATGTTAAATAAATGTGAATAACTCAAATATATAATTTTAAAAAAATCAATCATTTTCCAATAACAATGTGATATCATAGATAATTTATCACTTTTAGAAATGATTAAAATATTTTTATGTTTTAAAACATAAAAATTATATGGTAAATCATTTAAAATTATATTAATCAAGAAGTTTTTATTTAATTCATCTATTAATATAAACCGATGAATTAAAATTCTTATATGGTAAGTCATTTATTATATGGTAATTCATTTAAAACTATTTTATGGTAAGTCATTTAAAATTATATTAATCAAACACAGGTTTTTCTTAGAGTTAATACTCTATTAAGATAATTTATATAGTTTTCATAATAATATATTAGCATCCTGATTTTTAATAGGAAAAAAAAAAGAAACATAAATAAAAACACGAGGAAAAATAATAAAATATGATTGTTGTGTTCTTGTTTCTTTTAGATTCTTATGATTTAATTTTTATCTATTTGTCGAGTTATATACTCCCTCTGTTTCATTACACTACATCTTTTTAGAAAAAAATACATGATACTACATAAACAATTATAAAAATGATTTTTAATATATTTATATTACTACTGAATACAATAAATCATATATTTTAGAAAAGTAATTAATCTAAACCTAATAATAATAATAATTAAGCTCACTCATTTTCTATATATATATATATATTGTAAAATATGTTAAATGAATGTGAAACAGTCAAATATATAATTTTTTTTAAAAAAATCAATCAATTTTCAATAACAATGTGATATCATAGATGATTTATCACTTTTAGAAATGATTAAATTTATTTATATTTTAAAACATAAAAATTATATGATAAATCATTTAAAATTATATTAATCAAGAAACAGTTTATTTAATTCATCTATTAATATAAACAGATGAATTAAAATTATTATATGGTAATTCATTTAAAACTATTATATGGTAAGTTATTTAAAATTATATTAATCAAACACATGATGTTCTTAGAGTTAATACTCTATTAAGATAATTTATATAGTTTTCATTATAATATATTAGCATCCTTATTTTTAATAAGAAAAAAAGGAAAAATAAATAAAAACACGTGGGAAAATAATAAAATATGATTGTTGTGTTCTTGTTTCTTTTAGATTCTTATGAGTTAATTTTTATTTGTTTGTCGAATTATATACTCCCTCCGTTTCATCAAAGTTTAGTTATTTATGTTTCTTAATTTTCATGTGTGTTTGTTTTTTCTGGTGGAAAATGTTTCTTCGATTAAGTATTGTGTTAATTTGTTCATTATTAATTCGTGTTCTTCTCCCTGATTCTTTCTTTGATACTTAATCTGTTCATTTGGAGCTAAGCTAGGGATTTTGACCCCGATTCAAAATTCTTGATTTTGCATTCAGATTCAATTATGAGTTTGGTTTAATTGCAATCAGTTTTCAACTCGGTTCGGTTGCTAGTTTTCATTTAAATTTTTTGTAAATATGTCATATCAATGATAACAAAAAAATTTGAAATGGAACAAACCGAAATAACCAAAAATAATTTGTAACTAAATAAAACCGAGATCTTATCAAAATTGAAATTCTCAATTAAACTCATCAAATTTTTCCTAACAGAACTAACCAGATGTCAAACCAAGCCGAATTTTTATTTGAGTAATTCCACAAAAAATGTTACGAACCAAACTACCCTAAAACTAACCATTTAAACCGACCCACATGCCTTATTGCAGCTCTTAAGGCAAAATCACAAAGCTTAAATCTTATTCTGTTTATGGGATTGCATATAAAGAATAATCCAACACAAAGCTTAGTCTTATTTCATCTTTCATTTATTTAATAAATGTGAACGTCTTTAAAATGTGAATTGCCAGGGACGAAAGCTATTTCTATATAGAGGTTGAACGTCTTCATGAAAATATAATTAGAATTTAAAAACACTAACCATTTTTGAGATACATAATCAATGGAGGGAAAATATAATTATCGCCTTTTGAATAAGACCTTTCAGCACAGCCAGTAAAAGGAAATCTTATGAGATTTACTAACCAACGATTATGAAAATGATTGTGAAATTAATTAAAAAAACCAATTTTTATATAAATCCACAAATGTAAAACCATAGATTGTACACAAGAATATACTTAAACCCCTAAACTTTATGTCCTAAAAGCTTCTTCATCTACATATTCACACAACGTACTACTATACTGTCATTTACAGACAAGAGGAGCACTTCGTGCAAGAATTCAAGATCTGGTCAATCCGAAATTGAAGAAAGATCTTGACTTGAAAACACCAAACAGAAACCCCGTTTGTGATTCTTGAGAACTCGGTTTCGCCTCTGTGTTTCCGCCTTCACTTGAAGTACTGTCTGACCAGTGACCAATGTCTTGCCTAATTGCATCTATGGTCTTAGCATCAACTTGATAACCAGAAGCATCCCTCACATTGAATGTGTTGACAGCTTTCCCTCCTTTCAGCTCTTGTAACTGTGAGACTGTTTCCGCGAAAAATCCTAGTCACATCCGAGAGTTATCCAACCCTATCTGAAGTGCAAAGCTCAAGCTTCAACCCCTAAAAAAATTAAAACAAGAACCAAGCGTTAAGCGACAACACACACAACATTCTTACGACTCATCTTCAAGCAAATCACATCAATGTTTAACTCGGAGACTCTTCTTTGAATAGATGCCTTACGACATTTGATCACTCGTTGTCTTTCTGCCTCAGATTTGACTGGAGATCCATCAGTATGTCTTATGTAATATTCCAACCTCTCCGGATCAATGACTGCAGAGCAGGTTTCCTCGTCAGTAACTTGTAAAACCGCCGCTGCTTTTGCTCTATGCGTCCAGATCTCAGCGTTGACCACATTGCATTGAAGGTCCATAAGAAGAGCGCATAGCTCAGACAACAAACCGGGTCTGTCGGCTCCTGTAAGCTCAATGACAGTGAAGTCGACAGATTGTTTAACACCAATGGTTGATCTCGGACTGTAGCAAGAAGAGTCATCAGGGCCAAGAGACTGCAAATAATCATACAAGAAAGACAGTTAATAATCATACATCTTTCTACTTACTTTACGGATATAACCAAGAACAATTTCATCAGTGACCTTGTTCCCATCATGGTCAGTAACGCTGAAAACATCCATGAACCAGCCACCATCAGAGGAGATATAAGCTTTCTTGATTGTGAGGAATCCCATGTTTATTTGCACTATCCACCTAAACCCACAAATAAAAACGTCTTCTTTACCTCTTTCTCAAACTAAATCAAAACCTAATCTCAGAGAAAGTCTCAAAAAGTTACCTTAATGACTTGGTTATCAATCACAACCCTTGGCGGATTCACTCTTTTTATAAACTTTGCAATCTCATCATCCATATGATATGAATAGCTCAAGCAAACATCTGAAAGAACAACAGATTCGATCAAATCCGAAGATCCTGAAAGGAAACAGAGACTAAACCCTAGAACACGATTACAAAGGAACACCTAAAATTGAACAAACCCATGATAGAAACCCTAAAACTGAACAAACCCATGATGAAAAGACCTAAAATTGAACAAAATCAATCATCAAATCGAAATCGGAAACGTAGAACAGAGAGAAGTGACGAACCCATATCCGATTTGTTAGAAGAAGGAAGCAAAAGAGGGAGATTAATTTCGATCGATTGTATCTCGAGGAAGAAGACGAAGACGATCGTAACTGCAAATTGGCAGAGACTAACAAAATCAGAAGAAAGTTTGTTAAATTTATATTTAAAAAAAAATAAGAAAGAGATTGTTAATTAATCAATTAAATCATACTTTTTGTTATTAGCCTTTAATTAGATGAAAATAACAATATAAATTTTGAAATTAATTAGGTAACTTCAACACTTATAATTTATTTAAGTATAAAATAACAACAAATTAAAGTTAAAAATTATTTTGTAAAAAAAAAATTTAGAAAATGAAAAATTGAACAGTATTTTTAAAATATGAAAAAATACTGTTTAATTTTTTTTCAAAATTTAAAAAAAATAAAGAAATCTAATATATTTTCAACTTCTAATCTATGGAGTTTTTCTCGATGTTATATTAAAATTTGAGTTCACAGTTAAATAAAAGATGTTAATCAAAACTGTAACTCAACTATTCATAATAATCAAACTTAAAATATTTTTTTTTTAATTATAATGCATAATTGGTAACATTAGTGAATTACATATGAATTAGACTTCTAACTCAAGCTAAATCAACAATAACACATGTTACTACTAATCAAAGCTTTGCCTTTTGTTTTGTTATTTTCTGAGTAAACAACATAGACGTTTTTGTTTTGTTGCTGTGGACAACTCGATCACGCAAGTGACTCAGTTGAAGTGTCGTATATGCTGATAGACACGCTAATTGTGTCAGAACATGCACTGATGCACATCATGACTTCATCTAAAATAACTCATGCTTTCTTTTTTTTTTCTCTTTCTCCCGCTCTCGTCTTGAAAGCAACATGACATGGGCTAGATGTCGTGCTTTCAAAATAATAAACAACGTGACATGAACAATACAAATTTATCTTAACATTTACACCCAAAAAATACAATACAGATTTAGCCAGCTATATCTTATTTAAACAAAACATCATTTTCCATTTTTTTTCATACAACACACACACACACAACACAACAACAAAACATAGACAGCAAAAACAGAACTCATATGATTGAAGAAAAACATCATTAAAGCATAACAAAACATAAGATGTCTCATAGACTGATACTGATTCAACAAGAAAATTTGAGACCATCTGATGCTATATGATAGTTTTCGTGAGGAAATGATATGTTTATTCAACATTTACACACAAACAAACTTTGAAGAACATTATAAAGGGTTTTTCTTTCGTTATCGTGATATATATGTATATGTGCATACATAATAATATGACTGAATATGTTTGTGCTCATCTAAAAATAGAGAGTTATGATTCTTTTCAGATGTACAAAGTGGAAATCGATTTGCCTAGTGATAAAAAGGAATATAATGGATATATTCATAAGTCAAAAAAGAAAAACCAATTACTTGGTCAAAAAATGAATTACTCAAATAGAATCATGATGAATATAACAAAGTAAAATTTTATGAAGAAAATCCGACTTTCTAAGTTTAATCCAAAAATCAAAAAGTATATATATCAAAAGTAATTAAATGGGATACTCGGATTTTGGAAATCTCAAAGATCTGGATTTGAAGTAATCACACAACATTAATCATATATAGCTCGTACAAACTATTTTTCGGTTTCATTTGATTATCCGGTATAATGTCAATATATGAGTTGCATCTACCTTAGATATTATTAGTCTGTGCATTTTCATACGTTTGGATATCCATATTAATCAACAACCAAAAAGAAAAATATATATATATATATATATCAAATACCTGCTAAGGAGGATTCAGTAATCAAATAATCATGTTGTTCCTCAATATGCATTTAATTGTGTAATAACGAGTATGGTGATAATTATAGTTCAGCATTTTTGTAAGACTAAGGATTAACTAGTTCTTCCGAAATTTGTAGTATACTCCTATTTCATAATTAAGTACATGCTTATTTTTTAGTTCTCGTTTCAGAATTCCATCATATAGAGTATGAAGTAAAAAACATATGGTGTATATGCTTTTTTAAGAAATAATATTTAGTTCTGATATTTCACCTTATGTTTGGTATAGGTATACATATAAGAGTTTATAATAAAAGGATTATATTAGTATCAATTAGAGACCTAAATCCTAAAATGGAGATTCTACACTTCGAAGTTGACATTTGCTGACGCCATTTGACAGCAGTTAGGTTCAAAATTCCCAGTGATATATTTCTCTGATTAATAAAGAGCTTCTAACATTTTCTTTATTTCATGTGGCTCTCTTTAATCGTAAAATTTATAATATGAAAAGCGGACATACGAAGCCTTACAATTTTATTTTATGATTACGAAAGGATAGAGACGTATCGGTCTATTGCACATCTTATGGTTATAAAATAGGAGAAAGCAACCCTGACACAATGGATAATAAAACCTTTCATTATCAAGGATCATTTAATCCTGCAATTATATGATCTAATCCATCTATATGCTAACGAAAACTAAGAAAAATATTCGCATATTTTTACTTTAATTCAGTGGGGTCGGTACATTTCCAAGATAAAGTGTGGGATTATAGAATGGCTTACGTAATCTAATCAGATAGGTTTAGCGATTAATTAATTAATTAGTGTTGGAAGGGAAGGCTCGAGTGGATCACTACCTTAATTTGTTTGATTAAAATTACTCTAGCAAAAAACTTTTTAATAAAAAAAAATATTTAGTTTGATCAAGAGACTGGACCAATAGCTAGCAAACAAACATTTGGTTAAATGGATGTTTATAAGCGAACAAGCGGTAGATAGAGCTTCCAAGTTTAGTATTAATATTACCATCATATAATTATCCCAAATTCATTTGTATCAATAAATAATAAAGATATATAAGAATACTAGACTTGAAAATGTAAAATAACTACTAGAGAGCGTGAAAAGAAAAATGATAAATAAAGTAATATGTTGAAGTGTTTTAAAGTGGGGAAAGTTGAGACACTGGGTCATAATTCATCAAAATATCAAAATCTTCCATACACACTTCTTTACAAGCCCTTAAATGATCATATAGTTGAAGCTTAAAATTGATGAAGCACCGCACTAGTGCATATATAATTTATTTTCTTGTTGCTATAGGAATTATTCAGTGAAGTTTTTTTTGAGAAAAAAATATTCAATGAAGTTAGCATGCTCCACGAGTGCGATACAAAGTTTATATTATTATTATTCTCATGCAAAGTTAACCGTGTTTGCAAGCTATATATACTGTTAGTGTAAGATAAACAATCTATGCGATGTAGAACACACAGTAGTATAGGGTTAATCAATTCCAAAAACCACGACTATATTTATTCTTTTAAAAGCTCATACTTGTTCTTCTTAAAAGAAATAAACCAAACAAGCTCAAGACACCCCTCGACTTGTTTGCTAGTCTTACTCGTTCAGAGACCTAAGCCAGACTCTGAACCACTTAAGCCCTTAACCCCTAGATGCTTTGCTTCTCCTTATTTGGACGTACAAACACTCTCTATTGTTAAAAGCTCTCCCTGTGTGTTGCCGACTACAACCCAATCGACTCTCTCTTTATACCTAGAGAGAAAAACCCTAAAACTACCCAATGGAAATTTTCCATTTTCTGTTTCAGCGAATAAGACAACCTTCTTTTTTCTTCATCGGTTGCTTATTCTTCACTTCTTTTTCTTAACGTTCACGCCTTGATAAATATCTTCATATCTTTACCAAAGGCTCCTTCATTTTCTTGCCTTTGTCTTCACACGTGCTTCTCATGATCCATCTCTCTGATGCAGTAGTCCATGTCGCACTTCATGAACTACTTCTGCTCTGCTACATCATCTTCTTCACCATACATCTTCACGTGCTTCTCATGATCCATCTCTCTGATGCAGTAGTCCATGTCGTACTTCATGCACTACTTCTGCTCTGCTACATCATCTTCTTCACCATACATCTTCAATCTCCCCCTTTTTAATTCGTCGTCTCACAAGTACATGAGATAGAAGACATGGCAACCACAACTCCACCAATGCATATTATCAAAGGATAACATATACAAATGCTCCCCCATAAACTATAGCATATACAAATGCTCCCCCATAAACTTAGTCTTCTGCATCTCAGTCCTCTTCTTCTCCCCCTGCTTGTGAGCACACGGATTAAAAACAACAGGAAACATCAATACTTCATAACGAGAGACCGGTACTAATTTGCTACAGTACTCTAAAGGTCCTGAACGATCTCAGCTAAAGCCTGAAGAGCTCGAGTTCTGTCCTGTAGTGCCACTTGCAGTTCAACCCTGGTGAGTGGTCCATGAGGTATGAAAACTGATCCAAGCTCATAAACCGATACTCGGCGTGGTCTAGTTTTGGAGCTAGGTGTAGCAGTCCGTGGAGCAGGAGTTGGAGCAGGAGCTGGCTGACGTGTTGTCCTAGCAGAGCTTCTCTTTGACTCAGCTTTGGCAAGTGCCTTTCCTTTAGCTACTCGCTGCTCAGAGCTTTCTCCATGTCTACAAGCACTAGAGGCAGAGCAGGCTCATCCTTATCTTTCGGTGATTCATCTCTGATCGGAGCATCTGGCACGGCAGTACTTGAAGATTCCTTCTGCGGCTTCGGATCTGCTACAGGTTCTTTGCAGATGGATCTATTTCAAGACCAGGAGTCCTTTCATCACTCTCTTCCGATTGCGCTTTCTCATTCGCAGTGTTGAAGGACTCGAGCTCTTTGGCTACTTCAAGAAGAGCTGTAGATACTGGCGGATCCGATTCAGGTTCACCATCAGAGAGTGACCTTCGACTTGCTTCAGCCTCTGCATGCTTCTCTACCTTGGATGATTCGCCTTGTTGAGTTGATTTCTTGGCTTTTCCCATTATAGAAGTTGGTTTCTTTGCTTGATTTGCGAGGGAGATGAAGCAAGGCTGCGAGATTTAGCTTCTCAAGCACGATGAAGATTTTTAGGGTTTGTGCCCCCACTACTTCCATTAACTAAATAAGGCTGAATCAACTTTTCTGATATAGCACATCTGGTCCCTGACTTTTTATCCTCTCCTTTGTATGCCTACAACATTTAATTTCTCTCATCCCAACACATAAGCATTAGGCACATTCGTGAATTAATGTTGTATCATCAGACTTTCAAGATAGTAATAAAACACGAGTCACAACTCACAATTAGCTGATTCAAGATTAATATAAAGCATTAGATCAGTTTATTTACCATTTATGTGATGTGCTTCATGAGTTGACTCAGTGCTTGATTCAGGCTGCACATATAACTCTTTCTAGATCTTATACTCTGGTGCACCCGATTGTCTTTTTATGGCTACCTTTCACATTGCTATGCCTTCATCAATACTGCTGGCTTTCATTCTTTATTCTCGCGCTGTGAAACCCCTGTTATTTCCCATCATGAATCTATCAATTTTTTTCTTTTCCCTTTTTTTTTTATTGAGCATCTTTCTGAGACATTTCTGGCTCTTTTTAATGAGAGGGGGGGGCACAGATTGACGTGAAACTTGTACCATTACAGTATTGACGACATACCAAGCAGCTCTTTCCAACAGCGTTCTCAGGTTCCAAAACCAATCTGAATCATATGTACATCCCGAACCAGCACCTGCACTACTCTCTGCACAACTTGACTCAACAATCAAGGTTACACACACCAATTGCATTTATTAGTGTGATAAAGCGATTAAATTCAAGAGATTTAGTGAATATATCAGCCAACTGCAAATCAGTAACTACATCTTCGATTACTACCTGATTGTCTTCAACTAATTCTTTGATGAAGTGGTGCATGATGTCAATGTGCTTCGTCCTTGAATGTTGGACCGGATTCCTTAAGATATCAATTGCACTTTTGTTGTCACAATACACAAGAAAGAGACCTGAGTGCATTCCATAATCAGCTGACATCTGCTTCATCCAGATAAGTTGTGAACAGTAGTTACCCATGGCAATGTATTCTGCTTCTGCCGTAGAGAGTGATACAGAGTTTTGCTTCTTGCTCAGCCACGAGATAAGATTGTTTCCAAGAAAGAAACATCCTCCACTGGTACTTTTCCTGTCATCAGCACATCCTGCCCAGTTCGCATCACTATACCCCACCAAGTTCTTGTTGGAATTCTTTAAGTAATACACATCCAAGCCCTCCGTTCCTCTGACGTACTTGATGATTCGCTTTACTGCATCCAAGTGTGATACCTTAGGCTTAGCTTGATATCTTGCACACACACCAACACTGAATGATAAATCTGGTCGAGTGGCAGTCAAGTATAACAGACTACCAATCATCCCTTGATAGAGCTTAGCATCAACATCTTCTCCAGCTTCATCTCTTGCAAGTTTCAGTGATGTACTCATAGGTGTCTTTGAAACTTTGGAGTTCTCCAGACCAAACCGTTTTACCAAACTGTTAGCATATGCACTCTGAGAGATGAAACCTTTCTCTGACTGAGATACTTGAAGTCCAAGAAAATACCTCAATTCGCCACACATACTCATTTCAAACACTTGAGTCATATTCTGAACAAACTCATCAACCAGCTTCTGTGACGTCCCTCCAAAGATAATATCATCCACATAGATTTGGACAATAATTATATCCTTCTCCACTTCTTTGAAGAATAACGTCTTGTCTATACTCCCTCTGATGTACTCAGCTTCCAACAAAAATCATGTGAGCCTTTCATACCATGCACGAGGTTCTTGCTTCAGCTCATACAAAGCTTTCTTCAGTCGGTAGACATAGTCTTGATGCACTGGATCTTCAAATCCCTTCGGTAGCTCAACATAAACTTCCTCCTGAAGTACTCCATTGCGAAAAGCACTTTTCACATCCATTTGATACACTTTGAAGTTTAGTATGCACACAATCCCCAGAAACAACTGAATGGATTCCAATCTTGCAACCAGAGCAAATGTCTCTTCAAAGTCTACTCCTTCAATCTGTGAGTATCCCTGAGCCACAAGTCTTACCTTGTTGCGAACCACTTTTCCATGCTCATCAGTCTTGTTCTTGAAGATCCATTTAGTTCCAACCATGTTTACTCCTTCAGGTCGAGCAACAATTTCCCACACATCATTCCTAGTGAATTGCTCAAGTTCCTCCTCCATTGAGACAATCCAATATTCATTACGAAGTGCTTCAGTGTGTGTCTTTGGTTCAATTGATGAGACAAAGCATGCGAACTGCACCATTTCTTTGAAATTGATGACTTTGCCACGAGTCTTCCGTTCTTCTTCAATGCCTCCAATCACGTCTGACTTCGAGTGATTACGATGATCTTGCTGAATCACCGGTTGAGGTACTGTATCCGCCATTGGACCTTCCTCAATCGTTTCTTTAGTAGCTCCTGTTGAGTCATCTTCATCACCTTCATCTGACTCCAAATCTCTTCCTACAACCACTGATAAATCGTCAAACACAACATTAACTGATTCTACAATCATTTCTGACCGCTTGTTGTAGTCCCGGTAAGCTGAACTAGACTGTGCATAACCCAGAAAGGATCCCTCGTCACTTCGTGAGTCAAATTTCCCGAGGTAGTTCTTGTCATTCAATATGTAGCACCATGAAGCATTGCCCTTCCAATCTCCTGTAAAGTCCTATTCTTCCTTTCCATTTATGAGTTAGAGAGCCCAGATTCTGAAATTCTCAGGAGCTTCTGACTTTTCCTTGAGAAACCTCACCCACGTGCATCTGGTGTAGTCATCTACAAGCACGAACACATATCTCTTTCCTCCGATACTTTCTTTTTGCATAGGACCCATGAGATCCATGTAAACTAGATCCAGAGGTGCCTTTGCTTGAATATCCAGTACCTTCATGTGTTGTATTTTTTACTTGTTTTCCCTCATTGCATGCACCACACACCATCTTGTCATCGATCTTGAGTTTGGGTACTCCTCGAACCATGTCGTTGTGGACTAGATTCTTCATATTTCTGAAGTTCATATGCCCCAATCGTCGATGCCACAGATCAACATTTCCCTGAGCTGATAAACATTTAACCTTTTTCTCCCACATGTAGCAGTTGTTGTTGGATCTGACACCTTGTAGTACTGTCACCCCATACTGGTTTATAGCACGACAATCAATTGCTGAGAAACTCACCGTAAGTCCATCATCACACAGCTGACTTACGCTTATCAGGTTAGCTTTCAATCCTTTGACAAAGTGGACATTGACCAATCTAGGTACTTATGAACTACATGTTGTCCCTTTGCCTTGAATGACTCCACAACCTCCATCTCCAAAGGTTACTTTTCCTCCTTTTACTTTAGACACTTTGTCTAGATACTCAATGTTTCCCGTCATGTGTCCAGAACAACCACTGTCGAAGTACCACGGTTCATCAAATTCTGAGTCACTTGAAACTCGCGCCATGTTACATCGAAAGGTACTTCTTGTTTCGGTCACTGTCTTAGGATACATGTCAGTTTTCTTTATCCATCCTCGAGACGTCTTACCAATTCTCCAAAACTTGTGTTGTCTTCGAAGTTGCTTGACCCGTTCCAGATACTTGTAGCAATACTTCTTGTAGTGACCAAACTTCCCACAGAAGAAACATCCGCTGACTTGAGCTGGGGTACTTTGTGTCTTGACTTCTTTAACATGTGCAAATCCTCCAGACACAAAACGTGTTGTACCCGTTGAGCTACTGTGCCTTCCAGTGTAGCCAAGTCCCATGGTAGAGTTTTCAGTTCTGCCACTGCTCAAGATCTTGTCAAGTTGTTTAGTTCCTGTGAGCATCTTGATCTTTCGATATTGTTGATCCAATTCAGCTTGAAGATCAGCCACTTTCTTCCTCTCAGCAAGTACTTCTTCTCTAAGTTCATCAGCTTGTTTCGCTAGAATCAACTTCTCTTTGATCAAATTTATGCTCTCCTTGGCTAACTCTGCCTCCCTGTTGAGTTCATCCCTTAGAATTTGTACTTCAGCTTCTAGTCTCGCCTTCTCTTTGATTAGCACAAGATTCTCCATGCCCAACTTCACTAGAGTTTCTCGAACTTCCTTGTAGCTTTCATTGAGCTCGTTCTCTTGTTCAGCATCACTCTCAGATTCTGAGTCATACTCTACTATTCCCAGACATGCCACGAAGTTGTTCACTTCTTCTTCACTTTCGCTGTCTGAGTCGCTGTCATTGATCCCTATCATTAACTTTTCTGGTTTTCTCCTTCCATCCGACTTACACTCAGATTGAGTGTGTCCATATCCTTTGCAGTCATGACACTGGAGATCTCTTCTCTTCACTGTAGGAAACTCAGTTCGAAAGTGACCATACCCCTTGCATTCGTAGCACTTAACGTCATTCTTCCTGTAGTTCTTATCTGGTTCAGATGTCTTCCTTCCTGAACCAAACTTCTTCTGTCCATTCTCCACCTTTCCTAGAGCTCGATCAAACCTTCTGACCAGGAAGCTCACTGGGTCATTGTCCTCCATACGATCCTTCTCAAACGATGCAAGAGCAATTTCTTTCTCCTTCTTCCCACCGGACACTTCCATCTCATGCGCTTGTAGCATCCCAACTACTTCATCAAATGTCATCTCATCGGTGTTACAGGAGACACTCATAGCTGTCTTGTATGCCATGAACTTTGACGGCAAGCACCTCAGGAACTTCTTCACGAGTTTTTTCTCTTTGTATTTCTTCCCAAGTGTGAGTGCTTCTTGCGCCAGTGAGCTGATCTTTGAGCTGAAATCTCCAACAGATTCATTTTCTTCCATCTTTAGCTTTTCAAACCTAGTTGCAAGCATATCCTTCCTAGAACTTTGGACTTTCAGAGTTCCTTCAAAGTGCCTCTGCAGAATATCCCATGCATCATTCACTGCCTCACATCCTTGAACCAGTTCAAATTGCTTCCTTGCCACGCTGCAGTGTATGACAATTAGTGCACGAGCATTGAACTTTGCCATCTTGTTTTCATAGTCAGTCCAGAATTCTTCCAGCTTTGGAACATCTTTCCCATCAACGCCTCTTGCAACAGGTGACTTCCAACCAGATTCCACAGCCTTCCACGCCAATGGATCCATCCCCTTGATTGTAGCCTTCATACGCGCCTTCCAAAAACCATAGTCTCCTACTTCAAGGATCACATTGGAATTCGTCACCAACTTGCGATAGCTATCCATCTTACTCCGCAGGATCCTACCTGTTTAAGACAAACAAAGTACAGATACCCGCTCTGATACCAATTGTTAGTGTAAGATAAGCAAGCTATGCGATGTAGAACACACAGTAGTACAAGGTTAATCAATTCCAAAAACCACGACTATATTTATTCTTTTAAAAGCTCATACTTGTTCTTCTTAAAAGAAATAAACCAAACAAGCTCAAGACACCCCTCGACTTGTTTGCTAGTCTTACTCGTTCAGAGACCTAAGCCAGACTCTGAACCACTTAAGCCCTTAACCCCTAGATGCTTTGCTTCTCCTTATTCGGACGTACAAACACTCTCTATTGCTAAAAGCTCTCCCTGTGTGTTACCGACTACAACCCAATCGACTCTCTCTTTATACCTAGAGAGAAAAACCCTAAAACTACCCAATGGAAACTTTCCATTTTCTGTTTCAGCGAATAAGACAACCTTCTTTTTTCTTCATCGGTTGCTTATTCTTCACTCCTTTTTCTTAACGTTCACGCCTTGATAAATATCTTCATATCTTTACCAAAGGCTCCTTCCTTTTCTTGCATTTGTCTTCACACGTGCTTCTCATGATCCATCTCTCTGATGCAGTAGTCCATGTCGCACTTCATGAACTACTTCTGCTCTGCTACATCATCTTCTTCACCATACATCTTCACGTGCTTCTCATGATCCATCTCTCTGATGCAGTAGTCCATGTCGTACTTCATGCACTACTTCTACTCTGCTACATCATCTTCTTCACCATACATCTTCATATACTCGAGCTTTAGTAACAAAAGTACGTGTATGCATAATCTTCGTAATCAAAAGATGGCATCAAGCATCCTAACTCGACATTTTGCATTTGTTTTCATCATTGAAATGATTATATACTTATATTAATTGAGTTTGAAAAAAGATGATTGTACTGTGGAGTGATTAACGAGAATGGAAGTGGATCATGTAAAGAAATGGTTTACGTTGGGTCTTGGTGAATGGTTTGGAACATTAATTGGTGATTGGCCACGAGTGGTAACCAGAAAATGTTTGGACCCACTTATTCAATTTTCAGGACTCAGTTATCAAATTATATTGTGTTTCTGTCCAAATATATTCAATTTTCTTTGGACAATAAGATGCTTCAAAAAGGTTATGTTAGCCACTAAACTCATGTTCGCAGGCTTCGTAGTAGTTATGTATATCTATGAACTGGACGTATGTACTTGAAAGTGAAGAACGAAAATATACAATTTTTTCAAACAAAATCATTGTGAAGTGCTTTTTTTCTTAGATTCGCTAGTTAGGTTTTGTAACATGGTATAGTAGATTAGACATATGTTGTATCACAAACACACATTCGATAAGCATCTAATTGTTATTGATGGTCAGTTACATCTTTCTAAAAATTCTTGTAACAAGCCAACGCTTCTTTCTTAGATTTTTCTACATATTTTTTGGTCGTTTCCATTGAAATGTCAATTTTATATCTCAAAAGAGGAATTTTAATGATATTTGTTTGTTTCTAATTACTTTTTCTTTAAAAAGGAATGTACTGAAAACAGATATGAGTCAAATGATGTTGATCAATGAGGCTGATTAGACGAAGGTTAGTGTATACCAACCGGCCAGTTTCTTTTCTTTCACGTACTTTTTCAAAGAAGTTCTTCAATCAAAGTAGGGGATGAAAACATGTTAAAATATTAAATAAGACCAATTTTTGAAGGTTAACCTTCAAACCAAGAAGAACAAGTAGGATCACATCAAAAAAAAAAGAAAACAACCAGAAAATTAACCAGAAAAATAAACAGTCTGAGTTCTCCAAAAATCATCTCCAATAGTACATTATTTTGAGGAAAAACATATAAAAAAATAAGAAAAAATTTTCTCCACTAATATATCATTTTGAGGAAAAAATGAAGATATGAATAGTAACACATCAAATATGAGCGAATACTATTTACAATCTCATTTTGATGTTGAAATTTTTTATTTACAAATTAATCCTTAAAAAATTACATATTTTTGTTTATATCTAAAAATATTAAATATACATGTGTTTTATACTTTAATAAAACTATATTAATATTTTCATTAACAAAAATATAAATTCATATAAATCATTGTACATTCTATTAAAAACTAGACCTATGTATATAATATTGATTTATTTAAAATAAAAATTATTAACAGTATTAGAATTTAATAATAAGTATTAATAAAAGAATATATTTGGTATATTCTCTTTTGAGGGGAAATGAAGAAACTACTAGAGCAAAATCAAACTCATTTTAAGTTTACATCATTTTTGGGGGAAAATGAGAATAACCACTCGAAATATCCAAAGAGATATCCAACGCCAAGCTAATAGGTATTTAGCAAAAAAAAAAGAAGAAGCTAATAGGTAACACAAACGTCTTCAACTAAAATTGCGTACAAGCATGCAAATATGGTCATATTTAACATTTTACCCAAAAAGATACTTTTTAAAGGATCTTAAACATTTTAAAAGATGTTTTTTATATAATATGCTCTACAATCTACATACCCACTATCCATAGGACCCACTTCTACATGATGCAATCCTTTTTCTTAATCTCTAACATTATAAAACCCCTCCTCCGTCCTCCTCTTACTTCAAACCAACTTCCTCCCACAAATAAAATTATACAAACCAAATAAAATCAATGATTCCGGCAGAACTCACCGGATATTATCAGTATCTATCGCCGGAAAAGTTAACAACACTCCCGGCGGAATTTAACATAATAAACATGCCCTCATCTCCAACATCTTCCTCTTCCTTAACCTACCTAAACGATCTCATCAACAACAACAACTATTTTTCATCATCCAACAGTCAAGATCTCATGTTAAGCAACAACTCAACTTCTGACGAAGATCATCATCATCAGAGCATCATCATACTCGACGAGAGGAAACAGAGGAGGATGCTTTCAAACAGGGAGTCCGCTAGGAGATCGAGGATGAGGAAACAGAGACATCTTGATGAACTTTGGTCTCAGGTGATAAGGCTTCGTAACGAGAACAACTGTCTTATTGATAAGCTGAACCGCGTATCGGAGACTCAAGATAGCGTATTGAAGGAGAACTCTAAACTCAAAGGAGAAGCTTCTGATCTTCGACAACTTGTATGTGAACTAAAATCTAATAAGAACAACGACGTCGACAATAACAAGTTTGTATGAAAGTTCGAACGTATTTATATAGTTTTTTTTTTTTATAACGAATCAGAGCTGAAGATTTTGGTTTGTGTTTTCTCTGTATCATCATAAAGAAAAGATCGAGGGATTTTGGGTTTTGGCTGTTTCTCGACAAAAAAAAGAAGCTGCTAATGATCGTAGTATGTTATATTGTATGATAAATATATATATATATATGTATATATATATAATAAAGTTAAAAAATCTAACATAGTTCTTGAGCATATGTTCTCTACTCTCTCTTCTTTGTATAAATTTAATTTCATATGAGTAATCATATTAAAAAGTACATTATATATGAAGGGTAACATGAAATTTTGGATATTATAGACAATTTAGTAATAACAAAAAAGTGGTTATGTGACTTTTCATTTAATTGATTTCAGACCCTACTGTTCAGTATCGTCGATGTAAAATATTCATGTACCCGTGTAACAAAATCAGATTCAATATTATTCTTACTTAAAAAAACTTCTCATCAATATCCCACAGAAAATAATGTTTGAAGTGTATATTCGGACATAATACTTTGAACACGTAAGAGATTTCTAGAACTGCAGTGAAAGACAAGATAGTTAGGGCATCATTATCCCTAAAACCTTAATTGGGTTTCTTAAATTTTTTTCCTTCTAACTTAAAAAAAAGAAGAAAAAAATAAATAAAACGAACCAATCGCGGGTCGCCACGTATCATTGGAGCCCGCAAACAGTGTAAGAAACTCTCTAAAAATGGTTTTTATTTAGTAGTTTTAGGAAGTGGTTCTTGCACTGTTCATGGGCCCCACATGTCAGTGGGGTCTACGAACAGTGCAAGAACCCCTCTTAAGGACTTAGAATAATCATGCTCTTAGGCCATGTTTAACCCTGAGAACCCCTTAGGGGTTCTTATTTTACTTTTTTCTTTTTTCTTAAAAAAAAATTAAAAAAGAACCAACCGCGGGCCGCCACGTGTCAGTGGGACCCGTGAACAGTACAATAATCCCTTAAAAACGTATCTTAATTAAGAATTTTAGGAGGTGGTTCTTAAGGGTTTTAGTGGGCCTTACCCGATAAGAACCCCCTATAATCTTGCTCTTAGACCATGATTAACCCAGTATTTTAAAGTAAAGTTTTTAATTTAATTTTTTTTTTTTTACATTTTGCGGTTAAAAGACGTCTTTTATTTAAGAAATGATTCTTAAAGTTTTTTTATTTAAAAGCTAAGAATCCTACTTTAAGAGATCAAAGTTAATTTTTCCCTTAGGGGTGGCCATGAAGACGAATGCCTAGCAGAATGTAAAGTAATTGTGACTTGTTTTATATGTTATGAATATATAATTTTTTATTTATTTTACCTCGAGAAAAATATGGATATGAGGAAAAATGAATAACTAAAAAACATATGGATATTTATAGTATTTACGAGTACTTACAAATATATTATCTATTTTGTTTAATACAAATAATCTAAAAATCGATAAAATTTGTTCTTTCAAATATATTTTACGTGATATATGAAATAAAAATTAAAAGAAGTAGTAAAACTACATGTTTCGTAAATTTTAAACTTAGTTAACAAGAATAATAAGATAAAACTTAAAAAGTTATAATTATCATAAAATATTTTGTTCTTTCTTCTATTTAATATTTGTATATGTAATAATGGGAAGAAAATCTTTTAGATCATATGCTAGAATGATAATTATATAAACTTATATATCTAAAACTTTAAATTTAATCAAGATATACTTGTATTTATATATTTACCAGACCGGAGCGGATATCTACTTTTTAAAATTTTAGTATTTGTGATTTGTTTCAATTTTTATGAATATTAATTTTTTGTTATTTGCTTCAAAAGTTACAAATATCCAAATTTTTTGAATTGAATCGAATCGAATCGAAATGAAAAATAAATCAAACCATATTTAATGGATAAAATGTCTAACCCTAAAGATAGTGATAGACCGTTATATAACATACTACTTCCTCTGCAAAATATATTAAATTTAATTATCAATTCATTATTATAAATAACTATTTTCACAATTTTTAACTAATAAAATTTCAGTAAAAACAATTATATTTTTAGAATTTTACAAGTTACAATTAAATAATGCATTAAAATATAACAAATGTATTTCTTAAATAATATTTGTTTTAAAACGTGAAATTTTTCAAAACAGAGAGGGTATACTAGTTTACACTAATGTTTTTGTTAGGAATAAATAAGAATGAAAATGTCATAGTAAAGTGTTTACACTAATGTTTTGTTAGGAATAAATAAGAATGAAAATGTCATGGTAAAATGTATATCAATTATGACGACCTTGATTAATAATTTAGGAGAGATTGTTCGCCGCATAAAAACACTTGCACTGAAGATCATGAAAACCATTCATATTAAACAAGAAATAAAACAAAAAGATTGCTAAAAATGGTGGCCCTCTTCTTTTTATTTGTTGCAATTTAATCAAATACTATCATCATATTTTTATTTTCTTATTGCTATTATCTACTTTTCTTTGTTACACCTTTTTTATCCGTTTAAATCATCACTCCGACCGTGACAAACCCACCAAAAATGTTTTCTTGAATTTCACCTGGCGCATTACTATTATGTAAAACTTGAGTACTAATCAATATCGTGATTTTTTTGGACCAAGTACTTTTTCCTTTGAGGATTAACTTTTAACCTTACGCACATATGGGTAATGATACTCTTTGTTTATAAACTGCAATTATTTTCAACCACAAGCTTCACATATTTATTCTCTTTAACATTAATGCTATTACCAACCAATATTAAACAACATAGAATAGAACAATATCATCCTCGAAATCACACAGCTAAGAATTTGGTCGAAATTTTCTACAGATGCTTATTATAAAAATATAAGAATAGTAACTACAATTCGGTTTTGGACCTAGACACAGTAGACACCACGATTAATCTTATATTCAAAAACGTTGGTCAATGTTGAAAATGATTCCAAGTCGCAAAAAATGAACTGTAGAAACAATATTCTATGTTTCTATACCCCATCGACTTTTTCATTGGTCAAGTTGTGACCCATTCCCATTGCGTTGTCTAATAATAGATTTAATCAATATCAGAATATGATTACACTATAAAAACACGATCTAAGTTTGAAATGAAAAAAGATAAAATGTATGAAAGGAAACACAAGAAGACAAATAATTGTGCAGGATGATAGTGCTTGCCAACAATATCGAAGTATAGAGCGTTTTCGAGACTACTAAAGAAAGAAGAAAAGATTAAAAGTGTATTATATATTGGGTATTTAGTAATTTAAACCTCTAACTATTTTTAAATCGGAAGAAAAAGCTCCAACTAAAATTTTATATTTTTAAACCTTCAACTAAGATTCCGTTAGTGTATTAACCCTTCCGTTAACAGTTCCGTTTAAAGTGGATGTAAAACGTTAATTTGAAACTGAATTCCGTGAAAAAGATAAAACAACATGTAGTTACCCAAAAACAACACGAATTTTACCTAAAACAATACGTAGTTTGTAAACAATGTTGTCTAATAGAAAAAGTAGAAAAAAGGCGCTCAATGTGCATTGAACCCGGGTTCCTTCCAAGCACAGTAAGACATTGCCCACTTGGACTAATTGAGAATCGTTGTTGTCATTAACATCTTTATTTTTTTATGCGTTTTTATCGAGTCTGATGTGATGGTAGGGTTCTTGTTTGTCGTCAATGGCTGATGGTCGATGACAGCAGACGAAGTGCCGTCAATTTTTGCGAAACTCCGAAGAATTTCGACTTGAACAAGTCTCCAGAAGCCGTTTTTTATTCAGATTCCAAAGAATCTGAAAAGAGTATTAACGAATTCCTCTCCTTGTTCTGAAGCTTACTCTAATCTTTCTTCGTCGATTTTTTTCCTCTGCTTCTCCCTCCGGTGACCATCGATTTCAGCCTTTTCCTCGTCGTGGGTGATGGTAGGGTTTGATTATTTGATAAGTGTAGCTACATTCTAATTTGAAATCATGGATCAAGAAACATTAAATATCTAAATATGTAGATGACAACAAGTATTCTTATTTAGTCTAAGTGGTAAATGATTTATTGTGAACGCAAAGAACCTGGGTTCGTACGAAGGTAAGCTCTTTTGTGCTAATTTTTTATTAAACGACGTCGTTTGCAAACTGTTGTTTTGAATAAAAGCCGTGTTGTTTTCCCCTTTTAATGAAACTCACCGTTTCAAATTAACGTTTTACATCTACTTAAGACGGAATTGTTAACGGAGGGGTTAATACACTAACGGAATCTTAATTGAGGGTTTAAAAATATAAAATTTTAGTTGGAGGTTTTTCTTCCGAATTAAAAATAGTTGAAAGTTTAAATCACTAAATACCCTATAATTTGTTAAAAGTTATTGAAGATAATTCTGTAGACCAATTTTCTTTAACAAAACTAAATAGTCCTTTCAAGTAACTGAACTTATTCATCAGTAAAGTTGCTGGATTTAGTTAGTGTTTACCTCTATATATGTCCAATCAAAAGAATATGTTAATTTATCATTTTTGGGTCCAATTGTATTATTCTCCTCTCTTTCCAGTTGAAAAATTATCAAATGTATTGTAACAGTTAAAAAGCCAGCCACATTTAACTAAAGATAAATACTCTACGATAATATTTAAATATATTTTTATTTTAAAGTAGTATATAAAATATTTTTAATAAATTAACATTCATTAAAAAACTTAAAACTTTTTTATTTAGATTTAGTGATTTACGATTTAATATTCCAGAGTTAAATAAAGATAAAGATTTTAAATTTTGAATAATTTAATATTGTACCTTTTTATAAATGATAACTTAAAGATTTTTTTTTCTTTTATTTCTTTGTCAACTGAAACTTTTTTTATGTGCTATTTCTGTTATCATCTTTTGGTTTAGTATCTAAGAAACTTATCTGTAACTAAATTATGAAAAAGGTGATTTACTTAAAGTAAAAATTAAAAGTATTTCCACATATAAAAAAAATAAAGACACCGACTATTTCAAAAATGCATAAATTAGTACATTTATATAGAATACATACAATAATTTTAAATAAATAAGATGTGGTATATTATAATTTCATATGGTATAAAAAGGACTAATATTTGATGTAAAGAAGACTTTTTCTTCAAACGTATAGTTGTATGTACTACTATAAATATATGGTAGAATGAGATATTTAGAAATAGACGCACATAACTATTTGTTTAATATCGCATGAAATATCGAAATATATATATATATATATATATATATATATATATATATATATATATATATATATATATATATATATATATATATATATATATTTTATGCTATTCACTTTTTATATAACTTTAACTTCTTAAACTAATTGGTCTAATCTATCTTATTAAAACATAATTCTACTTTTGGATCTAATATTTTTTCGTAAGTTTTTAAAAAAAATAAAAATTTCTATTTTATAGTTAAACTTATTTTAAATCACTAATACTCCTTTTTTTAATATTACTGTTTATTTTCTAAACACACTATAATTAATCTTGTGTCACAACAATATAAAACATTAACGCTCATTTTTAATAACTTTTAACAATTTTCTTTCAAATTATTTTGATAAATTAATAATTCAAAAAAAAAATCAAATAATTTATGAAAACAACGAAAGTAAAGAAAAATTATTTTTGCATAATTATATACTACAAAATATTTTATTTATATTTCATAGCTAATGGTATAAATTTATTTAAGTAACATAATAATTCAATAATAACCATTACATATATTATATTTTAAAAATAACTACATTATACAATAAATATAATAACAAAAATATTATGAAAAATGTTCATAATAGATATTATCTGAAGAAGAATGATTAACTTAATTGTAAACAACAATATTAAACAGATTATAATATGATCAAATTATTAGCAACATAAATTACACAAAACAAATATAATAAAGTTAATTAAGTTATATAAAAAGAGTAATATGATCAAGAAATAGTTATAGTTTTTAATTATTTTATATTTATTATTTTCTCTATCAAAATTTTGTAGAAATGTCATAGTTTCATAAAATTGCAAAATAATGAACTTTAAAATTTAATAAAAAGTAACAAATTTTAAAACTATAACAATTTAAATCAAATTGGATTACATGTCATTCATTTATGAGTTCAATTAGCATGTCTCGGATTTAGTGATTTTAACTAGTTTTAAATATGGATATTTTAAAAACTTTAAACAGAATTGTCGGATCATGGAATTAACCGGTTTGACCATGGATCCGGATCAAATTTAAAAACACTTATTTAAATACAAAAATATTTTAAATACATAAAATTCTTACAAATTAACAAATATTTATTAATTATTAATAAAAAAAATTATCATAAAATATTTCACGTTTGCAAAATGAGAATCTTTCTAGTTTCTGTTATGAGATTACTCTGACACGATTTATCCCCATATTATGCTAATTGACATGATAACCTGACACGATAATATGTTTTTCTTTAAATTTGGTAAAAGTCATATCTACCTATTAACGACTTTTCTTGGCTGTTTAACAAAATAATTCTTTCGTAATTTCGCTTTACATACTTCGTTTTCATGAGTTTTTTTTTGAGAATTATGTTTTTCAGAATTATTATCAACCAAAACTTATATTTTATGAGGTAGATGCAGTGGACCCCATTGCTATCTAGGAAAATCGCATTGAATAAACAACATATTTGAAACTAATTTGATTTTATCATCCATCACACACACACACACAATCTAAAATCTTTATATATATATATATATATAAATATCCAAATTTAATATTTCCAAGTTAAAATATTTATTCTCTGCCAAAGAAAAATCTCATACCACAATTGTAAAATATTTAAATTAAATAAATATATTCCCCGTTTAGATATGGATCCATCGAATACTGATATCCTTCCGTTTCTCTAGATTTGTTCTCAGATCAACAAACAACAAATCTCTCGATTAATTTCCGATCCGATCAACAATCTCATCATCACTGTCGCTATTCGAGATCGATCGCATTTGATTGAACTTTTCTCCGATTCTGGTCAAACCTCCCGACGAGATTCCGATGTTGATTTAAGAATCTGATTGCAAAGTTGGAAACTTTCTGAGATGGGCTTCCTCGAATCGGTGAAATCGATCAATTGGGAACACGAATCGTTCCCTACGTACCAGGATTTCGTGTGCTTGCCTCTCTTCGCTGTGTTCTTCCCTTCGATACGGTTCCTTCTCGACAGATTCGTCTTCGAGGTATTGATTTGTTGTTTCTGTGAATCGCATTTAATACAATAAAGTATATGTCTTTGACATCTTATAGTATGTATATCTATCTCTTGTCTGTAGCTTTAATGTTAAGTTTCTACTTTTAGTAACGACCCTTGTGAGCAATCATTACTGTTGACTCGTGTCTTTGCTTATCAATGCAGTGTTGATGAAGATTGTAGGAGAAAGTCTTACTATTTTAATTCTAGTTTGGTTTCATGTTGATGAATAGATATACACACATACGATATGTGCATCTCTCTTGTGTGTAGCTTTAATGTCAAGTTTCTACTTTTAGTAGCGGCCCTTGTGAGCAATCATTACTGTTGACTCGTGGCTATGGTTGTATCTTGCCTATCAATGAAATGTTGAGGAAATTGTAGGAGAGTTTTACTGACTTTTCTTACAGTTTGGTTCCATGTTGATGAATAGAGACAGATATACACAGTTACAGTGTGTACTCTCTGTCTCTTATGTGTAATAATGCAAAGTTTTTACTTTTAGTAACGATTCTTTGTGAGCAATCACTAGATTCACTACTACTGAGTCGTGTCTCTAATTGAATCTTGCTTATCAATGCAATGTTATGAGAAGGTTTTACTTTTTTTTCAGTTTGGTTCCATGTTGATGAATAGATTATATATACATACACACACATATAGTATGTACAAATCTCTATCTTGTGTGTAACTTTTTAAGTCTTTAACTCCAAGTTTCTACTTTTAGTAACGACCCTTGTGAGCAATCATTACTACTGACTCGTGGCTCTGAATGCAATGTTGGTGAAGATTGTAAGAGAGTTTTAATTTTTCGGTTTGGTTTCCTTTTTGGTGAATGTGGTGTTTTGTAGAAAGTTGGAAGGTACTTGATTTATGGAAGGCAGAGTCCGAACAAGAATGACAAGACAAAAGAGAGGAAGACCAAAACCCGAAAAATCCGAAAATTCAAAGAATCAGCTTGGAAGTGTATCTACTACCTCTCAGCTGAGGTGCTAGCTTTGTCTGTGACATACAACGAGCCTTGGTTCACAGACACTCTCTACTTCTGGATTGGTCCTGGAGATCAGATTTGGCCTAATCAGCAGATGAAGTAAGAGTTTTGTTGATGGGGAATCGCTACATATGATCTTCTAATGAAGTCTTCTTCTTATGTTGCAGGATAAAGTTGAAGTTCTTATACATGTATACAGCTGGGTTCTACACATACTCTATATTCGCATTGATCTTTTGGGAAACAAGACGTTCTGACTTTGGTGTTTCGATGGGTCATCATATCACAACTGTTATCCTCATCGTCCTCTCCTACATCTGCAGGTAAATGTTACATAACATTGTGTTAAGAGAAGGAAAGGATCTATCTTTTTTACATTTGATGTTCTTTTGGATGTTGATTAGATTCTCTCGTGCTGGTTCTGTTGTTCTTGCACTCCATGACGCGAGTGATGTGTTCCTTGAAGTTGGGAAGATGTCCAAGTATAGTGGAGCTGAGAGTATAGCAGCCTTTTCGTTTGTGCTTTTTGCTTTGTCTTGGGTTGTTCTACGTCTCATTTACTATCCTTTCTGGATCCTTTGGAGTACGAGGTTTGTTTATACGCAACATCTTTCTTGAATGTGTTTAGACTTTTGTTTAATGTATTGTGTGTGTCTTTGTGACATGCAGCTATCAGATTATTATGACTGTGGACAAGGAAAAGCATCCTATCGAAGGACCGATCTACTACTACATGTTCAATACTCTCTTGTTTTGCTTGCTTGTTCTTCATATATTTTGGTGGGTTTTGATTTACCGGATGCTTGTGAAACAAGTACAGGATCGAGGCAAGCTTAGCGAAGATGTTAGATCCGGTATGTAGTGAGAATGTATTAACAGTGTCATCTAATGTTTTGGACCGTTGAAGTAGAGGTTAAACAAGTTTTGTTTTTCTTTTTGCAGATTCTGAGAGTGATGATGAGCATGAGGATTGATCATTGCACGTTTTGGACTCTGTTTCTAAGAATAGAAGACTTTCAGGCTTCATTTCATCATAACCGGATCAAACTGGTTTTTAAATTGGTTGGATAACTTTGGAAATTGCATTTTTGGATCGGTTATCTCAAGATTTTGTTTAGACATTGCTTCAGTTGTTTTTTCTTCTGTTCTTTCTGTAGTTTTATTTTATGGACTTGGTTTCTTGTTTTGGATCATTCCAATAAAACAATTCCTTTGTATCACCGAAATGTCATAATATTTTGGCTAGGTAATTTAATAATTCTCAGGATAAATGAGTTATTTTGGAGTTTTATTTCTTATATTACCGTTACGGCGTCAGGATATCCAATAGGTTTTGTCCAGGGTCAATTTGGGTTTGGATTTTTTGGGAAAACATTCCATTCGAATATTATGGTTTGGTGTTAGTTCGAGTTTTTCCGGGTTCCGTTGACTATAGTAGCATATTGGAAACCTGAATATTTATTTGTTACTGGAAAATACATATTAAAAAATGGTAAATCTCTCAAATAGTTTTTTTTTTAAAAAAAAAATTCACCGAAATAACTCTTAAAAAACAAAAGATTGAAATAAATCTTTTTTATTTTATTTTGAAAATTTTAATATTTATTTTAATTTTTAGAATTTTAAATCTCACTCCAAATTATATCGTATAACTCTTAACTTTACGTTTAGATTAGTTAATCCAAAATGTATAAATGTATATTCATATTCTTTGATAAAGTTTATTTTAGTTATTTTTTTATTTGAAATTAATTTTTGTAACAAAAACTTTTTAAGTCTATCGTAAACATCATTTAAATTTAAAAATAAAATAAGTTATATTTAGATAGATGAATACGACCTAAAAATATTTTTGTCATCAAAATAACTTTTAAGGAAAAAAATAATCAAAATAAATTTTATTAAGAATGAAAATATACATTTATATTTTTGGGTTAATTAATCTAGACTTAGGGTTTAGAGTTATAGGATGAGGTTTTGGAGATGAGATTAATTTTACAAAATATATATTAATTTTTTTAAATAAAAATATTTATTTTGATTATTTTTTTTTAATTTCAGATTTTGTAAAAAAAATTAAAAATATCTATTTGAAAGATTTTCTTATTTAGATATTATGTTGGGCTTACTTAGATTCAGATTTACCTTTTATCAAAAATTTAATCGGCTTAGATTTTCGGATTCGTCTTTTTTGCGTACCCCATAGTACAGTGGTAAATTTCAATTGTTATGGTTGATATGTTTTTTAATCTAAAATCCAAATTATTTATATTAGTACTGCATTTTGGAATATTTAAAAAAAAATAGTTTGAATAATGAATAAGAGACCAATAAAAGAATAATTAAACGCATTAACTTGAGCGGCGCACAATAGAGTCTGACCGCCTTAGAGGTTTGTTTGTGTTAAAGGGTTTAGCATTCTCATAGCTGTCTTGGTCGAGAAGACAGACAAACTCTCTTGTTCGGTTCGTTTCTTCATCGATTCTATTGCGACAAAAAGGTACTGTCTAATTGATCGCCTCTAGATTCTTTATACATCTTGCTCGATTCCATACTCTTAAAGTTTGAGACTTTTCTCGTTTTGCCTCCTTAATTTCTCGAGATGTAAAAGTTTAATACTTCCAAGTTCAACTCCTTGAGAAGAATCATAGGTTCATCTCATGTTTGTGTCTTTATGGTTATATTTCGATGATTTAGCATAAGATCTGTAATGGTGGGTTTACATACTTTTCACTCTTCCATAAACTAATAAGATTCTCAGATCTCTTTAGTTACTTTAAGCACTTCTTTTGAGTACAATCTGTGGTTCCATTGATTGTAATGGAGACGAACATTCTAGTCATAACTATTTTTTTGTCATGAAAGTCGACTTCTTTATGAGCACGAACGAACACAAGTCTTAGTCTAGTTTACTTTTTGTTGCAACAAGTTCTGTTTACATGTCTTTATAATCTCACTAACTCATACGAGTTTGAAATCTCTTATTTTGGAACATAAGATATGTGTGTTTTGCTGGCTTCTTCTTTGGTTTGTAGTAGATACTGTATATGATTTGAGTTAAGTTGAATCCAAAAGTGAATTTTGTTTGCATCCCTTACTAGCTAACTGCATCTTTGATGTGTCTCTTGATACAGGTTTGTGAGACTTCTTCGATAAAATGGAAGATGTACTAACTGAGAATCCTCCACCTTCAAGATTCTTCCAAGAAGATCTCAACAGCTTCGTTCCACCTCCTGAACCCCTTCCATCTCCTTTCATCGTCTTCTCAAACCCGAAACCCGAACTTCCCCTGAAACCATCTCTACTCATCATAGCCGTATCTTCACCTTCCCTATACGTCTTCCACACTCTACCTTCAAAGACTCTCATTGGAACTCTCATCATGCCTGAAGTATCCTTCTCTGGAAACACCATTGAGCCTTCTTTACAAGACAAATCCTGCAACATATACTCCTTAAGTAACACCAATGGTGATAACAACAACAACAACTCGATCCTTTTAGTTTCTGTTCAGCTTCCTGTGTCTCCTGAACGGGCTAACCTAGTCTCGAGATTGCTCATTGGCCAAGACATTGTCCCTGAGAGGGTTATCATCTTGGATTCTATTCAGAGCCGTAACTTTAGAGGCAGGCTCTCACCTGATGAAACATTGGCTGCTAAACTTGAGACATCATCTGAGAAGAAGGCAGCAACATCTCGGTTGAATCTTGATTACTTCCCATCAGGGAGTGTCATCGACGGTCTGAGTGCTTCACTTTTGAGCAGATGCCAACTGAAGAACATTAGAGGAACGTTGGTGGTATCATGGCCTGAGTTTGATCCTTCTGTGGTGAGATTTGTTGGTGCTCTGCTGAAGAACATTGTCCCATGTCTGGATATCGCGAGTGTGAACAAAGATCTGGAGAATTACTCTTCAAGAAGTGGTCTTAGGAAGGATGCTTGGCTTGACTCTGATCTATATACATGATTCAGAGGTGGTCATGGCCCCCTTCTCATGAAGTTGTTTCTTGTGTAATGGCTTAGCTTTTCTTGAACAAAACAGAGACGTTAGGTGTGTGTGTCGTTCTCATTGCAAACAGTCTTGTTTTTTCTGTTTTCAAACAGAGCTAAATGGTAGTCTTTTTTTGACGAAATGCTTTCAAATTTAAAACTTAAGATACATAAAAGTTTACTAGATAAGACTTTAGAGTTTTTGAATTGTTGTTAAAAAAAAGACTTTAGAGTTCCTGGTCATTTTACCAATATCTGAATCCGATCCAAAAAATTTGAACCGAAATTTGAATCAAAATAGCAAATTATATGATCAGATTTTGTATTGAACAAATTTGGATATCTAAACCTATCATGTATAAACCCTAAGTAATACTCAAACTCATTCGAACCTATTCATATCTTCCTATATATTAATTGAGAAGTCATTTTAGTGATTTCTACTGACGTATCACTCATAGGAGACTTCTCCAATTAATTGTTATAATTTGATTAGTTGATGTTTTTTTTATTTATTTAATTAAAGTTTATAAAATGAAACTAATCCTAGAATTAACTAATATAATCTATGTTTTCAAACAAACAATTAAACATCTTAAATACAGATTAATAAATATAATTTATTTATAGAAATAAATTAAATATCATAGATTATATTACATAAGTTGATAATATACATATAAATACATATGATACTACATAAACAATTATAAAAACAATTTTTAATATATTTATATTCGTAATGAATACAATAAATTATAGATTTTAGAAAGCTAATTAATCTAAACCTAATAATATTAATTAAACCCATTCATTCACTATATATATATATATATATTCTAAAAGTACCTCAAATGAATACGAAACAGTCAAATATATAATTTTAAAAATTTCCAATCATTTTCCAATAACAATGTGATATCATAGATGATTTATCATTTTTAGAAATGATTAAATTATTTTTATATTTTAAAACATAATTTTTTATGGTAAATCATTTAAAATTATATTAATCAAGAAATTTAATTTAATTCATATATTAATATAAACATATGAATTACAACTATTACATGGTAATTCATTTAAAACTTCTTCTATATATTAATTGAGAAGTCACTTTAGTGATTTCTGCTGACGTGTCGCTCATAGGAGACTTATCCAATTAATTGTTAAAATTTGATTGGTTGATATTTTTTCATTTTTTATTTATTTAATTAAAGTTTAGAAAATGAAATTAATCCTAGAATTACCTAATATAACTTATGTTTTCAAACAAACAATTAAAGATCTTCAATACAGATGAATAAACATAATTTATTTATAGAAATATATTAAATATCATACATTATATTACATAAGTTGATAATATACAGATAATTACATATGATACTACATAGACATAATTTGTATACTACATAAACAGTTTGTATACAAATGATTAAATTATTTTTATATTTTAAAACATACAAATTTTATGGTAAATCATTTAAAATTATATTCATCAATAAATTTTTGTTTAATTCATTTATTAATATAAACATATGAATTAAAATTATTATATGGTAATCTTATATGATATGGTAATTCATTTAAAACTATTATATAATAAGTCATTTAATATTATATTAATCAAACACAAGTTTTTCCAAAAGTTAATACTCTATTAATATAATTTATATATATGTATTATTATAATATAATTAACATGCTTTTTAATAAGAAAAAATAAAGGAGACATAAATAAAAACACGAGGAAAAAATAATAAAATATTATTATTGTGTTTTTGGTTCTTTTATATTCTTATAATTTAATATTTATTTGTGTCGGGATATATGTATTTTTGTGTTACTACGATGTGAACTAATTAATTTTATGTATTTTTAAAATATTAAGATAAATTGAGAAAGGAAGATCAATAAAAATTACCAGTTTTACAATTGTTAATGTAAAATTGAAAGTAAGAAAATATTACTTAAAAATAATGAGATGTATTTTTGCGGTATAATAAACTTTTAAAATGTACAATAATAAAATATTAACAAATTTTATACAAATAAAAACATTTTATTTTGATTTAACACTGGATTCCACATTAATATTAAGTATATATGCCTAAAATAACGATATTGCGTTATTTAAAAAATTAAAACATTATTTTTTCTTTTATAAATATTTAGTTAATCAGATTTAATTAAAATATTTATATACATACAAAGATCTGGAGAATTACTCTTCAAGAAGTGGTCTTAAAAAGGATGCTTGGCTTGACTCTGATCTATATACATGATTCAGAGGTGGTCATGGCTCCCTTCTCAGGAAGTTGTTTCTTGTTTCTTGTGTAATGGCTTAGCTTTTCTTGGACAAAACAGAGACGTTAGGTGTGTGTCGTTCTCATTGCAAACAGTCTTGTTTCTTCTGTTTTCAAACATAGCTAAATCGTAGTCTTTTTTTTTGACGAAATGCTTTCAAATTTTAAACTTAAGAAACACAAAGTTTACTAGATAAGACTTTAGAGTTCTGTTATGGGATATAGACCTGGGCATTTTAACCCGAATCTGATCTAATAAAACATGAATCAAAATCCGAATCAGAGTAGCAAAATACCTAATCAGATTTGTATCGAACAAATTTAGATACCTGAATCTGATCAAATATATTCGAAACCCGAGGTAATACCCGAACTCATCTGAACATATATGCATACTTTAATATAAATCTACATCTTTCATCCAATATTTTTTTCTAAATATGTACATATGTATCTTCTTCTTAAAGGTGAGAAATTAAGGCACCATTTGCTTCTCCCATCTCTCTTCTTCTCTCCTCTCTCTCCCTACAAAGTCTCTTCTCTAAAATGGTGTTCTTCTCACAATCCATGTACAGTTTTTTGGAGACGTTAATCTTTGTCGTCATCAACGATCACCACCATAAATGTCACTGTGGCAACTGAGCCACTTCTCACCATCATATTATTCTTCACCAAAAGGGTAGTTTTCTTCCATGAAGCTTTCCTTATTACTCTCAATCATGTTATGTAACGAAATAGAGAGGAGAAATAGTGTTTTTTCTGTAAGAATTATGTGGTTTAATTTTTTTACAAAAAACCTTCTGTTTTTTTCGTTATATCCGAATTACTTGAACCCAAACTAAAAATATCCAAACTTGGAAAAAGCGTAAAAATACCCGAAGGGATTCTATATCCCTAGAAATACTCAAAAATTCAAAATATTCAACTCAAATCTGAACGCCCACCTCTAGTGGAATAAAACTGGCATGAAAAAATCTTTACGGAAGTTTAAATCTCATATCTAAAACAACCAAGAGACTAGAAGAAACAACAATGCAACTAAAATCAATAGCTGAGCCATGAGTATGCCGGTCTTTTCTTTTATCTCTACAGTCTTTCATTCCATATATTAGTATCTAATAAGAGGCTTTGTCTTCTTTCCACCTTTTGTCAAGTTAAGAGAGTTAGATGGCTAAATCTCAAGTTAAAATATTATTATACATTAATATATATTTAGTTATTGTTTATAAAATGAAAAATAAAAATTCTATTATATTTTAATTTATTTTATAATCATAATTTATCATATTAAAATAATTATTATAATAAACTAAATATGATAAAAAAATTATATTAAATTGATATATTAATAAATTTTATTTTCATAAATATAAATATTAATTTTTGTATTAATTTTCTCATGTTTTTTGGAGATGTTAATTTTTACCGCCATCAACGATCACCACCATAAACGTCACTGTAGCAACCGGAGTCACCTCTCACTATCATATCGTTCTTCACAAAAGGGGTATTTTTCTTCCATGGAGCTTCCCTTGTTTCTCTCAATCGTGTTACGTAACAAAAGCGAGAGGAGAAATAGTATTTTTTTGCAAGAATTATTTGGTTTAACTTTTTTACCAAAACCTTCAGTCTTTTGTTATATCCAAATTACTTGAACCCAAAGAGTAAAAATACCCGAAGGGGTTCTACATCTCTATACTGAAATATCCGAAAATCCAAAATACTCGATCCAATGAGTATCCGAACACCCACTTCTAGTGAGATAAAACTTGCATGAAAAGTCTTTATAAAATTTTAAGTCTCATCTAAAAACAACCAAGAAACAACAATGCAACAAAAAACAATAGCTAAGCAACGACTATGCCGGTGTTTTCCTTTATCTGACAGTCTTTCATTTCATATATTAGTATTTGATAAGAGGCTTTGTCTTCTTTCCACCTTTTGTCAAGTTGAGAGAGTTAGATGGTTCAATCTCAACTTCATCCACAGCCCCTAGCACAGTAAAACAAGTAGGACTCGCAAAAGCACTAACTTGAGGTGTTGCGGTTCAACAAATAATTTTTTTTAGATCTCATTGTTGATAATGTTTAATGGAGAAAATTTCATAATAAGTGATGTAGTGGAAGTAGATGAGAAATTTACTAATGAAGATAAAGTGTTGAAAGAGTTTGGCGATGCAATAGGATTCTTGTTGAAACCGAGAATGAGGAGAGATAGTTGTAAACCTCTTAATTGGTGTAACGTGGCTGCCAACAGAAGCATCTGAAGGAGCTGAAAGAAGCTGAGAATCAACCTGTAACATCCCGAGTTGTGATATGTGAAAAGGCTTAAGAGAATTGATTTGGCTACCTATGTCACCAAAGTTGACTTACCTTTTCCGTCACACATCCGTTTAGAACTCCAGGGTTAAGCGTGCTTATGCTGGAGTAGTGAAAGGATGGGTGACCTATCGGGAAGTGATTCGCGATACCGTGTGAGTGAGGCCAAAACACGGGGAAAGGTCGGGTGGTGATTGCAGGGACAGTAAACAATGATTTCGAGCCTTGGAAAATTAACGACCGACCGTCGGATGGGATGGGGCCCACGGGCCGAGAGAGCGGGCGTGGGTGGCCCATTAGCCGTGGGCGGTCGGGGCGTTACAAGTGGTATCAGAGCTGGTTAGCCATCTCAGTTCTGACCTGAGAGGCGTCTTGAGACCTGTCAGGGGCGCAACGAGGGCGTTGCGTTCTTTGAGAGGGGGTGAATTGTAACATCCCGAGTTGTGATATGTGAAAAGGCTTAAGAGAATTGATTTGGCTACCTATGTCACCAAAGTTGACTTACCTTTTCCGTCACACATCCGTTTAGACCTCCAGAGTTAAGCGTGCTTGGGCTGGAGTAGTGAAAGGATGGGTGACCTATCGGGAAGTGATTCGCGATACCGTGTAAGTGAGGCCAAAGCACGGAAAAAGGTCGGGTGGTGATTGCAGGGTCAGTAAACAATGATTTCGAGCCTTAGAAAAATTAATGCACCGACCGTCAGATGGGATGGGGCCCACGGGCCGAGAGAGCGGGCGTGGGTGGTTCATTATCCGTGGGCGGTCGGGGCGTTACAAGTGGTATCAGAGCTGGTTAGCCATCTCGGTTCTGACCCGAGAGGCGTCTTGCGACCTGTCAGGGGCGCAACGAGGACGTTGCGTTCTTTGAGAGGGGGTGAATTGTAACATCCCGAGTTGTGATATGTGAAAAGGCTTAAGAGAATTGATTTGGCTACCTATGTCACCAAAGTTGACTTACCTTTTCCGTCACACATCCGTTTAGAACTCCAGGGTTAAGCGTGCTTATGCTGGAGTAGTGAAAGGATGGGTGACCTATCGGGAAGTGATTCGCGATACCGTGTGAGTGAGGCCAAAGCACGGGGAAAGGTCATGTGGTGATTGCAGGGACAGTAAACAATGATTTCGAGCCTTGGAAAATTAACGACCGACCGTCGGATGGGATGGGACCCACGGGCCGAGAGAGCGGGCGTGGGTGGCCCATTAGCCGTGAGCGGTCGGGGCGTTATACAACCTCCAAAACAGGTTGCCAGCGTGGATTTTCAGATTCAATAAAAAATCCTTCCATCTCTTTGATTTGATTCTAAGTCTCAGAGGTATCATAAGCTGAAGTAGTAAGCAAAAGGATCATTATCCATTATATTTTTTGAATGGAGAGTTGAAGACGAGGAGGCAGAGCTAAATTGTAGCTTTGAAGAGTTATCACATTATCTACATCAGTTTAGTAGTTTATGAACTATATGGTTCATTTGGATGAGATGATCTTTGACGATGTTCACCAAAAAGCACAAAATATAGTAAACCATACCATGAAGCATCTTGTGTACAAATCTTGTTTATTAACATTCCATCACTTTAGTATTTATTTATTATACAGGTAAGATTCCCAAATAAAGCCTAAGCTTTTACATCCTTATTATCAATATTCTTCTAATACAGTATATTATCTTAATGAGAACCAAACCCAATGATCAACAAGCCAATACATGTAAGGCTTAAACCGAATTGTACTGCGAATTTCTGGTTTATTGTTCCTCCATCAGATGCTTCACCAAACAACAAAGAAAGTAAAAACAAACCCATTTTAGCTTGCAGTCTCTAGAATTTAGAAGATATCATAATTTTTATTCTTTTCAATGTTGAAATTTTAGATTTTACTTACTTTGAGAACTGCTAAAGGTAAGTGACGTTGGTTTAGGATGAGTCATGTTGCAGTATTCCTCAGTTCTAGTTGAACAAATCTGAGGATTTCCCATTACACTGCATAATAATAAATCAAATGTTACATAAAAATTAGATTTTACATGCTATGTAAAATTAACTATGGTAACGTACACATGTGGATACGTTGCAGAAAAGGACATTGTTGTTTCCTCTGAGCAGAATAAAACAGAACAGCCAAATATTCTTTTTCATAAATAGACTTACTTGAATGTATTGGCATGTAATATTGGAACTGGTCCACTCAAGTTATTGTAAGACAGATCCCTACAAAGTTAAATATGAAATGTATAAGCAAATATACATACAAGAAGAAAAAGAAAATAAAGAAAGAGAGAGTACAAAAGAATTAGTTGGGTCATGTTTGCCACTGAGGTAGGAATTGTTCCTGTCAGGCTGTTATTGTTCAGCCTCCTGTTCCACAAATTTAAACACAAAATCCCTCCATATAAAATTATTTTTATAAATTATAGTAAAAACATTTGGAAAAATTAATGGGTAATCTTACAAGTATTGAAAATTTGTGGGATGAGAAAGAGTGGGTGGGATTTGACCAGTGAAGTTATTGTTAGAGAGATCAAGTGTTTTGAGTTTCATCAGTTTCCCAATCTCAGTAGGTATATTTCCTGTGATGTAATTGTTCTGCAATAGCCTTTTTGTGCATATCCAAAAAAATAATTAGATAACTAAAATAAACAACAAAACTAAATTATTAAGAGATGAATGAACACTGACACAGTCTCAAGATATGTTAAATTGCCAATACTTGATGCAAGAGTTCCTGACAAGCTCTCGTTTGCAGCTCCTCTACATAGACAAATGATATAAAGACTGTAAGTAAACATATGCTTACATTTTATATGTTTGTGTATGTATGTGCTTACATGCTTAGGACAAAATTATCAGTAGAGCAAGTGATCAGGTTCCAGCTACAAGGATCAACCGCTGAGTTGTCCCAATTCATTAGAACTCCATGAGGATCAATCAGTGAGCTCTTGATTTCTATTAGAGCAAGAACTAGAGAGGAAACAAAAACAATAGTAACATGTTTTTAGAAGGAACAAACAAGGATTTAATTAGAAAGAAAGAAGATTTTGTTAATGAATGTTACCTTCAAAGTTAATACCGTAGGTAAACTTTGCAGGAAGGAAAAAGATGCAGAAGAAGGTGGAAGAGAACATAGCATAACTCTTTTTTACTTCTCGCACCATCATATCCTTGTCTGAAACAAAACTTGCTTTTCTTGAAATCAGACAAGAACTTAGACGTTAGCGTATAGATAAAAAGACTTAAAGAGAAATAAGGCGCGAGATGATTTGCGGTTTGCAAGAGAATGTGGTTCCCGTGGATGAGATTCTTATACTTCGAGAATGTTTTAGCTCATTTTTTTTGTTCTATATTCTCTAATTAATATTCGTATTTATTGTTTTCGAGTGTAAATATTTGACGTGTTACCTACCTAACTATTGCATGGAATATATGCTTGAAGTATGAATTTTAGTAGAAAAGCCCGACTAGCTAGCTACCCCTAGAACCGGATACAATTATATTGTGAACAGGCGCGAATCAAAAAACTTGAAGAAATCAAAGAAAGTAAAAATGTATCGAGGCAAATATTCGTTTGGGTTTTGTATATTATTATGTGAATCAATCACTTTACAATCCATTAGATTCATATTTATAGAAGTCTCAAAACTCGATTTTCATTTTCTTTTATGAATACATACTTATCTTAGAAGAAGTAATTTTCCTAATTTTAGAAAACATACCGTATACTATTTTTTTTCCATACCGTATCTAATGCACATAGATTTAATACATTTCTAGAATTAACAAATTAGAATTCAGACAAGAACATTTTTGTTTCTTCTCTTTGGTAAAAATGTTCATGCTGAGATTATTTTAAGTTTATCAAAAACTATATGGTTCATTTGGAAAACTAAGGATGAGATGACCTTTGACAATGTTCACCAAAAAGCACAAGATATAGTAAACCATACCATGAAGCATCTTGTGTACAAATCTTGTTTATTAACATTCCATCACTTTAGTATTTATTTATTATACAGTAAGATTCCCAAATAAAGCCTAAGCTTTTACATCCTTATTATCAATATTCTTCTAATACAGTATATTATCTTAATGAGAACCAAACCCAATGATCAACAAGCCAATACATGTAAGGCTTAAACCGAATTGTACCGCAAATTTCTGGTTTATTGTTCCTCCATCAGATGCTTCATCAGACAACAAAGAAAGTAAAAAACAAACCCCATTTGCTTTTAGTCTCTAGAATTCAAAAGATTTCATAAATTTTTTCTTTTAAATGTTGAAATTTTAGATTTTACTTACGGCCAGAACTACTAAAGGTAAGTGACGTTGGTTTGGGATGAGTATTGTTGCAGTCTACCTCAGTTCCAGTTGAACAAATCTTAGGATTGCCCATTATACTGTATCACAAGTAGATCAAATGCTATATAAACATGCTTAGTATACTTAATTATGGTAACATACAAATGTGGATTAACTGCAGAGAAAATGACATTGCAATTTTTTTCTCTGAACAGAGTAAAACAGAATAGCCAAATATTCTTTTTTTAGTATATATAAATAGGCTTACTTGAATATGTTGGCAAGTAATCTTGGAACTGGTCCACTCAAGTTATTGTAAGACAGATCCCTACAAAAATAATTATGAAATATAAGCAACTATACATAGAAGAAGAAAAATAAATTAAAAAAAAAAAGAAGAAAGAGAATGTACAAAAAAATTAGTTGGGTCATGTTTGCCAATGAGGTAGGAATTGTTCCTGTCAGACTGTTATTGTTCAGCTTCCTGCACCACAATTTTCAACTCAAAACCCCTCCATATATAATTATAACAACTATAAATATAAACTATGGTAAAAAAATTTGGAAAAAAATAATGGGTAATCTTACAAGTACTGAAGACTTTTGGATTGAGAAAGAGTGGATGGGATTTGGCCAGTGAAGTTATTGTTAGAGAGATCAAGTGTTTTGAGTTTCATCAGTTTTCCAATCTCAGGAGGGATATTTCCTGTGATGTAGTTGTTCTTCAATTGCCTTTTATATGTATATCCCCAAAAACTATATTAGAAAACTAAAATAAATAACAAAACTAAGTTATTAAGAGATAAACACTGACACAGTCTCAAGATATGTTAAATTGCCAATACTTGATGATGCAAGAGTTCCTGAAAAACTCTTGTTTGCAGCTTCTCTACATACACATATAAATAAAGACCAAGTAAACACATAGTTATATTATTATATTTTTTTTGTATTTATGTGCTTACATGCGTACGACAAAATTATCAAGAGAGCAAGTGATCAAGTTCCAGCTACAAGGATCAGCTGCTTCCATGTTCCAATTCATTAGAAGTCCATGAGGATCAGTCAGTGAGCTCTTGATTTCTACTAGAGCAAGAACTAGAGAAGAAACAACAACAACAATAAAAACATTTTATATACGAAGAAAAGAAACAAAGACTTAGAAAGAAGAAGATTTTGTTATGAATATTGCCTTCATAGTTATAAACGAATGTAAGCTCTGCAGGAGAAAGAAAGAGGAGAAAGATGGTTGAAGAGAACATAGCATAACTCTTTTTTACTTCTTTTCTTCTAAGCACCATCTTTGTCTAAATCAAAACTTGGTTTATTTGCACTTAGACTTGTGTGTTAGCGTATAGACAAAAAGATCGAAAGAAAAATAAGGTGAGAGAAGATTTGTGGTGCGCAAGAGAATCTGGTTCCCCTGGATGAGATTCTTATTCCTCGAGAATGTTTTAAGCTCATTTGTGCTATATGTTCTATTTTTTTTGTGACACTTCTATAATCTATTTGATATTCATAATTATTGTTTTCGACTGTAAATTATTTACTTGATGTATTATATACCTAACGATTGCATGGAATATATGCTTGCACTATGAATTTTTGGTAGAATAAACCGACTAGCTACCCATAGACCATAGTAAGGTTCTTTTAACTAAAACTTTCCTTTATTTTATCTGCACCTAAATAAAGCTCTATAGTGCCTTATTTTATTATATATATCTTATACTTTGATTAACTTATCTTATTTTAAAGATGTAATGTAATTTGTCACTATTCCAGCTAAATAGCTTGGTCAGGAACAAAATGAAAAGAAATAACAAGGTATGTTTCTGAGGAAGAATGAATAAACGAATATCAGTTAGAAAGGGTTTTAAAGGTTCAAAAAACTAAAATAATTTGGTCCCGCTTACGTATATGGTATAGTATAAGTGTATAACATTGACCTATATAGATTTTAAAAACACTTAGATGTATACATGTAATATCTATAGTTGAGAAGAATCTTAACTTGATACTTGTGATTCTGTGAAATTGATTTTTGTAAGAGGTTGGCATATGACTGTGTGGGCCAGGCCTTAGAGCCACAGATCGAGCATATTTACAAGGCTCCAAGCCCATTTTGAAAACAAAACTGATCATTGGTTGTATATGATACGAAAGTATATGTTACTAAGAATCTATCGGTGACAAATCTTCAAAGTGCCTGCTTGTTGTTGATATACACTTATTAGATGTTATGGTTCCTTACATAAAATTTTAAATAAAATTTCCTCTGCTTTTTATGTTTTAAATAGCCAAAATAGAAATTGGTGCATATATATATATGAAACAATTCTTTAGACATACTTATTAAATAATTATACTGAACAGTTCTCAAATCTTGAACCTAACACAGAGGTCACATTGAGTCGTGTGCTCCGGATGGGAGTATGAGAGCTGTCTCCCAAGTAAAAGCGGTGGCAACTACTAAGTAATGTAATAGTATTACTATTATTACTTATAGCATTTTTCTAAAATATGATAACTTTGTGATTTTTAATGTCTAGGAAATTTTATTATGATTGCAAATGAAACCTTCATTAACCATATGTGTGAAAACTCACTTGTGTGTTCTAATTATCTTCAAACATATATATTTACATATGTAATCATTTGTTTTAGCAATAACCTTGTATGATTCAGTTTCATATAGTATAAGAATGAATGAATGAATAATATTAGTCAGAGAAAACTATAGAAAAATTATTAGCTAATAACAACAAAGCATAAAACGATAACTCGATAGACATCAACACGCTAGGACCCAAGTTACATCGGTATGTCTTTCCTGCTTTGTTGTTTTTTTACTTAGAACAACTAATAATATATGTAAGAAGGTAATATGAACCTTTTTTATTTATTTAAATATAATGACCAAGTGTTTGGTCCGTTCTCTTAAATCTTGTATTCTGAAAATTTTAATATACCATTACGGAGGTTTGGCTACGATGTTTACCAAACTCATTGACTAGGAGTACTTAATGGTTGCACTAGATCTCTTGAACTTGGAAAAAAAAAGAACTACATCGAACGAGAACACGTGATCATTTTGTTCAACTTGCTTAAACAACTATACAGCTACATCTCTTCTCAAAAATAAAATAAAATAAAAATACAGCTAAACTATTACACCAACAACGAATTATTATATTCTTCTCGATGCAAGATTACTACTACTACTACTATATTATTCGACAAAAATCCAAATTAATGATCGTGAAAGTTCTTGGTTTCATCGAAATTTAAAAATGTACAAACAAATTGATGAACAAAAGAGTATCTGACATTACAATAGTTTTGCGTATACGTACGAAGTTCCCATACTTTAATATTGTTTATAAAGTTACATATAAATGTAAGTCATGGATGGGTCGTGGTCATTTCTTAACGTATACAATACTTTAAAAGTAAAATTTTGTGGAAATGATAAAAGAAAGCAACTTTGATTTTGTCTACAAATATAAAATGTAGATGTTGAAGGAAAGTTCTGAGGCAAACATAGAAATTAACGTATGAAAGAAGAATATGATTCTTTAACTTTTTCAAATGTAGAAAACTATATAATGTATTATCGACTGTATAATGTAAAACAAAAAGGATTGAAATATGCAATTTAAGTGTACTCAACATCTTATAATTACATCAATGTTTGCATTTTATTTAACCTTCCACGCATTTTCGTTCATGTTTTTTCTTAATCTCCATCGAGAAGCACACGTACAGTTGTAATTCAGTTAATACACAAAATTGTTAAGTTAGATGAAACTCCCACCTAAAATAATTGGTTATAGGTGATTTGGCCCATCTATTTTATACTTCTTATGTTCCAAAATAGTTTAAAAATATATTTGTTCTTAAAAAGTAGGATTAAAAATATAAATTAGAACTAATTCAACCAATAAAAAAAACTATAAAACATCATTGGTCACACGATTTTTAATAAAGCTAAAATTAATATAAAAATTATTGAAATATCATTTATTTTGAAACATTTAAAACTATTTAAAACATCATTTATTTTAACATGAATGGGGTATTACTTAGAATATCTTCCAACTTCCAATGTGATATCTTTGTCCTTAATACGCCTCATCGAGATGATAGTTTTTTAGCGTTAATTTTAGAATGTTTTGGGCAATGATCGATAGACCGACTTTGGGCTAGACTGATAATGGATTAGGTTGGACTATTTGAATCAGACTCTGATACTATGTTAAGTTAATAGAATTCCGATCTAAAATAAATTGTTATAAATAGATTGGCTCATCTAGTTTATATATTACTTATGATTCTTTTTAACTTCCGATGTGAGAACTTTGTAACTAATAAAATAATCGATTCAAGTAAAAAGAATAAGCTCATGTATTCTATACGTTCATATATTTAATTCATTAATTTATAGGAATGGATAAAAAGACTAGTGAACAATTCTTATTCCATATTCAAAGCAGATTCTTAATTAATAATTTGATTAAATCTTTATCATTTAAAAACCTTTGAAAAATATTGAAAACGGATTTTGTATCAAGGAATAAATCTGCATATAAAAATTAAATCGGTGAAAACTGGTGGCATAATAGTTAAGGTTTTTATAAAATTACATTTATATTTTGAGTTTAAATCCCAGACAAATACAATTTTTTTTTTGTTGATTATAACATACAAAAATTATCAAAATCAAAATCTCACACTAATAGCAGCAACACAAAAGCTAAAACTGAATATGAAAACAAATTAATTACCTGAGTAGGAGGCAGCGATGTATTCATGCATAAAACCCAATCAGATTTTCGATTTTGAATGAAACACCAAAACCCTTTTTCTCACCAATCTTCTCGCCTCTGTTCTCCTTCCGACCAAACTAATTAATTAATTAACTAACTAAGTTATTACAACATCAATATCTCAGATTCTGTGCCCTCCTCGACATCGTCTTCGGCTTTGTAGCACTTCCCCATCGCAGAAGCGTTGTAAGTACTCTTTTATTGTCTCCACCTTCTTTAGATCGAATCTACAATTCATCCTCAAAATCATCTCTTTTTCAGATGGGTCGTTGCTATTTGTTTTACACATCATAGGAGATTCGAAAAGTGCTCGTCTTGACGCAGAAAGATCCATGCTTTACTGACTTTCTTTTTTGTATCTTTGATAGGTTGATTTGAGATTTGAGATTTGAGACCCAACTCTGGTGTTTTTAGAATGGGTTACATAGGAGCACATGGTGTTGCTGCTCTTCATAGATACAAATACAGTGGTGTTGATCTCTCTTATCTTTACAAATACCTTTTCAACCCTTTTTGGACTCGTCTTGTCAACATCTTCCCTCTTTGGATGCCGTAAGTGTTATCCCTTTAAGGTTGGATGGGAGTTTCTTTGTGGTTGAATGAAAGATTAGACTAACGTTTCTGCTTTTGTTTACATGTGTTCTTGGGGTTCATATCCAGACCCAACATGGTATAATGTGAATCCTATCTGATCTAATGTTGTGACTGAGGTGATACTAATAGTTATTGTTCTGTAGATAACACTTATGGGGTTCATGTTTCTCGTCACATCTGCTCTCTTAGGCTATGTGAGTTATTCTCTCAAATGTTTTGTTTGAAACTTTGTGTAACACTTATGGGATGTCTTTAAACTTTGTTAGGTATACTCACCTCTGTTGGATTCTCCTCCTCCTCGATGGGTTCACTTTGCGCATGGACTGCTTCTCTTTTTGTATCAGGTGTGCTTCCTTTTCTCTTTAGGATCCTGCTTGTTAAGGTGTTTTGTGCTGACTTTTATGGTTAATGTTTTAGACATTTGATGGGCTTGATGGGAAGCAAGCAAGGAGAACAAACTCCTCTAGCCCACTTGGAGAGCTTTTTGATCATGGTAGTCTTGTCTTTCTCAGTGATCATCACCTTCTCTCTATCATCTACTTTTGGTAATGTTGCTGACGCTAGTTTCTTATTTGTAGGTTGCGATGCACTTGCTTGTGCGGTAGGCGTTGCAAAAACAAAAACATTTTTCTTTCGTCCTTGTTATTATGTAGCTGAGCTTATAGTTTCATACTAAAAAAACAGTTTGAGACAATGGCATACGGAAGCACTGCTATGTGTGGAAGAGACACTTTCTGGTTTTGGGTTATTGCAGCTGTTCCCTTCTTTGGAGCAACATGGGAACAGTAAGTGTTATCATTAAACTCTGTTTCATCTTTGCAAAATCTCTAATACTTCTCTTCTGTTGCTTTTTGTAATTTAGCTATTTCACCAATACACTTATTCTTCCGGTAGTCAATGGTCCTACAGAAGGTCTTGCACTTATATACTGTGGCCACTTCTTCACTGCCATTGTTGGTAAGCTATAGACAATCTAAGACAATCTCTTTCACTTACATTTTTTGATTAATCTTTGCTATTTACTTTCATTGTAAGGTGCTGAATGGTGGGCTCAGCAGTTTGGGAAGTCCATTCCCTCATTGAGCTGGGTGCCGTTTTTGAACGGTAAAAATCACAAACCTTTCCCTTTTTTTTCCTTAACCATTCTCCTTAGAAGTTTATCGAAACATTTCTTGGTTCTTCTTCAGAGATTCAAATGTCCAGAGTAGTACTATTCACAATGATTGTTTTTGCTGTTATACCAACCGTTGCATGCAAGTGAGTCTTCCAAAACTCATCAATCTTATGGTTTCTTAGAGATGATAATAGTTGCTAACACCTACGCTGCTCTGTTCTACAGCGTGTCTAATGTTTACAAAGTTGTACAGTCAAGAAAAGGAAGCATGCTTCTAGCATTAGCTATGGTATAATCTCCTATACTAAAGTGATTCAATGGATACTTATATTAAGTTGTGTGTGTAACGTCAATACTTGTGTGTGTGTGTGTGTGTGTGTGTTCAGCTATATCCTTTCGTTGTCCTACTTGCAGGAGTTTTAACTTGGTATGTCTTTTTTTTTGTCTCATCTCTCTCCTTAACTTAATCTCATTCACTCACTCACTGAGATGTATTGGTCTTCTTGTCCTTTAGGGATTACTTGTCTCCAATTGATCTCATAAGAAACTACCCTCACTTAGTTGTATTGGGAACTGGTCTTGCATTTGGATTCCTTGTGGTAAGGCTACTTGGTTTCAAATTTTTATTCATTGTTTAATAATGAAATCAATAGCTGATCATTAGTCAACGGTTTATGATTCCAGGGAAGAATGATTCTAGCTCACTTATGTGATGAACCAAAAGGATTAAAAACAAACATGTGTATGGTAAAAAACCGATAAAACTTCTTCTCCTTCTATCCATTTTTTTTCTTCTTCATAGTCATCATTAACATTTTTCTTGTACAGTCACTGCTTTACCTTCCCTTTGCACTAGCTAATGCGCTAACCGCTAGACTCAACGACGGGTATGTTCTTTCTCCTGCCTTTGTTTTCATCATATTTATTGTCTTTAATACATCAGATTGTGTTAATCTCTCTGTAGGGTTCCCCTTGTGGATGAGTTTTGGGTTCTTCTTGGTTATTGTATATTCACAATGGCACTATATTTGCATTTTGCAACTTCAGTCATCCATGAGATCACTACTGCACTTGGAATCTACTGCTTCAGGTTTGATAAACATATCTCTGTTTCTTTTTAACCATTTTTAATCATTATAATTACAAGACTTGATTTCATTTAAAACTATTTCGTCAGGATTACGCCTAAAGAAGCTTGAAGGAAACATTTAAAAAGAAAAAGAAAAAGAAATCTCAAGGTATGGGTTTTCAGGTTTTAGCTTTGTTCTTCCATATCTTAAGAACTTGTGTTTGGTTAATAACTTAATGGTTTTTGTTCATCTCTGTTCATTACATTTCTCTTTTCAGGGAGGATAATGCAATCCCAACAGGAATCTGAATATTTTTTTTCTACTCAAGCTAAACTATTGATCGATTATCTTTTTGGATGTATACCCATTAATGTTTTTATTTTGTTTGTTTTCCTTGTTTGGTTAAAATAGTTCATTCATGTAGAACCTTTTTGTAATGTTTCTAATAAAAACTGATTTTTCATGATTATTGGTTGATGAATTTTGTTTTTGTGGTTATAATTTTCGCCATCTTGTTGCTATTTGATTTTAATATGTACTTAGTGATTGTGCCAGCGTGGATATTGGTCTTTATTTTTTCAAAAATTGATAATTGTTTTTTATGATTAATTTTATATATTTTATGTGTCACCATATACTTAGTGTATATTGGTTATTTGAATATTTTAAGTATCTATACATCAAATTGTGTAATATGGTTATTTTTAGTTTGGTTATTTTTAAACTATTTTAGTTTGGATACAAAATATCTCAAACAAACCAGGTAATGTGGTTATTTTTAGTATAAATATCTGAATTTATTTCACATACATTAGTTAAAATGTATTTAGGAATTTTTATGTTTTTATATATCATAACTTAATTCACACAGAGTTGGGAGGACCCAAATCCACTATCTGAATGGAGCCTAATTTTAAAATTCGAAAACTCCAATATCCGAAAGAAATGATATGTACCGAATGTCAATACTTAATTGATTTTGTAGGCAAATAAAAAACTCTTTCGTAACCGTTTGAATTCTTTTGGAGTAATTTTATTTACATATGTCAAACTATTATGATTAACATAATATTGTCAAATTATTGTGGTAAAAAAATTGTTGAAGTAGTTAAGAAGAGTAAAAAAATATAAAAAATGTAACAAGATACTTAAAAATAGGCAACTCATGTTTTGTCTTTTTGTAATAAATGTGATAAATAAATAAATGAGATTGTTAGAAATACTTAATTGTATTTCAGTTTTAATATAATAGATCATTTAATTTATGTGTTAGTATCTATTTCATCAAAAAGAATGGGAAGCACTAGATATGCTTATGCTTAACAGAATAGAAAATACCATCCTTTGTTTATCACACGGTTTGGTTGGTATTAAAGATATGGACCTCTAGCTTTGTCGGAACAATAAAATAATTGAATAGAAAGAAGCCAAAATCATACTATTAGAAAAAGAAAAGGAAAAAGCATAAATAATAAGGTATCAATATAGGTGTTTTTCATAGGGGTATCTCACCAAAACAAACTAATATAAATGAAAAGGAACAGAGTAAAAAAATGGAAAACCATTTCTTAAAGAAAAAATAGTTCAAACCATCAAAATGATATTTACACGAAATTAATTTGAATATTTTTTACTAGCACTTCTAAGGTTTAAATGAATAACTTGAACATGTTAAATTTAGAAGTACTAGTGAAAAATTTCAAGGTCTAAATTGCGTTTAAATGTCCTTTTGATAGTTTAAAATGCAATTTTTTTCTAAGAATCATATAAAACAGTTTTGAAAAACTCATTTCCATATTTTTTTGATAGTACAATTATTAAATACTAATTCTTAATTATATAGTTAACTTATTCTAAAAAATTGATATATATTTATATATAGGTATAATAATGCTTAAAACTTAGTTGAAGAAACGCATCAATAAAAAGCTGTTCGCTGTCAAAAAAAAGAAAAAAACTCATCAATAAAGATGTTTTAGTAATATGATAGTCTCAGGCGATGCCAGCGGAAAAGAAAAAAAATGTTAGGCGATAGAGATGGTTTTGGCAGCTGGTTTAGATCTAAGAGCAATTCTAATAGGAAGTTTTAGTCATGGGATTCTCTATATATATATATATTTATATGATTCTTAATTTTATTAGAAATTCAACTTAAAATATTTAAACAAAAATATTTGATTTAAATTTTTGTAAAATTAAAAATTTCAAAATTAAATAATATATATATATATATATTGAGAACTCCAAAATTAGAAACTTCTATTGTGATTGCTCTAACCACACTGGACCGACATGGAAATGCAGAAGGTAAAGTGTGTAGAAAAGATAATGCAGATTAACTTGAGAAAAGCAAGATCTTGTCTCTTTAGTAATTAATAATCCAATCATGAAACACAAACAATATAATTAATCAACAACGGAACAATACAACACAATGATTATGAACACATTGTATATTTTAACACAGAGATACGCAGCAAAAATCAAATTAAATTTCTTTTTTTTTTTTTGAAAAAAGAATGAAGAATAATTTTAAAAGAGACAAAACATACCTTAGAACATCGACATGTCCCAAATGATGTCTATTGTTCAAGCATGCTGCCTAGGGCGTGCCGACTTTGTATTATCTCACTTTTTTACCCACCCATTTCTCTTCTATTTTAAAAAAGAAATCCAAATAGATTTTTATATTTACTTTTTTTCGCCTTAATTCGGCCAAATTGAAAATTTTATATAGTTTGGTTCATTTAAGATTTCGAATATTTCCTAAAGGTGTAGTTATTTTATTTTAAGTGTTTTTCTTTGCCAACAAACGGTAAAGAAACGGGACTGGAACGATAACATGTTTCAGGTTCGATCCACATGATGCGTGAAATTAAGTTACAATTATACTAGTTACATTACACGGATATAAACTCATGCTTTAGATTATATTTAAATACTCGAAAAAATGGTTTATCCGTAGGGTATACCTTTTTTTGAAGATTAGTCTGGACCTTTTCATGGGTCTGGAATACCTCCAAATTATTTTTTAAAAAACAAGTAATTTTCTTATTGTTGAGTAACGCTGGTTAGAAAAATAAATATTGGATTTTAGGGTTCCTAATATAAAATGTAAATAGTCCCAAAACATTTAGAGACAGTGGAGTAAATATTTTGCATACTCCACCACGTCACGTTAAACATTTAAGGCTATGAATTGATCACTCAACTCAGTAGAGACACGACATTCTCAAAGTTTACGTTTCGAATTTAGGTATTCGTGGTTTTTAGAATAACACACATATGACACTTGTATGATGAATGTACTACAAAATAACTTTGTAAAACAAAAATGATGTTCTTAGGCCATACCATGCCTAAGATTATATCAATAGGCGATTGGTAATTATTACTTTTTATGAAAGTCAAACTTATTGTTTTAATTTGATTTTTAATAATTTGTTCAACTATATCAGAGCAGGATTAACCGGGATCTTTTAAGGTGAGGTTTTTAGCTTTTCTAAGAGACGTATCTTAGCTTTTAACTAAGAAAAGCTAAGAACCGTCTCTTAAATAAGAACCATAAGAGCCGTCTCTTAGCGGAAAAAATGCAAAAAAAAATATAAAAAAAATAAAAAGACAAATTTTTCGTTAAGAATCCCACCTTAAGAGACCCGGGTTAATCATGACCTCACAGAGTATTGGAATATAACAAGAAACAGACCAAAATACAGGAATCTACAAACACTTATATTACAAAAGAAGCCACAAATTGATTTTTTTTTTAATAATGTTCTAGTATTTTATTCTAACTTGTCACCCAAGAATGAGTTTGATTTAGCCACATTGTTTATATGTTTACGAATATATTTTATTCAAAATTACCAAGTTACCAATAATGATCTTATTCTTGGATCCATAGAATAAAAAGTGTGAATAATGTTAGGAAAAAATGTTAGATAATGAAGACATTTAAATGTCAAACTGAAAAGGGCAAGGCATGCACACGTTTAATCATTATACATGCTTATATATCGAAAGAAAAACATATACAAATCAAATTCATATTCGACGAAACTAGTCCGTTCCTATCTATCACTAAAACCTAATTTATTTTGGTTAGGTGATATCTTTCTAATGTTTTTATTTTCTGTTTTAACATAATATTGGTTAGTTAACTGTAACCTAAATGCATGTTTCGTTACATAGATCGAGCTAATTATCTACTTATACACGATAATTGATATGGACTTAAAGAACAAACGGGAGACGCATGAGTTCATATTCATATCCACGTATTATCCTCTTGCACTCAATGTTTTCGTCTTGTATTTTTCATCATTCCATCTTTATGTTTTTGGCTTTTGCTATATTTTCCTCTTATAGTTTTTTGTATTTTTCTGTTTATTTGCGCAATAATGTTTTTGTTTTTATGTAAATACGTTTGGGTGGTTTAAGACATGTGCATGTTAGTATATAAATCAGCCATACAAAATGTCTGGAACCGACTTATTAATGGAAAATGTCATCTTTGTCATAATCAAATGGTTCCAAGTAATCAAATAGTGTTTTGTCTATTGGTGTAGTCGTGTAGACATGGTCTCTCTAAGAAATTAATAAGTTATGTCTCTCGAGCTCGAGTGCTATTGAAATATTTGCCGCCACAATGCATTCGATAAGATAAATAGATACTAAACAGGTAGAATATTTATTTTTGTGAACATGAAAATCTTAGTAACATAAATCAATACTATGTCATAAACTTAAAATTCAATATTTAAAATTTTCCTCGGCTTTACCAAATTCAAAAAACGAAAGTAAAAAACAACTCTAAGGTGCTTTCGTGATCATACCCTTTCTCTTTTTCCTTTTCTTTCTCTAACTTTATAGCGATTAATTATTCGTTTCCAACGATCTCCTCTACTCTATTAAATATTTCTCTAATTACGTTTAGTGGTTCATAATCCCCATGCTAATTAACAACCAGAGTGATCAAAATAAATGTTTATTATATTTTCACACTAAAAGAAATAAACAACCCGTAGAATTTGCCCAAATTTGAGGATACGATATCAATAATCATGGAAATAATTGAGATAAACATCAATATAAACCATTCATTTTAAATGAAACAAAAAAATTAGTGGGACGTTTAAAAAGAGTAAGAAAATGAATCAAAAATTTGCACTTTAAACTTTGAACCTCAACAACTAACACTTTAAAAACTGAAACTTGTTTCAATAACATATTTATTGTCTGTATTTGTTTTTGTGTTTTTCAATTTTTTTATCAGTTTTTAGATTTTATTTTTATTTTTATTTTTTTCTAATTTATTTGTTTTTATTAATTAAAGTAATTAAAAATATTTTTATAAAAATAAACCACCACATCACTTTTTTTGATTTACTAATAAACAATACTAGTCATAATTTTGACATGTGAAACAAGTAAGTTAGTTTCAATGTTTAATATTCCCTATGTTTCTAAATGATGTATGTTCTAGCATATTTCATTTGTTTCTAATTGAACAATGTTTTCAATTTTCTATGTAGTTTTAATAATGAATTATTAATTTCCAAGAGATATTAATTGACAATTTTTGATTTATTGAATTGTTATTGGTTAAAATTAATAGAAAATTGTTATATTTGAAAAATTCAATGCATTAATTGTTAAATGTTAATCTTTTCTTAATTTGTGTGAAAATTTAAAGTGTACATTATTTAGAAACAGAGGGAGGAGTATGTTATTAAAACAAGTTTCAATGTCTAAAGTGTTAAGAATTGAATTCTAATGTTTAAAGTGCAAATTTTTGTCTTCATGATATAAAATTCAAAAATAAATAGAAAACGTAAAGCTAAAGCAAACAAGCCTATAGCTAAGCGTCGCTACACTTTCGAACCCTCTCATCAAAATCCGAGAAAAAACAAAAAGAAAAAGTTTAAAGAACCCCTAATCTAAAGACCCGATCGTCGTCATCTTCACTTCTCTCTGGATCTTCACCTTTTCTTTTGTCTCTTTTTCTCTTTATGTTCTGTTTCTATATCTTGCCCTAAATGAAAGACAGAGGAAAGAGAACAGCAATGGAGAGAAGAAACGACGACGTTCCCTTTTACTGCAGCACACCGTCCGAACTCTCTTGTCGGAAACATCCATCAGTTTCCGTTGTCGGAATCTGTCCGTACTGTCTCAACGACCGTTTAGTTAACCTCGTGTGCTCAGAATGCGGCGAACAGAGACTCTCTTCTTGCTCTTGCTCAGATATCTCTCCTACCCGAACCTCAAACGCCGCCGTTGACGCCGGGAACTTAAGGATCTCTTCTCTCATCGATAAAGAGACGACGAAACAGAGTAAAGCGACGAGAAAAACAGAGGAAGTTGTGGTGTTCAAGAGGAGTAGTAGCAGTTGCGTTGAGATTAACAAGACGAAGCATCATAGATTCTCGAGACTCGGGAGGTTCTTGAGGAAGATTAATCCGAGAAAGGAGAGAGCTTTCGATGACAAGAGCAACAACGACAACGATACTTGGGTTTTGAAACAGAGTGTTTCGAGATCGAGATCGCTTTGTAGCTTCCGAGGAGGAAACGGATACTTTATCGGGTCGGAAGAAGACGTGTCGTCTTACTCCGGCGCGAGGAGCTCCTTCTCCGCCGCGAGAAGCTCCAGCGTCAACGGCGGGTTAGGGGTTTTCGATACGGCGATAACAGAGCATCGGAGGAGTAACTTCGAAGGGAGGAAAAGCAATTTCAGCGAGAAGAGCAACTTCGAAGGGAGGAAGAGTAACTTCAGCGAGACGACGGAGCATCGGAGGAGTAATTACAGTGAATCGGAGCCGCCGCGGAGGAGCTGTTTCGAGGCGAGGAAGAGTAACTTCAGTGAAACAGAGTATCCGAGGAAGAGTAACTTCAGCGAAACAGAGTATAAACAGAGTATAAATAACCATCCACGGAGGAGCAATTACGAAGCGGCGCCAAGGAAGAGTGATTCATCGGCGATGAGTTTCACGAGAAGGGTTTTGTCGATGAAAGAGAGTTACTTTACGGGAGGAGAAGAGCCAGGTTTTATAGATCTCAAGTTCGATTCCGGAGGAGGAGAGGTAATGGTGAACGACGGCGTTTTGGAGCACGGAGGAGGAGGGTCTTGCCGGTTAACGAAGAAGGATCGAGAGGTGAGTAAGAGTCGAAGGACGAGCTTCAAAGGATGGAAATGGATATTTGGACATCATCATCATCATCATCATCAAAGAGATTGATCATGATGATGGAGACTGTAATGAAACAGTTGAACTGTTTGTGTGATCCGATGTCAATCTTGTTTTTTTTTTTCTCTAATTATTTTATCATTTTGTTTTGCTGAATATAATTTATGGACGTCTCATTTTGAAATGATAGAGATGAGATTATGAGTATACATAGCTTAACCGGTTTTAACCAAGGTCTCATTTTGTAATCTGGTAGCCTTAAGAGTTCTTATGTAATTTGTTGGTCACTTTGATTCAATATAGGTGAAGGTTGATTAGGCGTCTGAACTGTAATCGCGTTACAGAAGCTTTATCTACTGGCAATGTAATGTTCTTTTTAACTTTTAGTATTGGTTAAGTTATGCTATTGACATATTGAGACGGGAACTTACATTCATCACACTGTCCCCAGTATATATGAAATAATGTTTATGCTTTCCTAAAACATAATTCTATTACTCTCTACCACTTTAAAACAAGTTTTCAAGTTTTGATGTTAAAAGAGTTAAGAAGGCTAAAGATGCTGATGAAGAACAAGGTGGAGAACTGAAGGTTGAGGTAACCAAGAGGAACATGAAACCGGTTCAGTTGATTGAGATGTAAATTGGGAATACACACGTGTACAATTATGTGTGTGTAAGAGTTGTAAACGACGTAGTTATAAGTCGTTTATATCTCTTCTTGTTAAAGCTTGAAGAATGGAGAGAAGAAGATTGTAAGTGAAGAGTTCGAATTTGAACTAAGGTTCTTAGTGCACTTGCTGGCAGGCCCGGCCCAAAGGATAGTTGGGCCTTGTGCTGATTTTAAAAGTTTCCATATATCAAATCTGTAAACTAGGATCTTGATTTCCATACTCATATCAAATTTGTATTATACATGTAATTTTAACAAATCAAGACCTCTATTTCTGTTAAATTTGGGCTTATTATGGATTTCCAACTTAAAATCAATTGACGATAAGTGGATTGGCTCTAACCCTTTATATATTACTTAATGTCCCATTGAATTTTCGATGCCGGATATTTTATCCCTAATAATTTATGTAAGAAAATTGGAGAAAAAGAAATGTACACAGTGCAGCACTTGATCAAAGCCAGTACTGCTTGTTGTATAGCTCAGTCCCTACGAGTATAGCTTTCTTACACATCGGAAGAGGAGGTAAATACTGGGGTGAACAATCTTTTGTGTACTTTCTTGCTTGTTGAAAAACGAGTGAATCAAAGAGAGTGAGTGACAGTTAGCACAAAGCAGGTCAAGATCCACACAGAATTTAACATATTGTCTTACTATTCTTCTTCGGTTAATATTACTGTAGATTTAAAATTACAGAGGAGGTTATAAGAGTACAGATCTCAGTTCAAATTAAGGTTTATTTTACCAGAATAAATAGCCTAGTGGGTTGTAGCAGTGTCATCATTGTGTTAATTATCCAAATTCAAATTTGATAGAAAGTAAATGTGTGTAAACTATATACAAAACTAAAAACGCTCAAGATTCACTGTGAAGATTTTTTTTCTTGAATTACCAAGAGATTCGGGTCGAAATCCTAATCTTTCCAGATGTGAAATCACATCACATGTAATATTTGTTTTGTCTCAACTGTCATTTAAACTGGGAAACTCCTACACAATGACCATAAACCTTTTTGGTTAAGTTAATGAATTCACTACGAAGATTTAAGAGCAACGGGAGCCCATATTCTTAATCCTTTCCGGTTAAGTTAGTGAACTCACTACGAAGATTTAAGAACAAAGAGAGCCTATAATATGGGTGGTAATTTGATGTTACCGACAACTAAGATGTGGCTTAGCATGGGCCTAGGCTGGAAATTGTTTCGCTACATTGCTTTTATTCTGGCATGAACTTGCTTTAACTCTTAATCACTGAAACAGATCTATGGAAAGTAAGTCACGGTCGGTCTGTAGTTTATCGGACATGGTCGGCCCTCAGATTTTTGGACCACTATATAACATTATTCGGCCATCAGCATAGTTTATTGTTATTTTTGTTTTGTTGTCAATATATAATAGTCATTGTTGAAGATTAGTACACGTATGCCATTTTATTTGTTAAAATATTGATTGATTTTTTTTGTAAAACCTTGAACATGTATATGTAAATACATCGAAATCAACTTGATGCAAGTTTAATAGGATATATAAATATATATATATATATATATATATTCAGTTTAGTGCAAGATAGATGAAAATAATAAAATGGTAAATAATAAAAAGAGAAATACTTTAAAATAGACTTAAAAAATTTTTGTCATCAAAATAAATTTTACAGAGAAAACTAATATTAAAGAGCGTAAATATACATTTATAGTTTTTGGATTAACTAATTTAGATTTACGACGTAGAGTTATGGGATGAGATTACAAGATCTATTTTGTAATAAGAACTTTGAAAATTTTATTTGAGAGTTTACCATAGTAAAAACCTTAACATATCGTTTCTGATCATCATATACTACTTTATTAAATTTTGATGAGCTTGTTGAGATTGACAAAAAAGAAAGATAAGAAACTGTGGAAGCATGAATTGCTAATATTGGCAAAAGAAACGTGTCTAAGACGGAAAAAATGGCTGAAGTTAGATAATTTTGGCCACGTATGTTTCATGTTCAATATAAAACAAAAACGTTTTTTGAAGTAATTTTTATAATGGGTAGATATGAAAGAAAAACTTGTTGATATTAAATCCGATGTATAACAAATTTAGGTTCAGTTTTTTTTTTTTTGAAAACTAGGTTCAGTTTCTTTGCTACTAACATTCATGAAGTAAACATTCGTGAAAGTCTTTAAGTATTGTTTTATCGATGATTGTGTTTCTATTTAACCATGTTTTATTTGTTGTTATTATCAGTTTTTAGTCTTGGCCAAACTATAGTTTTATCTGGTGATGACTTACTTAGGCATGGTCCTATTAAAGACAGTCAATGCATCTATTTGCCAAACGTATCAATGTACCATACTATCTTGATGTTCGGATTCACATAACCTTTGCTTTGGTGTTTAATAAAGAAAGATACTTAGCGTGTACATAATGAACAGCTTTTCACAAAAGAGCTTTGAATTACGTCAGATCTTTTGGTTCACATGAACTTATTTTATACTATCTTACTTCAATATATACGCTACAATCGCTACTTTCCAGAAAGATTGTAAGCGCACGAAAAAAATATTGAAAACTTTTAAGGCCAATTCGATAAAATATTTTTTTTAAAAAATTGATCGAAATAGTTTTTTTTTATTTTGATTTTTTATTTTTTAGTTTAAACCTTAACTCCAAAATTTCACTTGTAACTCTAAGCATAAATTAATTAAATTTAAAAGTATAAATATATATTTACACTTTTTAATAAAATTTATTTTGATTATTTTTTTTTAAATACTATTTTGTGAAAAAAAAATTTAAGAATATGGTAGGGCATTTTTTTTTTTAGGTTTGATCATTTTCTCGTCCATGACCTACCAAAACGAATATCTTAATCGAATGGCTACACTAATGTAGAGTGTTATTCAAGGAAAATTAGGCAAGAGTATCGTAATCCTAAAAATTCTGTTCACACGTTATACTTTATCTAAAATAATACTCCATACAAGTTCATTAATTTTGTTATATTTTTGCTTCGTTGATTATCCCTTTCCCAATGTCTTCCTTATAGAAGCAAAGAACAAAGGAGTTCATTCAAACCAAATATCCCAAAAATACTACAACATGTTAGGATTATGTTTGCTTTTTAATTTCTTGTATTGCCTTTATATTTCTTAACTGATTCTCTCATTCAAGATTCAATGGAAGATCTTAACACATTTGCAGCTGACTGCATCGTTGTATCATGTTGTTGCAACTGTCTTGTTCTCCAAATCGCGATCTTCATCTTCCTTGGACTTCCTCAAAAACTGATCAAGAACACGAGAAAATGTTACACAAAATGGGGCATAAACGAAAGAACAAAAAGAATGGGGCTTGATTGTGAATGTCGAGAAAACACCAGGGTTGATTGGGAATGGAGAAAAGAGACTCTGAGTATAGAGATGGAGGGCTTTGGATGTATTGAAGATGTTGAAGAGGCTTTAGAGGAGTTTTCAAAGAATGGTGAGTTTTTGTTTGGAAGCTTCTGGGGCAAAGAGAGGGTTCAAAATTTGTCAATGTCAAGTTGTGTTTATGATAACTTTGACTTAAGATTTGTTAGTCGTTATGAGATAACCGAAGAAAATTCTACTCACTGGATTATATATTAACAACTTCCCATATTGATATTAGTGGAAATAAAAATATCCACTAGGTTTTGTGTTTAGCTTGTTCCAAACTTCAGAGATCCATATTGTTTCAGCATACTTTGAACATATTGTTAACAAATGATATGCTTTGTGAAAAATTTATGCTATAATTGACAAGTTCTTGCTCTTTTAATTTCGACTGTACAAGTTTTAACAAGCAATAAATATCATAATGAATTTATTATGGTAGTGGAAGTGTGGTTGGTGGATTTTTTGGTATTATAAGTGTATTTGTTAATTTTGGAAGTGTCCACTACAAGAAAACATGAGATTACCAACTACACAATTAGTCACTTATTAGTCGCTAAGTAGCACTATACAACCGATTTGCGACTGACTAGACTAGTTACAAATCATCGTGTCGCAAAACTCATTAGTCGTAAATCAGTCGGTATTTAGCGACCGATTTAGGACTAAACAAAAAAGTTACAGTTCAGTCGCCATTTAGTCACTAAATTTTCTGACTAAACGGCCACGGGATTACAACTGAACTGCGACTCAGGGGACGTCATTATATGGTCGCAGGGAACGCAGTCGTTAATCCGTTGTAATATGTTCGGTCGTTAAACAGTCACAATATAACGACTGAGTTATGACTGATAACCATTTATATTTAGGACGGAGTTATGACTGATTGGCCACTTTTGTAGTGACTGATTAACTACTACATTTTGGGACTATTTAGTAACTGATGAAAGACTCTGTTTTATATAATTGGTATTTTTTTTTTTTTTTTTTGTATCCTATTGAAAACAATACGTGAATATAAGAATCTAAACTGAAATTCATAAGGTAAAAGAACTCCTATGCTGGAGAAACATTTCATACAAACAAGTCTCAAAAGAAACTCCTACTGTTGGAGTTAGACAAGTTACAAGTCTCAAAAGAAACTCTTACTGTTGGAGTTAGACAAGTTTTCAAAAAGAAAAGAAAGCAAGTACCATATACAGAAACTAATCATCTTCTTCATCACCTTCTCCATAACCTTCTCCATCATCTTCTCCATCATCTTCTCCATCATCTTCTCCATCATCTTCTTCATCATCTTCTTCATCAGCATCATCATCATCATCATCATCATCATCATTAGAATCCATGAAAGCTGCATACCTTGGATCAGTTGCAGACAAAAACTTGTCCACTTTAGAGAATTTTTTGAGCTCTTTTTGTGCCTTGGCGAGCTTCTTTTCTTGCTTAGCGTTGAGAGCTGTCTGCTTCTCGATCATGCGGTGAGCTGAGTCTAACTGTTTTTGGAGGTCAAAGAATGATGAAGAGCATGATACGCTGTACTTCCGCTTCCCATTCACAAGAGTACTCTCGAGGCTGCCTATTCCGTAGTGTCTTCCTCTTTTATCTGTGAAAGTGGACTACAAAAAAAAATTAAAATTGTCAGAAATATCATTAATAAAAAAACATAACAAACAATGGGTAGAAAAGAGTATGATTCAACAAGATAACAACACAGCAAACGTAAAATAAACAATTTACCTGCAGGAAGAGCTCATTATCCTTCTCTATAGAGAGCTGTGGAGCATGTGAAGTACCATCTGAAGTCTCTGAGTTTTCATTGCCAACGTCAGTCAACTTGGCTTGCTTGTTGTTCTGATATGCCTCTGCAACTTTCTGTGCTTTCTTGTCAACAAAGCTGCCATCTTTTTTTGTATGTGTCTTGATGAAAACTTCACCAATAGTAACTGGTCTGCCCAATTCCTCAACCTGAAAATGAAGGACAAATGTTAATGATACATAATATATTATTGTAAACTGAACATAGAAAGAATAAATTGTAAACTGAACATAGACAAGGACAGTACCATTTCTTGTTCAATTTGTAGGTAAGATTTCTGTCCGGAGTTGTGCTTGTGAGGACCAAGTCCATTACGGTCAGAGTTCCTAGCAGCTGAAGCCTTCTTACTCTTTGCTTTGGCTGCAGCAGTGTCCCAATGCTTTATCATTATTTTCCACATATCATCGACAATCCAGGTTGGTCGCTTGCGAGATGTCCTACAGGTGCTAACCATGCCTTTCATACGGAGCTGACAAATCTTCTCAAACTTTTCTTGAACCACACCAGTTAATGATGGATGCCAAGTGTGAGTTTTCTACAAAACAGAAGATAAGGTTGATGTTAGAAATGAAATTAACTGCAAAATTACTACAAAACAGAAGTCAACAATTTAATTATAAAGATTAGAGTAAATACTTAACTGCAAATTCAACAAAGAACCTTTCTTTTCTGTCCCGAGGCACAACACTCCAACTGTAAAAAGGTTCATCAAATTTGTTTGTAAAGACCTTGGTGATCCTACGGGTCAGTGCGGACTTGTCATGACCAAACCTAAAAACACAGAAACATAAAAATTCATCAACATATTAGCATAGACTGAACCTATACTCACAAGTCACAACCAAACAATAAAAATAAAAATAAAACTCAGAAACTGAAATGAAACCCATAAACAACAAACCGTAACACTCAAAGTCTCTGCAACTCATAATAAAATGTGAACTGAAACTCAGATAAGAAAAACACAATGAACTTTCATGGCAACAAACGAAAGAAGCTTACTGAAATTCAAAAGGACACATACACAGGAAAATTCACAGAACATTCATAACTAATAGATTAGACAATCATTAAATGCCTTTTAGATTCAATTTTTGTTTCTAAAGGAAAAAAAAATTAGATTTTGAAACTGTTATAAATATGGATTTTTAAAGGATTGTAAAGTTATTTCATTAACTTAATAATATATAAATCCTAAATGGATATTTGCTTCAATTGTTTTTACTCTCTTAACTTTTTTTCGAATTTATTTCATGTTTGTTCACAACAGTATTTTAGTTCCAAGATGATGATGACACGATAAAGAATAAAACTTGCATCTAAATCTCTAAAAGTTATAGACAGTGTTAAATATTTTTAGCAGGTTAGTTATTTCACAAACACTATGAAATAATAAAAGAGTAGCAGAGTTATCACAAAATAAATAAATAAAAACATAATTGTAAATCAGGAATGTAAATAGTTGTGATTCTGTGATGTCTTCTTACCCAATCTCCCATTTAATAATCTCACTGTCAATCCTTTTAATTTGTCTCCACAAATTTTATATTTTCCTTTCCCTTGTTTCATATTAAATGCTATTTTATATTTATTTTTTTGTTTCAAAATAAATATCATTTTACATTTTCAAATGCAATTTTACATTAATTTTTATTATTTTTTTAACCAACTAATAAATTTTTATTTAATTTTTTTTTAATTAATTATACATTAAATAAAAATAGATTAGTTTATTATACAATTTTCTTAATTTAAATAAATGTATAAGTGACACTTACTAATTTATTATGAAATGAAGGGAATGGTTTTCTACCCGGGGATACAATTCAATCAAAATTAATATCATCAAGAGTATTAGGTTGGCAATATTTTCAAGTTTTCACATTAGACACGCAGGAATCTCATTTAAGCATATAAATTATTCGTTAACTTGCCTAATTTGAAGTAATATAGTGGGTGTGTAGTATCAAGAGTTTTCAGAGTTCGATTTTTATAATTCAGAAAAAAGTTAGACATATGAAAATGTTGTGCATCCGAGTGAATTTGGATGAACTACTAACTAGTAATTTCTCATGAATAATTACAGACCAGTAAACACCCTTACTTGCATTTGTATTAGTGTTGCACGACGACTTATAATGGTCGAAAAAAGTTAAATCATTGAAATTGTTGACAAACGAAAGTTAAAAAGAATGGTTTACTGATAAAAGTGCTTATCAAATACTATAAAGACAAATGGAAACAAAGATTAGTCAATTATCTCACCAAACCTCACATGATCCTTCTCTTTATGTCTTTGTCTGAAGTTGAAAATTCCAAAATCTTGCTGTTTTTTTGTTCTCTTTGTGTGGTCTGAATGCATTGCACTGGACAGTGGACACATGTGAATTTCTTCCACCTTGTTCGAAGGTAAAATTATTCTTTGAAAAAATGATAAAAGAAGAATTATATCTAGATTTAATAGTGAAGTAAGCAAACGAAAAGAAAGAAGTAAATATATAATTTTAAAATTTTAGGTTCCACCATCAGGTTTGAATATTTTTACTACTACTCAATCAACTATAATTACAAACATACAAAAAATCATTGATCTATAAGTAAGAAAATGAATTATACACAAATAAGTTTATGTACAAAATATTTCCGTGTGTGTGTGTGAAATGAATTACAGATGCCTTCTCTTACAAGGAATCTGATTTAAAGAAGCCCTAGTCTCTACATTTGAGATGTGCATATATATCTACATGGAATCACTTCTGTACTCTTCAGAAAGCAACAAGATCCTTATGGAGCTGATCATGAAACCTACCAGACCGCCGTACACTAGCAGCTCTTCTCGCTGTGTACCCAACGGTGGTGGGTCTAATAGACCTCTGCCTCACCATCTCAACGAACTCAGGGTCATTAGAGTGACCCTCGTACCTAATCCACTGAATCATTTGATGGTACTTAGGGAAAAACCTCATTTGCACTGACTTGTAGACGAAGTAAGGTGTTAAAGCGAAGATCATCACAAAGAGAGTGGTGAGCCAGTAGGAAGGAGCAGGAGCTAGGGCTTCAAGGAAGACCATGTAAGCATCGGTAGAGAAACTTGGGGTTATAGCTCCATAGATCATGAGGAAGATGTACCAAAAGGCAATTGATCCCCAAATCACAATGTGTTGGACCCATGTGAAGTAACTTATTGATAAAGCCATTTGGAGATTGACCACCCACACAATGCAAGTGTACATTGTTCCTCCCATGATTTCCCGGCCTGCGGTTTTGCCGTTTGGATCAAATAGCTGATGTTTTAGAGATTCCTTGCAGATGAAGAAAATGGCTAGGCCACTTATGAATCCATTGAACATCCATCCTATGATCCTTTTCCAGCTGAAGAGAATGTTTTGCACACCTTCTTGGTATAGCAATGGAAACTGCAAGGGAGAAAAAATGGTAAGCAACTCTACCGGATCGGTTTTTCGCTGATTTAAGAAAATGAGCCCTAAACCTAAAACCTACCTTGTAACAGAAGCGAGCTGAGACATCTTGATCAAAGACTCCAAGGGCAATGACGGGGAGTGAAGAGAAAAAGACGTTGAAAAGAGAGAGGAACCAGTCATTGTATGCAGGTTGTGCAGAGAAGGAAGTGTAAGCTTCATATAAGAACACCGTGACACCGAATGTGATATTCTTGTAGAAGAAGTAACATATCTGCCAACAGATTAAAACAGTAAGAGAAATGTTGAAGAAACTAGAGAGGCTTTTGAAGGAGATATGTAAATTATTTTTACCATGGATGAGATTCTGCTGTAACACCAATGACCATGGACTAGTAATAAACGTTCTAGATATCTGAATTGAGCAATGGCGATATCGCTAGACATCACTGCTTGCATCCCTTCAACACCACTTATTCCTACACCAATGTCAGCTTCTTGAAGCATTCCTACATCATTTGCTCCATCTCCAATCGCTAATGTTGTTTTTCCAGTTCCGGACTTAACCAGTCTTGTAACCTAAGCAAACCCAAAAAAATACTCTCTTAGAACGTTATAAGAGATTCAAATTAGCATTCAGTATTTGAAAATTGTACCAATGCTTTTTGTTTAGGTGATGATCTGCAGCAAATCACTGATGCACAACCAGTAGCAAGATCAAGAAACGTCTTCTTGACTTCATCCTCTAGAGCATAAGTTAGGGACTTCCCGTCTATGATCAAGGCAAATGCTTCAGAGCTTGCACCTGATGCAGCAAGTAAGGCCTTTCCTTCTTCTATTTGCTTCACAACGCTTTCTCTTGATGCCAATTCAATTTCATCTTTGATTCCAGATTTCTCCAGGGATTTGATCTGTGGTGTCTCAAGATTGATGATGATCTGTGTCATCTCTTGTCTTAGTAAACTACAAGCAAATCTGCAAGAAAATATTATAAAGTCAGTAACAAAGAAAACACACACAGGAACAAGAACATTCTTGATTCAAGATTCAAGATTCAAGATTCAAGATTCAAGATTCAAGATTCAAGATTCAAGATTCAAGATTCAAGATTCAAGATTCAAGATTCAAGATTCAAGATTCAAGATTCAAGATTCAAGATTCAAGATTCAAGATTCAAGATTCAAGATTCAATACCCAATATTGATAGCTGTCTCCATTTTGTCACCAGTTAGAACCCAAATCTTGATTCCAGCTTGAGCAAGTTTGTCAATACATTCTGGAACCTAAACAACCCATCAGCCCAAATACTGTTAATTTCGAAAACCCTAAACTATCAAAATCTTGTAGCATTATATAATTCTAAGATTTAAGTTCATACCCCATTCTGAAGTTTGTCCTCAACAGCAGTAGCACCAAGGAGAATGAGGTCACGTTCCATCTTATCGGTTATTTCATCTATTAAAGCTTCACGGTCCTCACTCACTGAAGCCTTTGCTTCATTGAAACTCTTGTTGAACTCTATGTAGTCATTCTCATCAACCTCGCGGTATGCAAGTATCAAAGTCCTTAGACCTGCATCTGCATATTGGTTTACATGTTCTTGGGTCTTGGCCTCGAACTGACGACCGTTCTTTGCTAGTCTTTCAAACATTACACTATAAAGAAACACAGACACAAAGTTAATATCTTCAGACACAAGAAAGAATGTGTGTTCAAATGTCTCAAAATGCTTACTTGTCAGCTCCTTTAGACAACAACAAGAGCTTCCCGTCATGGTCTCTTACAATCACTGACATTCTCTTTCTTGAGCTATTGAACTCAAGAACGTTCAGCAACTTATAAACCCTGCAAGAACATATGAAGATTTTAGCTCCAAGAATCACATAAATGATGTTAGATTTAAAAAAAAAAACAAGACTCAAAACCTAACCTTTCGACGTTTTCCCCTGTTGCTAGATCCAATTCTCGAAAGGAGATCTCGTTTTGTGTCCTGTTAAAGAACTCAAACCCTAGCTCTCTTGCTGCAACAACAAACGCAGCTTCATCAGGAGACTCAGCTTCATAAGAGACATTCCCTGTCTCTTCATCAGTTTCAGGTATTGCCGTGTGACACACGGCAAGTAACCTAAAAAACTTCTGCAACACGGCAGCTTCAGGCTGCCTCACCCAGTTCCCATTCATAACCCTTTGGTCTACAAAGTTAAACCCTTTAACCTTAGGACCAACCTTGTCCACAACAACATCCAAATCTTCATTAACCAAAGGCGAACCGCCGCTTCTCACAGCCATAGCTCTCTCAACCTCAGTTATACCACGCCCATAAGCCGTACCGGCTATAGAACACTTGATAAACTCCATGGAGTTACATGTCAAAGTCCCGGTTTTATCAGATAGAATCGTATGAACCATACCAAGCTCTTCATTCAAATTTGAAGTCCGCGCCTGCGCGGGTTTATCGGTCTCTTCGTAGTACATATGAATGTCACTGTTGATGAAAATGCTCTGAAGAACTTTGACGATTTCGATCGAAACATAGAGAGATATAGGGATGAAGTAACTATAGAGCATTGTGGCGGTGAAGAAGTGGTAGAATGCAGCCATTGGAGCTCTCTCTGGATCAAATAAGATCTCTGCCTCGTCTGGTTTCAAGTACCATCTCTCTGTTCTTCCGTTTTTGAGTTTATCTTGTCTTGTTTCGACTCCGAAGATGATTGATCCAATGAATGACATTAGGAAGACGAGACCAAACATTAAGTAGATGATCTTGTCCATTTTCCTCTCGATCCTGCTTCTCTTTGATGGTGGATCAGTTGAGTTTTGTATCACCTGTTAGTTCATTACATCAAAACATTAGGGTTTCTCTCAAAATATGAATAAGTTAAAAGATTTTAATCTAAAAACTTATTTTGTTATACATTATGAATTGCCTAAACGTTGTTGAATATAGAAAATGTGTTGCCATCTATGTTGTTAGTTTTGCTACATTGCAACTAAATTGCCATAATCATTTTTTCAAATCGCTACTAGTCGATGTGCAATTTGATGACATAGGTCGCAACTACATTCAAATGAATATGGCAATATAAGCGCAAATAGAATGATGTTATAAAAGAAGCAGAACAGGATGAGAACTGTGTACCTTTGTGTCATGTCCGGTGAAAACGACAGCTCCGTAAACATACTCTGTGTTACGAAGCTTGGAATCACGTAGAAGAATCTGTTGAATAGACAAAGGAAACCTCTCTTCTCCAAGCTCCAAAGTACCAACAAACGTATAAAGATTCACATTAGGATCTTCGCATCTAACAACGGCTCTGAAGTCTTTGAAGTCAGAGTCTTCATGTAATAACGATGATGTGGCATCAAGACCCTGTTTCACTTTTAGATTGGTCTCTCCATCAAGATTCATAGTTTCTACATAGCAAATAGATTCCTCGTAGCTTGATGATAGAAGCAAAAGATCCGCCGGAAAAAACTCGTCTTTTTCTACTCGAACTATGTCACCTACTCTTAGGTTACTCCACTCCTCTTGCCGGAATATTCCATTGCCGTCATGTACTTTCACTTTTCTATTATTCACCTCAATATCCTGAAAAAAAAAAACAATAAAATAAATAAAAATAGAAACTTTATTTATTTTTACAAGAAAAGAAATAAAAATAAAAATATGTAAGTACAAAACAAAAAACATGAATATAAATAAGAATATACTTTATTTATTTGTTTTCTTGTTAAAAATAAAGTTTAATTTTAATTTGGAAAATTACATCTTTTTATTTATTTAACTTTGAAAAAAAAACTAATAAATAAAGTTTATGTTTTTATTAAGAGAAATAAAAAATGAAAGAAAGAAAAAGATTTACGTTACCAAAAGAAATATAAACTTTGATGTAAAGGTTCAATAATTCATAATAAAGATGAAAAGATCCAAACTTTACTAAAAGATTGGATTCAAGATCGGACCTGTTGTTTCCGGCGCCAATCTTCAATACCTTCTTTAACCATTGTTGCAGAGATGACAAGAGCAAGAGGCAAGAGAGCACTAACGGCTCCATAAGGAGAAAGATCAGTCAACGACAAGACTCCGGTGACGAGGAAGTAGAAGTTAGCAACACGACGGAACTGCTCAAAGAGAGACTTAGGGAAGAAAGAAGCGACGGTGTATTTAGTTGACCGGACGTAATTTCCGGCGTAGTTCCGGCGTTCAGCCGCCGGAGAACCCGGTTCGTTACAGTAGACGACCCGAGAGAAACCGGGTCCTCCTATGTTGGAATGGTCTTCTTTGAAACTTGACTTACCACATGTGTAAGAGTAGATCCTGCTTATATGTAATCTTCTTCTTCTCCGACCACCTCCTGCCATAGCTATTGGTTGTTTTCTTTGTCTGAAAAAAAAATATTAGAAATTGGGTTTTTTATAATCTTACAAGAAAGCCAAGTGAAAGAAGAATACTTGGAGAACACACTTGGTTTCTTGGAGATTTTTAATTTGAGGGAAGAAAATAATTAAAGAATGTAGAAATGTTGAATGTTTGATATGAAAATGGATATAAACAAAAGAAGAGAAAAGAAGATGAGTTATGTAGGGTTTGATAAAAATGTGTGAAGGTAAGAGTTTTTTTTTCCTATAGAGAGACCCAACTTTGAACGGTGACTTTGAACGTAACACTTTTTGGCTTGTTTGTTGACTTTTAGATGAGTTTTTTTTTTTAATTTTTTGTTTCATTTAGTGTTGTCTGCTTCGAAAAATATCAAATAAATAAACGCGGGTATCTTATTTGCCGGGGCATCATGACTGATTGAATTTTCCAAATTACTTCTGGAGAAGAGAGTTGCTTCTAGAACAGGGAACTTTCTAAGATAATTTATCTCTATAAGTTGTTTATTTTTGGGAACTACATCATTTATATACATTGGTTTTTGTTTCATAATTTACGAAAATATTCATGTTTTAAAAAAAAATATTTCAAAAGTTACATTTTTTTTTTATATTTTCAATGCATTAGTGAATCAAATTTTTAAGTATTAATCGAAATCTTATTAGTTAAAAGTTATAGGAAATAGTTAACTACGAAAATTAAGACAATAGCAATTAAAAAATTAGATTTTTTTTAATAAGTGTGATAACTCTAAAACATACACTTTATGAAACATATGGAATATTATTTATGATAAATATTCCTTTTAAAATATAACTGGTAATTATATGATAAAATTTTTAAGTTTATAATAAAAGAAATGTGCATGAATATTTTTATGATAATTGAATGTCTGACCTACAATTTCAGATAAAAAAATTAGAGAACTTGAATTACTAGTACCTAGTGAGTGGAATCATGAACATGTCGGCCATGCTTTAATCTTCCTTATATCTGTCTTCTACCCCGATTTAAGAACTAAATGGTGAAGTCATCCAAATAAAAGCAGTTTAAAATCTAACCAGGGTGTGCTTAAGTTTATGATCTAATGTGTAGTATTTGGGGTTTGTTATATCATTACATTAAGAAACAAAAGATGCGCAAGAAGTTAAATTTGTAATCTAGTAATGATTGATCATCATGTACAAATATTTTATAATTATTATTTTCTTGAACTGCATAAAACATTATCTAATTATGTCATGCCTCAAGCGTTAGCTTTTCTTTTTGTTCTGGTTCGAGACATTTACGAAAACCTAAAGAAATGGACAAAATTAGATTAAGAGCTGGAAGGGGCGTGGATGGTAGCAATTTATTGATTTGCTAGTAGTATTAATTTGTTTATTTTATAATTTTCTTTCGGTTGAAAGTGGAAGCTTCTTGCAAACTAATTCAATACTGGGTCTATGATTAACGAAAATTATCCATTGTAATTGTGGCTTCAAGTGTACGAAGACCATCTGGTTGTATTTTATATAGAGTTATGGTTACGAAAGCCAGCAAATTTTGTAATTCTACTTTAATATATGCCTGGTTGGTATAACTTGGTATATCAACATAGATTTCTACAGATATTTAAAATTGTTGGATAGACAAAATATTTACTAAAACCTAATCTGTAAAAATATAATGATAAACTAATATTTCAATGTTATTTTTTATAAGGGAAAAGTTCTTAAAGGTTCATTTAAGTTTTTGTTACAAAAATAGATTTCAAAAGAAAAATTGATCAAAATATATATATATTTTAAAAAATATATATATATATTTTTTAAATTTCATGTCAAAAACTCCAGCTCATAACTCTAAGCCTTAAACCTTAAGTATATATTAGTTAACCTAATAAGTATAAATCTATTTTTACATTTTTTAATAAAATTTTGTTTTTAAAAAGCATTTTAGTGATAAAAACTTTTTTAAGTTTATCTTAGAATATATTTTTATTTTTATAAAATATGCTTTATGTTCGTTTGAAACAGAGTAACAACACACACTGAAGACAGTAACAAAATCATTAGACATATATCATGATTTTTTATTTTTCCATTGTAATTCAATAATTAATTTTTATTTTTCAAGAGTTTTATGGTGACATACTATACTTCGTTGAACCGATTTTAAAACCCGTGATTAGAGTGTTAATCCAAGACCAATTATTTTGAATCCAGGTAAATTAAACGTTGTTCATGTGATATACATTTCTTTAACATACATGATATACATTCATGCCAACACCTACTTATATTGTCATCGTAATGTCTGGCTGCGTGACCATTCAACACATGCATGTATATATGAGTATCATAATATATAAACACATCATTGCTTTGACTATAAATGTGCGGCATAGAACGGTGGTTATAACTTTCTTGAAATTCTATTAATTAATAGGAGTATTAAATATGCTAAATTAGGTTTCTTGGACAATTAAAATCTCACTAACCCATTTAGGGATTCAAAAGTAACGTCTATGCAAATGGAACACCTATCTACTCGGCTTAATAATCTCAATTACCAAACTCAATAAAACCAGACCACGTCATTACTTTGTTGCCGTCAATCATGTGACCAATTAAGAAAACCAACCCAGGATTAGTTTGACTTTGGTAGTATTTTCGACTTTCTTAACACGTGATTCTATAATCATCAATGACGTCATGGATTCATAATTGTCATTACTATCACGATTATTTTTTTACCTTCTGGAATAAAATAAAAGATCGGAAGCAAAGCTTCTAGATAACTTAAAAAGGAAAATTCAGATGGCCTGACAACTCATTAATGATTCATGAATTTCATAGGAGATTTCTGCTGTTGTACTGCAGACATTAATGTAATAATTTCCCAAAAAATGATGGGGACCGATTTTTTTTAATAATGAAACAAATTCGCGCTGATAAAAAAAAAACATGATAAGTTTTTGGGAAATGATAGTTTTCCCTCATAAGAGAGGCATCAACCTATCACATTTATATGTTGAATGTGAAACTTTAATATGAACTATGTGATGTATGAAGATTCTACAAAATTTTTGGAAATAAAATTTACAATAGATTATTTTTAATTGGCAAAAATGGTGACGAATAGTCAGTTTTTGCTTTTTTTTGGAGGAAATACAACGATATAAAATATTATTTCCTTATTTTTCACTCCAGATATTTTAAAGGCAAAAAATATAATGGTGGACAAACTTGCACGAAGTGTTTGAAACTTCCCCTCAACCGTGTACTATTTTGGTTCTTCGACATTAACTTGGGTCTCCGATCTAACGTCGAATATAGGATAAGAATTTTTATTTATGTTACCTTTTTGTTAGAAAAAAACAAATTCACGTTCACATTTACAGGGCAAATCTCTCAAATAGTTTTCTTTTAAGTTTTTTTCATTAAAATATCACTTAAGGAAAAAAATAACTGAAAAAAAACTTTTTTATTTTGAACATTTTTTTTTTTAAACTTCAACTCCAAGACCCTATCCCATAATGTTAAACCATAAGTATAGATTAGTTAATTCAAGAGATATAAATGTATATTTATATTTTTTAATAAAATCTATTTTGGTCTTTTTTTCATTGAAGACTATTTTGGTGAAATTTTTTTTTAAGTCTATCTTAAAGTATTCTTATTTTCATAATTGCAGATTTTTTTTTGGTGTTAACTTTGCTTAAGTTGACGCTGTTTTTTTTTATTTTTAACGAAGACGATGTTATTTAATATCTAAAATTCAAACACTAATAAAAAGATTTGTGGCAAAAGCTTAAAATAAAACTTTGCCATTCACTTGAAAAAGCCATTTCGGATCCACGGAGTAGAACTTTTTTTTTTTGGTAACCAATCCATAGAGTAGAACATAAGAGAAAATTAACAATACGCCCAATAAGAAAATGGGTCTGCTTCTTTAATAACTGACAGTAGAAAGCCCAATGGGAAAATCTGAAATCAATAAGAATATTAAGAACATAAAGCCATTTTGTTAGTGAAATAATACGTATGTTATAAAATATTTATGATTTTATTAGATTGAGAAATCTTAAAAAGTGCAAAATTTTTATACCATAGACAGAAGATAATACTAATATAAAATAAACTATCAGAGAGAAAATTCTTATAAGAGGGAGAAGAGAAGGTGTGATTTTCGACGATCGCGAAACGATCGTTTATATAGAAGTGAAAAAGTAAGTTACTGTGCGTGCATAGTGACGGTGGGCTCCACACAATAATATTTACTCTGCGCGTATTGCTGACTTTGTATTTCTTCACGTTTATAACACTCCCCCTTGGAGACCAGTGTCACAATCGTCTTTTGCTTAACGTCTTTATTGCCTCGTTAAAAACCTTTCAAAAAAAACCCAGTGGGAAAAACCCTAGTAAGGTAAAAAGAGTGCAACCACGTAAGCTCCCCCTCGAATGATTAGTCATAAGTCCTTCTGATGCCGCATTCCAATGTTATGGACATGTTTTCTGAATATTGAGGTTGGAAGTGATTTTGTGAAGAGGTCAGCTGCATTGTCGCATGATCGAATATATCTTACTTCAATCTCTTTATTTCTTTCGAGCTCTTGAGTATAGGAGAAGAACTTTGGATGTATATGTTTTGTCCTATCGCTTTTGATATATCCTTCATTCATTTGAGCAACACATGCCGCATTATCTTCATATAAGATAGTTGACTCCGTACTTTCGTCAATCTCACTACTTGTGCATATGTGTTGCTTTATTGATCTTAACCATACACACTCTCTACTTGCTTCATGGAGTGCGATCATCTCGGCGTGATTTGAAGATGTGGCCACGAGTGTTTGTTTCTGAGAGCGCCAAGATATAGCAGTGCCTCCGATCGTGAAAACGTATCCTGTTTGCGACCGAGCTTTATGTGGATCTGAAAGGTATCCTGCATCTGCAAAACCAACCATTTGACCTTTTGAATCTTTTGGATAAAACAAGCCCAAATCAATGGTCCCTTGGAGGTAACGAAAGACATGCTTAATTCCATTCCAATGTCTTCGTGTGGGAGATGAGCTGAATCTTGCCAAAAGATTAACAGCAAATGATATATCAGGCCGTGTGCAGTTTGTAAGATACATTAACGCTCCGATTGCACTTAGATATGGTACTTCAGGACCAAGTATCTCTTCATTTTCCGCAGATGGTCGAAATGGATCATTTTCAATGTTAAGTGATCTTACGATCATCGGGGTGCTAAGAGGAGTTAATTTATCCATGTTGAAACGTTTCAATACTCTTTTAGTATATGTGGATTGATGCACGAATATACCATTTTAAGAATGTTCAATTTGTAGGCCAAGACAATACTTTGTTTGTCCGAGATCTTTCATCTCAAATTCTCCTTTCAGATAGTCTGATGCCCTTTGTATTTCCTTTTGAGTTCCAATAATATTAAGATCATCAACATACACTGCGATTATCACAAATCCGGATGTTGTTTTCTTGATGAAGACACATGGGCATATAGGATCGTTCACGTATCCTGCTTTTGTTAAATGTTCACTGAGACGGTTATACCACATACGTCCAAACTGTTTTAACCCATATAGTGATCTTTGTAATTTTATCGCACATAGCTCTTTAGATTTTGAGCTTAATGCTTCTGGCATTTTAAATTCATCAGGAACTTTCATGTAGATATTAATATCTAATGATCCATATAGATATGTTGTGACAACATCCATGAGACGCATCTCGAGATTTTTATCAGCGGCTAGACTCATCAGGAATCTAAATGTGATTGCATCCATAACAGGAGAATATGTTTCTTCATAGTCAATTCCAGGTCTTTGAGAAAAACCTTGAGCCACAAGACGAGCTTTGTATCTCGTAACCTCATTTTTCTCATTTCTCTTTCGAACGAAAACCCATTTGTATCCAACTGGTCTCACATCTGCAGGTGTGAGTACAATAGGTCCAAATACTTCTCGCTTATTAAGTGAATCAAGTTCGGTTTGTATTGCATCTTTCCATTGTTTCCAATCATGTCTCTTTTGACATTCATAAACAGATTTTGGTTCTGGATCTTCGATTTCCTCATTTATTTCTGTTGACACAATATATGAGAAAACATCATCGACATCATCCTTTTCATTTCTTTTCCATATCTTCTTATTGTGGATATAGTTGATGGAAATCTCATGATTCATTTCTGACTCATGATGTTCCATTTTGTCAGTATTCTCATCATTTGTTCCTTCCAAAATATTTTCTGTTAATTTGGGTGTGTCATTTATCTCGACATCTTTTTGTTTTCTGGAATTTTTATTCTTAGAACCAGCAGGTCTCCCACGCTTCAGACGTATTTTGGATTCACGTGTATCATTTGCTTTTCCTTGCTCATTTGTTATTTTGATACAAGCAGAAGCATTTGCAGCTGGTATATGAGATTTAGTTACCATCTTGGTATCCGCAAACGCATCAGGTAACTGATTTGCTATACTCTGTAAATGCATAATTCATCGAACTTCTAGTTCTGACTCTTTAGTAGGAGGATCAAGATATAACAATGAAGGTACACTCCATTTAATCTCATTTCCTATGTTTTTGTTATCTCCCCCTAGAACTGGGAATACTTTCTCATCAAAATGACAATCGGCGAAACGTGCCGTAAAGACATCACCCGTCTGTGGTTCTAGGTACCGTATGATTGATGGAGAATCATAACCAACATATATTTCCAATCTCCTTTGTGGTCCCATTTTTGTACGTTGTGGTGGTGCTACGGGCACATATACTGCGCAACCAAAGATTCTTAAATGAGAAATGTTTGGTTCTCGACCAAACGCTAATTGTAGTGGAGAATACTTATGGTACGCACTTGGTCTGATCCGAATGAGTGTTTCTGCATGCAAAATAGCATGTGCCCATACAGAGGTAGGAAGTTTTGATCTCATGATCAATGGCCTTGCAATCAATTGCAGTCGCTTAATTAAAGATTCAGCCAAACCATTTTGCGTATGAACATGAGCCACAGAATGTTCAACTTCAGTTCCTGTTACCATACAATAATCATTGAATGCTTGAGATGTGAACTCACCAGCGTTGTCTAGTCTAACTCTTTTAATGGTATAATCAGGAAACTCGGCTCGCAGTTTGATTATCTGAGTTAAAAATCTTGCAAATGCCATATTTCGAGATGACAATAGACAAACGTGTGACCATCTACTGGATGCGTCAATTAAGACCATAAAATACTAGAATGGTCCACAAGGTTGATGTATTGGTCCACATATATCGCCTTGAATTCTTTCAAGGAACTTTGGTGATTCCTTATCAATTTTGGTTGGCGATGGCCTTATGATCAATTTTCCAAGAGAACATGCAACACATGTCATTTTATTGCCTTGAGAAATCTCTTGGATTTTCAGTGGATGGCCATGTGAGCTTTCTATGATTTTACGCATCATTGTGGTGCCTGGGTGACCGAGGCGATCATGCCATATTGTGAACTCTTCTGGATTTTGTTTCACTATAATATTTGATTCGATTTCATCGATATAAGTATGATGCAATCCTGAAGGGAGTTATGGGAACTTCTCCAATATGTGTTTTCTCCCACATTTATCAGAAGTTACATATATGTACTTCTTTCCATCCTCAGTTGCAGACTGAGTATCATATCCGTGAAGATATATGTCTTTAAAACTCAACAAATTTCTTTTGGAATTCGGAGAATATAGAGCATTGTTTATGGAGAATTTTGTTCCATTTGGTAATGTAAAGTTTGCTTTACCAGTTCCTTCAATCACGTCTGCAGGACCTGATATCGTATTGACAAAAATTCTTTTTGGTTTTATATCAGAGAAATATCTCTTTTGTCTCAAAATAGTGTGCGTCGTTCCACTATCTGGTATACAAATTTCTCGAACCCGTTTCTTGGATTTTGTTCCATTAGCATTGTGATCCATGTCTGTAATTGTCATAAACGTTAATAAAAAGAAAAACATGAAAATCATTTATATATTAATCATATAAGAAACACACATAATAATTATACATTACTGTGATGTTAAAGACATCATTATTTGCTTAAAACAAGAATTTAATAATTATACATAACAATAATTTTATTACAAGCATTTCAGTTCTCTTCAGGAGTAATCTAGTCCAGCTCATTTTCGAAATCAGAGGCTTCGAGGTACGTTGTCCCCTCAAAATTTTCGTTGAGATTCACTTCTTTAGCTTTGCCTTTCGTAGACTCTTTATATAACTTACACAGATGTGGAGGAGTACGACAGGTACGGGACCAATGTCCTTTACATCCACATCTGTAACAAACAGTTTCATGTTTCTGAGTGGTATCCACTTGGGTTTCTTTACCCTTAGAAACTTGTTCGGATCTTACCCATTTGTTAGATCCTCTCCATTTGGGACTGTAAGGTTTTCCACGTTTGTTGTTGAAACGGCGACCACGATTCCAATTTGTTTGGATTCTCCTCTCTGAGTTTTCTATCGCCGTAGCATTCACTTCGGGGAATGCCTTCGCTCCTGTAGGTCGAGAATTGTGGTTTTTAATAAGGAGCTCATTGTTCTTTTCAGCCAACATGAGCGCAACCATCAATTCAGAAAATCTCGTGTACCCACATTTTCTGTAAATTTCGGGTAGGAAGTGAAGTTGTTTGTGGAAAGTGTTGTATGTTTTATTCATCATTTCTGCCTCAGAGACAGGGTTACCACAGTACTTCAGTAGTGAAACTATCCTCAGGACGGCAGAATTGTATTCCTCTATCTTTTGAAAATCTTGAAACCTCAGGTTTTTCCACTCTTCTAGAGCGTGAGGGAGATTGATTTCCTTCTGGTTATCGAACCGCTCTTTTAAAGCTTGCCACAGGTCAGCTGGGTCCTCTATGCTCGCATAGTCATGCGTAACATTCTCATCAAGGTGTTTCTTCAGGAAAATTATCGCTTCAGCCTTATGCTCAGGCGGCGATTTGTTACCGATTATAATCGTCTCGGTTACTTTTTCATCACCAGGTAGGGTTTCACGTTGGTGACCCATCCGACGTAATTTTCACCAGTTATTTTGAGAGCCGGAAACTGAAGATGCTCAATTCTTGCCATTTGTATTTCTAAAAACACAACATAATAAATTTTATTAGAATTTCATATTATTTAAAATGAACCGTTTACATTAATCATGCAAGCAATTACAAACAAAAACACCGCATAGAAAAGCATAGCAATATTTATGTTAAACTCTATCGGAGTAAATTCTCCAACACAAAGACCGTAAACACCAACAAAAATTATAACCGCACACAAAACTAAAAGCAAACGAATCATCCTATTTTTTCAGAAAAAGAAAGAAAATCGGAAGAAAATTATTTGAAGGTTTTTGAGAGGAGATGAAATGTTATGATGAATTGAATGAATGAAAGATGAGTATATTTATAGATGAAAATACTGTTCATAGCCGTTTGAAAAAGGGTAAAATTTTGAAAAAATTATTTGTGACCGTTGGGATTAATTTTTTAGTTATTATTATTTTGTTTCATTTATATATATATTTTTGAACTAAAAATCGGTCTAAAAATATCATAATAATCAGTCAACCAAATTTAGTAAATTTCATAATAATTTATATATGTTGCCTAACATTTATATAATATTCATAACATACAATTATCAATATTATTATGGTGATAAAATTATTTTGTTAAATTATTAAACAAATTATGTGGCGGCACAGCCAAACCAATAATTATAGTGTATTTATCAATCATGGTTTAGTAATGAGATTAAACAAATTATGCGGCGGCACAGCCAAGCCAATAATTATAGTGTATTTATCAATTATGGTTTATTAATGAGGCGACATACCGTCCGCATCAATATATATAAATAATATAAATTAAAACAACCACTATAAAATAATAAATAGTAATAAAGGCGGTATACCGACCATTATAGCAGGGTAAATAAGATACATATAAATTTTACCAAATTGCAGAGTGATCATGCTGATAACGTGTTATAAAATATTTATGATTTTATTAGATTGAGAAATCTTAAAAAGTGCAGAATTTTTATACCCGTAGAGAGAAGATAATACTAATATAAAATAAACTATCAGAAAGAGAATTTTTATAAGAGAGAGAAGAGAAGGTGTGATTTTCGATGATCGCGAAACGATCGTTTATATAGAAGTGAAAAAGTAAGTTATTGTGCATGCATAGTGACAGTGGATTCCACACAATAATATTTACTCTGCGCGTATTGCTGACTTTGTATTTTTTCACGTTTATAACAACGTAAGAATTAAATTGGATATATTTTCTATTATTACGAAACTTTATAATTTACGCACGAAGGGATCGTCAAATAGATATAATAAAATATAAATTCGTGCATATCTCTATTCGAAACAATAACTTTTATTGGAGGCTCTTTTATTTTTCTTTTTTTACAACATGTAATTTGAAGTTTTTGTTAAGAAAATGCGAAGTGATAGCTAATCTTGGTATATATTATATTTCTCATTCTGTATCTAGCTAATCTTCGTACATATTATATTTCTCAGTAACCATGTAACTGTTAGATTAAGCAATTATTTAGGGATGTCAAAAATGGGCTGTAAGCTATTATTATACATGCATGGGGGATAGTAAGCAATGCACATAGTTAAAAAATGTACTACTGTTCGCTGGTGAAATTTGAGAACTTGAAGGTTTAAAACTTAGTAAGCAGTTTAATTTACAAATTAAAAAAAGTTATAATGCACCAATTTGGAATTAATACGACACTTGAATTTAAAACTTTGTTATGAAGTAGCGTGAGTTTTTCAAATATGACTCAAAACTTCAAATCAACCCTAAAAGTAATTCATGTTTTTTTTTGAAATTTTCATTGTCCTCGTTTACACTAAAAGTTCGAGTTATTCACGAAAATGTCATTTTTTTTTCTGAAAATAAGTTACTCTATCATCCTATCTTCACCAAGTATTTACAATATTGTCATTGCCATCAATTCACCAACCACCATGAACAACCAATTTGAAACTTTTAATGCACCAAAAATTCGTTTTTTCTCTTCCTATCTCATTTCTTATGCACATAAATCACATCTTTTACAATTTCTCTCTAAATCCATCTAAAAAACCAAGATTTTAATTTTAAATTTTGTAAATTTAGACATTGAAGTCATGATTCTTAGCCAGTAATGAATGTGTCATTTTTGTGGTGAAGTTCTTTGCGTTTGGCGAATGTAAGCAAGTTATCTCACAAGTTTAATGTATGAAATCTTCTCGTCAATGCATATGTTATTTTTGCAATTGCTTCTTTGTGTGTTCCTAATAGAAGATTTCCCTAGAAGTCTTCTAACTTTTCTTTGTTAAAAAAATGATAAGACTTCTCGAGAATTCTTCTCGGATAAAAAAATTAGTTTTGAAATTGACGAAATTTGTTAGAAATTTGAAATTTTATAGAAGACTTGTTGGGAAGTCTTCTTTATTGTTAGACGAAGTCTTCTCACCATCGCAAGAAGTCTACGTAGGTTACTTTTGCAATTGAAAATTAATAGTAAAGCATTTAATATTAATGAGAAGACTTCTTGAGAAGTCTTTTGCGAGAAGATTTCTTAAATTTTATTTCAGGTTTTAGTCAATTGCAAATTTAATCAAGGCATACTTCTTGCAGCAAAGAGAAGACTTCATACGAATGTAAGAAGACGTTGTAGAGAAGTCTTCTCTGGTATTTTCGAAGATTTTTCAAATTCAAAAGTAAGCTAAATTTACAAAGTAAAACTTCTTAAGATATATGTTGTAGAGTATACTTCTCTAGAAATCTTCCTTTGCAAATTACAATTGCAATAATGACCTAAATAGAAGAAAATGAGGTAGATTAGGTTTTTTGGGGCTAAAACTATTTATTAAACTCCTAAAAACGAGCTGGGTCAACTTAATAAACATGGATTGACGCATAAAAATTTGGGTGTTTTCGTTTGTAGCGACTGCTGAAGTCGCTACGGTTTGGTCGCTATGACACTTAGAATATTTCAGCTTCTTAGGATTCGTAGTGACCTCTCTACGCATGTCGCTACGGGTTCACGCAAACTGTCGTAGCGACCTCTCTTAGTCTCTACGCATATTGTTACGCTTCAGAAAAAATCCTCTTAGCGACCTTTCCAAGTCGCTACGAGCAGGTCGCTACAACACTTAGGCTGGAAAATTGATTTTTGTCTCAAACTTCACTTCTTTGACCTTAAAACGTTCAAATGCCATCAAACTCACTAGTAAGCATCTCCAACACTTGATATAGACAAATGTATGTAAACTAAATATGGCTAAATGATATCCTAGATGTACAAAATGTATTATAAGAAATGATCAAAATCATGCAAATATGTAAATATCAATAACTAATAAAATTTTATTTAAATTATTTTTATTTAATTAATTATATATTAAATAAAAATATGTTAGTCTATTATACAATTTTTTATTTTTGTCAAATGTCAAAGTGACATGTATTAAGAAAGAGAGAGAAATTAATATGATGTGATATGATTACGAATGTAGCGACCATGTTAAAGAGAGTTTGGCCGTTGCCTACTTAGATCTCTGTCACTTTATTTCAGATTCATCCAACAAATAATAATGACTTAGGCAGAAAAAACAGCAAGGAATATAATAACAAGGACAACACTGAATAAAAGTAATACTACTAATAGTATTAGGTCATGAAATATAATTAATATCAATTTGAAAATGGTCACACCGAAACCACTTGATAATGGTCTTGTAGCAGGGGGAGCTTTGAGTTGCTAAGTAATATGGGTTCAAAAAATGTGATCATACGGATATGAATCTCTTATTTAAGATCAATTTAAATACTGGAAAGATAATCCAGCCGTATAGTGCACTTTCCTTTAAAAATTAATCCAGTTTTTTCATAGATCAAAAATATTTCTATTTAATAGAAGAACATGGTCACACCTGCTTTAAATTTTTAGTATTAGACTTAAAATATTGTTCTTGTCATCATCTAATATTAGAAGTTATAAGAAACTTGTTAATACTGAAAATTACAAACAAACAAAACCGAATGTTTGTCTTACAGTCTCTAACGTCTATCTTTCTAAATGGCAAAAAATGTTATTGACACTATGATTACCCATCAAACTTGTTTAAACGAAAAGGAGTATGTGTGATCTCTAACTATTTTCTTTAGTTTCAGAAAGACGAGCCAGAATCACTATTTAATCTTTAAAACATGTCTTTACATGGAATATTTACTACCATTTAAAGTTTTTTTTATCTCCAGTAACCAACATAACTGAAATTTCATTGGAAAACCTCAAATCTTACAATACTAAAAGTTGCATATCCTCAAATTTTAACTATGCCACATCAGCATGGAAATTCAAACCAATCAAAATGTAGTTAGATGCCATGTCATTTAAGCAAATTTTTTTATCTAAACGATGGTTTTCTTCCCCGCCTTTTCGGTTTCTCCATTCCACTTCTTATGTTTCAAGTTTTTATTCCATTAACTTCACTCATTATTATCTTCCTCAAAACACAAATCATAGATCTTTCTTTGACTTCCTCTTTTTTACTCTACAAAACGAATGTAGAGTGAAATAATGTCTAAGAAACTATGCGTACCAACCGGGATTAAAACGAAAACTCGGCTTCAATCGACAGAGATGAGACTTCTGCAAAAATTCTTTTTTATGCTGGTTATTTCGACATTTTTATTGTTAATGTCATCTTTATTTCCATTGGAGTTATCTCTCTTTTCGCTTCCCATGATGTAAATAAGAACAATCCATTGCCACTCTTCATACTGACTTCTCTATCTCACGTGTTTCAATTCGTTTGGCTAGGTTGTAGAGACTGTCTTCTTTGATCTTGTGGTTTTAAATTATTTTCTAATCATTAGCTTGCACCTTTTGATCTAACCAAGAAAAAGAAGAAATTTGTCATTAAGAAATCAGGTTCCTGTCAAGTACTCAACAGTCATATGAAGAAAGACTCCCATTCCAATTATTCGAAGACTTTGAAGCCAATTGTGGGTTCAGAGGTGATCTTTATAGTAACATGAATATTCAGTTCTGTTTTACATGTTTTTTCTTTTGAAACTTTAATAAGGCTCTAACCTCTCTGCACGTGACATATTTTGCATCCAAAATTTCAGATGTTGTCTAGCTAATCAATGGTCAGTCTGTCAGCGACCGCCCCGTCCTTCACGGAGTAGGAGTAGCAACCACTCAGCGAGTGTTAGTTCACCTTCAACCTAAAGAGTGAGCATTTTCGAGTTGATATTAATACAAACCTTCACCTGTATAACCAATTGAGTTCATCCTACTTTCAATGAACATATGCAGGGGCCTGCTATGAATGTGATGTGGGATCAGGCTACGAACAAATTATACAAAAAAATCAGTGAAAGTGCCGATACTCATGTCCTGCTTTTAGTGACAACAGTCAACACCAAACGTATTTTCGGTCAACATTTATCCTCCTCTTCCTATAGTTTTCAAGTTTATCTCAATATTTTAGATTTCACGTTAAATTCCCCACTAATATGAGATGAGCTCCCTTAACATAAGTTATTGCTCAATAAGAAGTAATTCCAGTTACTAATATTAGTGATTCTACAAGGTTGCTACTTAAGATTTAAAGTCTAGGAAAGAAAGCCATCCGAGGAAGTTATCTCTCTTTTCGCTTCCCATGATGTAAATAGGAACAATCCATTGCCACTCTTCATACTGACTTCTCTATCTCACGTGTTTCAATTCGTTTGGCTAGGTTGTAGAGACTGTCTTCTTTGATCTTGTGGTTTTAAATTATTTTCTAATCATTAGCTTGCACCTTTTGATCTAACCAAGAAAAAGAAGAAATTTGTCATTAAGAAATCAGGTTCCTGTCAAGTACTCAACAGTCATATGAAGAAAGACTCCCATTCCAATTATTCGAAGACTTTGAAGCCAATTGTGGGTTCAGAGGTGATCTTTATAGTAACATGAATATTCGGTTCTGTTTTACATGTTTTTTCTTTTGAAACTTTAATAAGGCTCTAACCTCTCTGCACGTGACATATTTTGCATCCAAAATTTCAGATGTTGTCCAGCTAATCAATGGTCAGTCTGTCAGCGACCGCCCCGTCCTTCACGGAGTAGGAGTAGCAACCACTCAGCGAGTGTTAGTTCACCTTCAACCTAAAGAGTGAGCATTTTCGAGTTGATATTAATACAAACCTTCACCTGTATAACCAATTGAGTTCATCCTACTTTCAATGAACATATGCAGGGGTCTGCTATGAATGTGATGTGGGATCAGACTACGAACAAATTATACAAAAAAATCAGTGAAAGTGCCGATACTCATGTCCTGCTTTTAGTGACAACAGTCAACATTTATCCTCCTCTTCCTATAGTTTTCAAGTTTATCTCAATATTTTAGATTTCACGTTAAATTCCCCACTAATATGAGATGAGCTCCCTTAACATAAGTTATTGCTCAATAAGAAGTAATTCCAGTTACTAATATTAGTGATTCTACAAGGTTGCTACTTAAGATTTAAAGTCTAGGAAAGAAAGCCATCCGAGGGAGTTTGGGCAACCACGTAACGTTTTTCTAATCTCTTGATTCCAAGTAGTAGTCGTGCAAATTTTAAAAGAAAAAACTATCTGATATAACATTCAGAAAAGATACAGAGAAGGTTGTGTTTACAAGTTTTGACTAGGGAATTTGTCTAACGATTCAACTATTCCCCGTAATGATCTCTGATATATACTTTTTGATATTGTAGTTACTGTTAACAAGCAGAAGAAGAGGCACAAATTTAAAACCGAACTAGTCCATCCATTTTGATAAGATTTTTCTTCTGCCGCAAGAGGCTCTCCATCCGAAAGAACTGCTTAAACTGGCATCTCCACTCTACTTTTCTCAGTATTAGTAATGGGTTCATGGTGATCCTTTATTGTGCAGACGGTGGAAAGATTGATTGAAACTGGAGACAGTGAACATATTTTTTAGAAAGCAACCAATGGAGCAAAGAAGAGGGCAGTTTGGTATTTAGTGCAAGAAACAACTTTTATGTGTATCTGAAATTAGGTTATTTTCTTCCTCTATGCATGCACATAATAAATATTGGAGACATTTGCTGAGATTTAGGAATGACATGACGCTTTCTGAGGCTTAGAGAAGAAACTCCTCCACACTGTAGGTTATAATAAAATACTGAATCTGAAGGTGTCAAACAAGATGGTGAACTAATGAATACTTCTGAAATTAGTAAGAGGTTATTCCCTTTCCACTTTTTTTTTATCTCCTGGGCACAAATATTTTTGGTAATTAAGGCTTTTTATGTGTATTCAGTCAAGGTGGTACTAATCGGGAAGAGATAGAAGAGTTTTAAAGTCAGTCGAAAAGTAACTTTGTCTATATATGTGTTCTTAAGAAACCTTGAACCGTTTGCATGGAGTGAACATTTTATTATATAAAGAGTGTTTTTGCACATCTATTATTAACCGTTCCCACTTTTTTATGCAAGTTTACTATACAGTTTTCTTTTAAGATTTGATCACTATGGTCCTCACATAGTTGTAACTAATCAAATCTATAATGACACCACTCCCAACACTAATAAAGGCTGCACAAAAAAGTGCATAAATAATATTATTATTAAAAAAACTATTTCTAAACAGGTCAAGCAATCTGAATACCATCAATAGATGTAGGAAAATAAGAGATGAGTAGGAAACAAAGAGTAGAGAAGTCTCAAGAAGAAAAAGAAGAGAGAGAGTAAAGAAAAGAATTACGAAAAGACAATATTCAAGTGAACTACTCATAAGAAAAAAAAGGTCGTGAATACGTATGTATCCTTATAGTTCAACTCTAGAGCTCAAAAGTTTCATTGGAAGTAGAAGAAAATGCGAAGGATAATGTGAGATCTGAGTTGAGATTAGTGTCTTCTTCTACATGTCTCTGTGTTCTTAGAAGTTTTTAGATATTCTCTCCATGTAACTTATGTCAAAATCTTACATATTAAATACTAATCGTTTATTAAATAATATTATTTCTCTCCATTCTTTTATAATCTCTTTTAATTACGAGTATCTAATACTTAATCTCAAATTATTCAATTTTGATACATTTTAGATTTTTTTGAAATAATACAAAAAACACCAATAAAACTGAGTATATTTTTATTAGGAAATTATATTTCATGCAATAATTAGTCTGTGACATGTTATTAGTTGAGTTTACTGCTATCATACAAATTATGACTAATACTTTATCGCTTTGGGTAAACAGAATACATTCATATTTCTGTGTTAGTAGTGATTTTTGTGAATAGTAGTGCAACTTTTACATTTCTGTTCGAAACCTAAAACTAATATGTATTATATAATATAATACTGTATATATCAGTAAAATCATATCTTAAATTCATATTAATTGTAAAAAAAGTTAATACTATTTTTTGAAAATGGCCAACACAATTAAAAAATTGTAAAAAAATGTAATTTATTTTTTAAACAATAGATTTACATTTAAAATTATATCCTTCACATATAAAATATATTCAAATTATGAATTATATTTAAAAGGTCAATTTTAAATTGTTTCGCGAAACAAGTATATATAATTGTAGCAAGTCAAAATAAATAATCCGTGCGAAGCGCGGAGAAAAACTCTAGTACTAACTAAAAGCGACATAACATACAATCTAAGACGGATTTTCTAAGTAATCTTTTGGGTCTCAGTCACTTGTTTTGCTGATTAAATACTGGGAAAAATGTCAAATCTCTCAAATAGATTATTTTAAGTTTTTGTCACAAAAATAAATTTAAAATGACTAAAATAGTTTTTTTTATTTTAAAATTTTTAATATTTTATTATTTTATTTTTAAGTTTTAAACCTTACCTCCAAAACCTCACCCATAACTCTAAACTCTAAGTTTAGATTACTTAATCCAAGAGTATAAATATATATTTACACTTTTCAATAAAATCTATTTTAGTTATTTTTTCTTTAAAAACTATTTTGATTTTTTAGGTCAATCTTATGGTATTTCTCAAAGAAAAAAAAATCAATTGTGATATAAGTACAATACAAGTTATGCAAAAACGCATAAATGATTTAAAGTATTTTATCTCTAGTAACCAAAAATCTTTAAAACATGTGTTTACATGGAGTATTTACTATCATTTAAATTTTTTTGTTAAATGATTTAAAGTATTTTATCTCTAGTAACCAACATAACTGAAATTTCATTGGAAAACCTCAGACACTAACTAAAAGGGACATAACATACAATCTAAGACAGATTTTCTAAGTAATCTTGTGGGATACAGTTGCTTGTTTTGCTGATTAGATACTGGGGAAAAAATCCAATTGTGATATAAGTACAAATTTAGAAATGTCAACTTGACGGACCGTCCAAGGGCTAACCCAGTCCAAATTATTTTGGACGTGCGCTATGTACGCACCCAATTAATAAATGGTCTAACTGGACAAAAGACCAATTGGTCCATGGTCCAATTAGGTAAAGACTAAATGGATAATGGACGGACCTCCTAAAAAGATATACTTATGACTTTGACAAAAAAATATAGTTTATAAATTTAGTGAAGAAACACATTTTCAACGGAAAATCAAAATTTTAAAAGATTAACGGAAAATGTAATTTTTCGACTTTTGCGGAAAAACTTAATTTTTCGGTTTTGGACGAAAAACTTAATTTCTCGGTTTTTGCGAAAAAACTTATGTAAGAACGTTTTTTTCAAAAGAAAAAAATTATGTGAAAACGCATAGACGCGAGAATTTTACGAAGTCAAACAAAAATAAAATCCTCGTACAGTACAAATATTCCACAAAAAAAAAGAGAATTTGTCGATTTTTAGGTAGATTAATGTTTTTTTCTTATCCAACAGCTAGTATGTTTGATTATCCTAGAAATATGCCAAAAATAAATCAACCTATGCAGTGTTTACCAACATGCATACACTCATGTGCGTAGTTGGCACAAGAAGAAATTTCACAACTAGTTTGAGCTTACATGGTAGATATCTAGATATACATCATTCACAAGCCATACATAATTATAGCTCTGGCTCCCCAAAAAGTGATAATGCATGCTAACTTACAGAATCAATTGCATTTTCTCACTAATGAATATTTACATTTTAGCAAAAAAAAAAAAACAGAATCAAATGGTATGCATATTACAAACCCAAATGTTTGAATCAGGACTGGGCTTGTTGCTGGATTGGGCCAATACAGAAAAAAAAATCAGATAAGTTAGTGTTTTTCTCCACGTGAAAGTGCTTCATACGATAAGCATTGTGGTAGTAGTTAGGTTAGAACATTCATGCACTTAGAATTTTAAGTTTTACTCGGGGGCGGGACACTGTCATCATCTTGGGCTTCATCAATATAGGGTTGAAGTTCTGCTATTAGCTTTGTTAAATTTGTGAAATTGAATGAATACATTTTTGAATCTTTCTGGCGAAGAAGAGGAACTCAATGTGTAATAAGATACCATCCTTCTACCACAACTTCTCTTAATCTTGGTTTATATCTCTGAATATTTGCTAACATATATATATATATGGTCCGAGCTCCATAGCCTTAAATATTAAATGTTGTGCCACAGTGTCTACCATTTTCCAATTCCTTTAATTACAAACTGCTATTAATTTGAATTGTAACTAAGTTATTAATGATTTGACATTACACTTTGATTAGTGCAACATAAAAGATGCCGATGTTTAGTGCATGTTAGTATCTGATTTGTTATTATGTCGCATTCCCCATGCATTAACAAATGTTTGTTGGCTGTTTTTTCTTTAGCCGATGAAGCGACATTCATTCGATACTGTTAAGCTAACCTTTAGTCTGTTATACCCAAACAAATCTAACGAACGTTCTCCAATCATGCTCTTTGAATAGTATATTCCATTTTCTAGTTGTATGTTTGTTAGTTGTCTAAGTTAACAAAATGCTAAAACTTAATATACTATTCCATTAACATGATCTTAATTTACTATAACAAGATTTGTTTTCATAAAAGTCGTATTTGGTTAGTTTTGTTTGCACTCATACAACAGTTGGTTGACCATCAAGTTTGGTCGGTCCCAGTTCTCGGAATTAGATATAACAAGAACAAATAACAAATATTAAAAATAATTAAAGCAAGAAATAACATTATTTATGTAATCTTTTCAAACTTAACCTAAGTTACAATGTCAATTATGAAGTAATAAGTGTAATGATTTGGAGTTATGGACGGCAGAGCAGGCCAACAAACTATTTTAAAGTGTACAAATACCTTTTACTAAATCAGAGAAAAGTCTGAAGTTACGCTTTTAGTGCAAAGATTAAATAGTAACCATTATATAAGGGTTGTTTTGCTTCAAAAAAAAAACCATTATAGAAAAGAAATTAAAAAATATTATCTGGTAGAAAATGTTTAACTTGATTTTGATGATGTATATTCTTTTATCTTTGTTCCGTTAAAACATATCTTAATATGGAGAAATAGTGACCATATACATGTATAATACGTTCGAAGTTTCTTCCGAATTCCACACATTATAAGCATAAACTGTAGTTGCATAAAGGCTACGTACAATAATAATGGGTTGGATTTAGATTAAGCGCGCATGCTCGTTAATAGTAAGCCGTACTGAGCACCAACAAAAGAAAAATAGTACACCAAACGCCAGCATATAGTCCTCACAAAGTCAATAATTTGGACGTTAAATTCTGAAATGTGTCTTTTTCTATCAATAATTCAAAAATAAGTAGGTTTGAGCATTCAAAATTTTGGATTAAATTTAGGCTAGTTTCTCCCGGTTTTAAATTTTTAGGACTTTATACATTTTTACATAATTATAAATTTTTTTGAATTTAAATCGTTTTTTTTTTAATTTGGGTCCGTATGAGTTTATCCTTATATTATCTATAAAATATATGTAATTTTTTGGGAGCATATTCTGTTTGCATTGTTTCAGATATTTACAACCCAAAAAAAACACCCGAACTCTATTAAAATTTAGCTAAATTTTTTCATATTTATCAATTTTTTTTATAAAATAATCAAAAATAAATTATTAATAATTAAAATTAAATATTTTAAAGGATAAATTTAAAATTTAAAATTTCATATTATTTGAATATAATATAAAATAACAATAAATATTACAAACGAAAAGAATACAATTAAATTATAAATTAAAGTATAAAAATGGAATATATGAAGTTATAGTTTTGTAAGTTAGGTTGGATATAAATCGGTTCAACACAAATCAAGCCTATTTAGATTGATTTTTTGGGTTTATATCTATTTTGGTCAGCTTTTTTTCGTTTTGTTTTTGTTTTGGTAGAGAAATCTTAGAACTAACTAGATATTTATAATTTTTATTTTAGTTTCGAGTAAAGTATTTTTGGACCACCTCATATTTAGATTTTCCTGTTCAGATAAAATGTTCAGACATATAGAAACAAAAAAGAGAAAAAGAAAACATCTTCCTGGTGTATGTGTGGAAACGAACACATTAGACAGCGTTTGATTGGTTTGATGTTGCCGTAATTTGTCCCATCATATTTTACCCGAGATGTGACAATGAAGTGTTGGTATAGATTTTCTTAAAAGATTTTTGCATAAGTAACCTTGTTAACCAATTAAATATGAAAAACTAAAGTCCAACAAAGTTTTATTAATAAAACATCGTTTTCAAAAAGTTACCTTGTTCGTGAAAATTAAATCAGTGGCAACAATGTTATAGTAAATAAAATAGTATTTTGAATATATTAGCACTTAATAATATAATTTATTGATTAATAACGATTTAAAAGTTATAATTTAAATTCTAATAAGGTAAACTCTAAATATACTAGTCAGGTTTGGTCTTATATACTTTACCCGGGAAATAAACCATTGCTAAAATGAAAAATTACTTTAAAATATACAGATTAGTTTTATTTGTTAATAAAATACATAAATTATTTCAAATATATATTTAATACATTAACTAATTTTTGTTGCCTATTAAATACACAAATATTTAAAATTAACCTTGATTGAATTATTATCACTGCAATCAAATCGAATAATAGAATCAGAAACACATACCACTAAACTAATTCTAAATCAGAACCTCGTTTAAAGTTACTTAATTCTATTTGTCCTTTTCACGATATGAAAATCGACTTCACTTGGAAACAATGTAAATGAAAATTTAAGCGAAGAAGAAGAAAATGAACAAAGTTTGGAGAATAAAAAAGGTTAGAACATAATTTGGTGTCAAACTTGAACCGAAACTAACTTGAATATATGTTTAATCAATTTGAGAATTTTTGGCTGAGAGTTAGCAAGTTTTTTACATTTTAACCACATCATTTTTTGATAAAAATAGTTAACGTCGTCTAAATTGATGTATGAATCTACAAATTTTAAAAGTTTACGTATTTAATGAGAAACAAAAATTAGTTTGTGTATTAAACGGAGATCCAAAATAGTTAATGTATTTAATAGCAAATGAAAATTAGTTTGTGTAGTTTTATGAAATTTTTTTATACAAATTAAACATGTATTTAATTAAAAAAATAACGTTGTCGTTAATTCTGTTAAACATATTTAACGCGTCTAAAACGATGTGTAAAATCTGTAAGTTTCAAAAGTTTGTACAATTAGTAGGTAACGTAAATTAGTTCGTGTATTAAACGAAGATCCAAAATAGTTTATGTTTTTTATTAATAAATAAAAATTAGTTCGTATATTTTTAAGGAATATTTCTTGCTAAAAAAATATATATTCGGTAACTTATATAAATTTTGGCATTTAAGAGTGGTGCTTCATCAGTTTAAAATTTTAACTCATAGCCAACTCTAGTGATAGTCTTATCGTAAATACCGTTTATAATTAAATGGAAGAATAAAAATAAAACATAAGGTGAAAGTACTAGTACTTATACTTTTCTGTAAACGTTAAATCGGCATATTTTCTTAAAAGGGTTAGTTCTTATAGTTTATCTTTTTTTTAAACTAAAATATCTCGTTTGATATAAATTTGCGAAATAATACATTTTTTGTCAAAAATGATATTTGGTGATCAACATCTCGCCTATATTTTTTTCTCACCTATAAACACACAACAACAACAAATCAGACGTCTAAGAACATAAGGTTATCCATTGCTAAAGAAACATCTATACATCCATACACAAATCACATCTACTGAAACTTCGTTTATGTATTTTGAACTGTCCACATCCAAAATAGTAAATTAAAGATCATACTATAATATATCATTGTAAACAATTTGTGATATTTCTACTCTTGAAGAACTCAAATATATAAACCATATCTGTCATAAAACCATCTTTCAAAAAAAAAAAATCTCAAATATATAACATAACAAAAAAATTGCGTCCAAGTTTACTAACAGAAGATATTGTGTTTATGGAAAGGTTTTATAACAATTTAATGTGTACGAGTGTAAAAGGTAGACAAATTTGTCAACTATCGGTAGCCCACACTATCGATGAGACATTGATTGAGATCAATCGCACACCTTGTCTCCTTAAATCTATATAGGTAGACATATATAGATTTAACCAAATAGACATTTAATCTATGTGTAAAAATGACAAAAGATTAATGTCGATTTGATGTGTGATATGTCTTATTCATAAGTCCCGATGAGGACAGTCCCTTAATCTACGGTTAGGTGGTGGCTGCTCACCGCCCTCGCTTGTCTCACCTCTTTCATTTTTTTTCTTTTTCTATCTTCTATCACATCCATCTTTCTCTTTTAACAGATAAACAATCTCACACATCTCTTTTTCTAATTTTTATATAAACAGCTTATTTTTAGTAGTTTGCTTAGATCTCCGGACCAATGCTTCTAATTCTAATGTATGATAATCTAAAATTAAGTAAAGTCTATGGCTATGTTTATCCACGGTCTCTTAACCGGAGTTTTAAACTTATAATTTCATGTTTTTTATTTTTTTTTAATTTTTTTTTAATTTTTCCGTTAAGAGACGTCTCTTAGACCATCTTTAACCCGGGTCTCTTAAGATGGGGTTCTTAATTTTTTTGTCCTCTTTTTAATTTTTTTTTTTTTTTTTTTACATTTTTCCGGATAAGAGACGTCTCTTATGTCTCTTATTTAAGAGACGGTTCTTAAGTTTTCTTAGTTATAATTAAGATACGGTCTCTTAAAAAATAAGAACCTCTTGTTAAGAGACCTGCATTAATCATGCCCTTAGGCCATCTTTAACCCGGGTCTCTTAAGATGGGGTTCTTAATTTTTTTGTCCTCTTTTTAATTTTTTTTTTTTTTTTTTACATTTTTCCGGATAAGAGACGTCTCTTATGTCTCTTATTTAAGAGACGATTCTTAAGTTTTCTTAGTTATAATTAAGATACGGTCTCTTAAAAAATAAGAACCCCTTGTTAAGAGACCTGCATTAATCATGCCCTTAGGTCTCTTATTTAAGAGACGGTTCTTAAGTTTTCTTAGTTAAAAGTTAAGAAACGTCTTTTAGAAAAGTTAAGAACCCCATGCTAAGAGACCTGCAATAAACATGTCCTAAGAAGACAGGACCAATTAACTTTAGTTTGATTACTTTTTAAGTGAATGATTCATTACTTAGTCAAGTGCAATATCTTTAATTCTTTACATTCGCTAACACGTCACAGTTTACCCCAAAATTGAAAATGATTTGTATTTCACATATTTATCACTTTAATAAAATTTAAAAATTCATATGGAATGAGGAAAAACGTACGTCATTAGACTAAAATTACCATAAGATATATTATAAAACATGAAAGAGATTCCACATGTAGACATAAATTAAAAATATACGTAAAAATATAATGACAGAAACCTAATCAAAAGGTAGACATACTTTTCTTAAATGTTTTAAATTAAATTAAATTACCCCCACAAGCATTAAAAACTACATTAAAGACCAATATAAGAGACCACAAGAGGTTCACTCCAAACTGCAATTTTGTTATTACATGTAGAAGAGATGAAGTCAATCTTATCCAGCACTTCTCTCGACTCTTCCTTCTCTCTCTCTAAACGTTACTTTAACTGGAAGAAGAAGAAAGTTCAAGAAGACGAGGAGGAAGAAGAAGAAGAAGACAACAACAACAACGAAGAAAAGATCTTGACACGTTTCAACTTTTCCTCCGACCCGACACAACCGGACCAGTTCCATACTCAACACAACATGCAAAAGAAGAAGAGGAAGAAAAAGACAATGGAGAAGATCCGTTACGCACTCGGTTTCTCTAACTCAGGTCTAGGTTTCCGTGTCTTTGGTACGTTATTCGGAAACCGTCGCGGCCACGTGTACTTCGCCGTTCAAGATGACCCGACCCGTTTACCAGCTGTTCTGATCCAGTTACCGACTCCTACGAGCATACTCGTCAAGGAAATGGCTTCAGGGCTCGTGAGGATCGCGCTGGAAACGGCAGCGTTTAGGATGGACTCGAAGAGGCAGCTTCTTGAAGAGACCACGTGGAGAACGTACTGTAACGGCAAGAAGTGCGGTTACTCGGCGAGGAAAGAGTGTGGAGAGGCGGAGTGGAGAGTGTTGAAGGCGGTGGGGCCTATTACGATGGGTGCCGGAGTCTTACCTGCGGCGGCAACGGCGGGGGAAGAAGGGAATGAAGCGGTGGGGTCCGAGAAAGGTGAGCTCATGTATATGAGAGCCCAGTTCGAGCGGGTTATCGGGTCGAGGGACTCGGAGGCTTTTTACATGATGAATCCTGATGGGTCAAGTGGTGGGCCTGAGCTTAGTGTGTATTTTCTAAGGGTATGAGGGGAGGAAAAAAAAGAAAACACAAATTAGTAATGATTAAAGAAGGTGATATTGTGTTTTTGATTATGGTGTTTTTGTTTAAATGATGGGATAATGACTTATGGAAAATGTGATTTAGAAGCAATATTGTATGACATCATTGTTTCTTTTCGCATATATGGTCAATATTTTGGATTATCTTAATGCAAAGGTTTGTTTCTATACAAAACTGTTGCTTAAATTGTAACCTTTTGAGTAAATTTTTTTTATTGCAAATCTTTTCAAATAGCTAAAAAAAGGGAGAGATCTAAAGTACATGTGCTTGAAAGTTTAAACCATGCTCTTGTTTCAGGGTTTCTATCAATTTGAGAATAGATAAGAGTCAAGTTTTCTCAAGCTGTGTATGCTCTTTTTATTCTTATTGTAATTGAGTGAGTTAGAAGAGGTTTGTTTGAGAGTTATAGTGAGAGAACATGATACCGATTCTTGAAAGGGGGAGAGTTATTTCTAAATTTTATGGATTAAGCCTCACTTAAACAAACACTGCAACATTAAGATACCGAGTAACTTCTCACATGTTGGATAATTATATACGAACATGGAATATGGATAACTACAACATTTCAAAAAAATAAAATAATATATATATATATGTCAAGGCTTATTTATGTAAGATGCAAGAACAATTTTAGTTCTGTATAATGTAAATTAATGTTAATTTTCTAGTTATTAATTATATTTTGAACTATTTAACAAACCCTAGATTTTTATGTGTTAAGAGAACTATATATCTTTATAATTAATTTATTAAAATGAATTATTGTTAAAAAAATGCTTCTCACATGTTGGATAATTATATACGAACATGAAATATGGATAAGTAGAAGATCAAAATCCAAACCCTTCATTTTTGTAGTATTAGCCTATTAGGCAGATAGAAGGAGACCACAGTATACAAACGGTAACAGAAATGAACGATCTACTTCTCCCGCTCGATCTCTCTGTAGTTTATATAACAAATTGATACGACAGTATACAAACGGTAACAAAATCTGTCAAGTCCCAAAGATGTGATACGGAACAAAGCCAATCTGGGCATGTCCAGATAGACATTTCTTTTGCTGGACATTTATGGTCGAAATCCAAATAAGATCATGTCCAAATAGAACTATATCAATTGGGTTGTCCATGGAGCCCAATCAATGTAAACATACAAATTTTTGTATTGAAAATGTAAACACTATAAATGATTCGACGGTGGGAAAATGTTATTTTGAGATTTTGATGTTTTAGTAGAAAAAGTAATTCTACTGTTTTAATAAAAAAGTTGATTTTTTTGTATGTTTTCATAAAAAAACATAATATTGTAGTTTTGGCAGAATAACATAATTTTATAATGTTTGTATAGGCACAAGTTTCATTGTTTTGTAGGAAAAACATGATTTTGCGGTTTGGCTGGAAAACATGATTTTTGGCAATAAAGCGAGATTTTCCAGTTTTGATGAAAAATTTGATTTTGCAGTTATAATAAGAAATCATGGTTTTGTGAATTTGGCAGGAAATGAGATTTTATGGTTTTAGAGGAAAAATTAGATTTTCTAGTTTTGTGGAAAATATGATTTTTCGGCTTTGGTAGAAAATGAGATTTTGCGGTTTTAGTAGCGAAATAGGAATTTGTGGTTTTAGTTGGAAAACGTAATTTTAAGAGAAAATAAAATTTGCAAAAAAATGTAATTTTGCAGTTTTAGTAGAAAACAATGATTTTACAGATTTGGTGGGATAAAAAAAATTGGGCTGTCCAATAACCATGTTGTCCAACTTATTATTATTTTTTTTTGGAACACTCTGGTCCAACTTATTTAAACCTATCTTTTTGCATATAGAATTAGGTTTGTCCGTTTAAACCCATGTCCAAATAAACATGTCCATAACTAAACCATCATAATTTGGACACGATCTGCCTACAAGCCGAAAAGTCTTCCATGGGCTAAAAACTTCGGTTACCTAGATAACTCTTCTTTAACGCTATTAGGTATAACTTCCTTCTGTCAGAATTGTACCTCGCTGGATTGATTGCATTCCTGTAGTGTGTTTATTAGCAGTGTATAAGCATTTTCTTTCTTTTTTTTAGTAAAATGTATAAAGCATAATCTGTCATATTAAACAAGTTTCATGAATTAGTTTAATGCTTTTCTTGAGCTTACGAGTTAAATCTTAAGGCTAAATGATTTTAGAACATGATATACATTAGAATTGTTTTTATTAGTTACTCCTTGAAATTAATGTATGTTTTGTTTTTTATGATATAATATTATTTCAGATATAAGATCGATCCGTGAGTTTGATGGCTAAGAGTTACATTACCAAGTAATAATTACAAAATATCTACCCATCAAAAACTCTAGCCGAGAAGTTAGATTAGTCCATCCATAATCCATATTGATACTCTCTATTATTTTCGAAGAGATTTGATATGAAAGATATATACAATGGTGGGGTGGATACATACAATATACGTACGTACGTATCACTTTCCAACGAGATATTTACAGATGTAAATGAAAACAAATGATGTATAAAATGAACAAAAACATATATTAAAAGGATCAAAACCTCGCCAAAAAAAACAATTTCAAGAATCTTCTAAACATGTATATTATGATATGTCAAAAAACCAACTAAACAACAAATTAAAAAGAAACCAGTTAGTGTTTGAGATCATTCACCATAGAATTATGCCTTCTGGAAGGTCCCGAAGGTGGTACAAGTCTCCGTTTAGACAAAATATGGAACACACGACTACCTTCGAATCTAAAACCATCCGTGAACTCATGTCTTGACGATCTTGATCTTGCTTGAACTATTTCAGTTTCAGAAACCTTAATTGGTCCCATCCTGGCCTCCGCGTTGCAGGAACCAAAAACCAAGAGGATCATGACGAAAAAAACAGTCATAAACATGGTTTTGTGACCAAGATTCATATAATCTTTGGAGAAAGGAGGAGGAGAAGAAGAACACATTGAATTAGCTACAAGCTAGGGTTTTATAGATCTTAGCTTTTTAGAAGGTTGAAGATATGGGTGACACATATATGCATATAGAACCTGTATACATATAATTATCTGTATTATATTTTATATCATATATGTAGGTATGCACATCTGTGTTTGTGTAAATCGGTCAAACAAGAAAAGCAAAGAAAATGGGGGAAGCGACGCGCAAGCAATTGAGTTTTGAATATTTTGAGAATTTTTAATGTCAACGATAATGAATTAGAAACCAAACAAAAAAAAAAACTTAAAATTACCAAGCTTGAATTGCCGAGTTGGACTTTACGTGGGAGGATGGTGTACCGTGTACGTGATTACCTCAAGTTGTCTGCAGAAAAATATTTACTAAAACAGTAGTATTAAATTACTAAACATTAGTATTATATGAAACTTATTATTATTATGTTGCATTTTAATAAAATGAGATTGATGTAACTGAATCACGTTCTTCTAAAAGAGAATTACATCATTATGTCAGCTTTGTCTTATAAACATTATGTGAGAACTTGAATAAAAATGGCTGTGTAATGTGTACTGGTTAGTCAAAAGCTAGGTGCCAAATAGCAAATCACTATCCAAATGATCCTTTCTATCTTCGATTGTGAAAGGAAAGTAATGTGTCTTGGTACTATATATTCCTTTCATTATTTTATACAACCTCGTTTTACATGATCTCTTTATAACGCCTTACGTTAGTCAATTACATTTACCACCATATGTGACTCGTTCACACACTCACACAATTGGTTAGCAAAAAAAAAAGAGTTTATTTGAAAGCCTTTTAGCAAAAAAAAAAGTTAAGAAAATTAGTTCCGTTTATTTAGGGTCACCAAACAACTGAGCTAATATTTATATAGCTAATTGTTTAATCTAAACATCATCATGGAAACTAAAATTTATTTTATTAGCACATAATTTTGTTCTGATATATTTTTTTAATACAAATTTTGTTCTGTTATAACAACTAAACATATCGTCCAAAGGAAAATCATTTGCATAATTCATACATTAGATGAAAGGTCAAACATTGCACACGCTTGATTCTAAGCCGTTGGATTTAGATCTTCCACTGGAGACAGATATTCGCATAGACCATTAGATTACATGATTTAATATGTTTGCATGATTACAAGTTAACACATGATTTCTGCTGAAAATATTCTAGAAAATGAAGTGATCTATACATATACTCCAACACCAGGTAGTTTCATTTTCATTAATCATTTTTCAAAGTCCTTATAGTTTAATTGAAACGTGTAATGGTTTTGTCTCTTTGTAAAGATATGTGTTGGTACACGTAGAGAACATCATTTTCCTGATTATACGGCTCACTTCATATTATATAATTACAATACTTTCTTAATAATTTGTGCATTAAACCAAAAACATCATAAAATATAAAACAGATGGTGTATATTTTAAAGATCGTATCATGATGTCTTTATGAATAATGATACAGCCGTATTAATAATACAACCGTATAAAACAACCAAGTGCATGAATGCAATTGCAAGAACCCAAAATATAAAAATAATAATATACTAAGGATCTACATTTGTATAAAAGAATATATAGAAGTTAAATTACAAATTCATTAACTTGATTTACTTAAATAAAACATGAAAGAGCCTTCATGCTTTAACAAATGGAGGAACCAAGCTTGAAACTTTAAGAGAGTCTGCTCAACTATGTGACCCACTTTCAACAATTTCTCCTAAACCCAATAACAAAAACATCACTTGTTCTATAATCTAATCTTGAGATTAAGCAGGAAGTCAAGATTCACAATGACCTGCAACAAACAATCTCATGTGATTAAAACACTTCGCAATGAACCGTACCTACTTGCCAAATCCTTCTCCACGGGAACATTCATAAAGTTTATTGAGCTCGTCAGCCATAACTTGATTCCACATTCATATATTTTCTTTTGAACTAGTGATTTACAAAATAACAGTCTACAAATTAGTATTTTACAAAAACTTCCACTTCTTTTTGTTATTTGAAAAGCGGTATGATATCATGTTTCAAAATTATACAAATCACAGTAAGTAATAAAGATATTGGCTATTGTAATTCATAGTATGATTACTCTGTTGTTCCTATAAACACGGAGAGAAAGAGTATCGAGAAATTAATTTTATCATTAACTAAAGAAGATGAAAAACGAATAATAATCCTCAAAATAAACATTAGAGGTTTTCCATTGTATATTAGAAGTGCAAAGACATTATTAACTAGGTCTCTCAAAGACAATCCCTTACAATAGCATCAAAGGAAACATCAAAACCTAAAAAAAATTCAAAAGTGAGGTTTGGATCTTTTTGTTAAGTTGGATACTCATCTAACTTAGCATGGTATCACATCGATTCGGTACAAAACTAATATATCTATCTTTGTTTAAACATTCTAAGATTGACCGCTCACCGAGCAATTATCTCTAAAGATCATATTAAAGATAAAGTCTCTAACATCGAAAGTTGGTAAGTTTTAAGAGATCTTAAGTAAATGATAATTTCCACTAATGTAGAGATATACATATTTATACAAAGTACATATAGGATAAAAGAGAAAGAGGATATTGAGCATTTAAAGAGAATGATACAAATGTGATATGCAACCTATATAGAATGATCTTCTTTTCTTAATATTTTCTGTCACCGGTATCCTTTCTTCGGCTTCATCTTATTTCCATCTGCCTAATTCATCTGTTTTTTGACTTTTGATGTTTCAGGTTTTTGGTACTCTTCATTATGGGTGCTCTTTTTCATCCTTTCTCTCATTATCATCTGGATACTTTCGTCTTCCTATGGTCAGAGTCCCTATGAAAATTTCGTTGTCGGCAGTGAATTGGTGGTTCTAACTCTTCTAGGCACATGGATCTTCGTTGCTTTGGAAATGCACATGTGTATCGAGCTGTTCGTCGTGTCGAGCCATCTCGGAGGCTTGCCTCATGTCGGCCTAAGTTGGGGTGCTCCCTCTTTTTTTTTTTTTCCCCAACTGAATTTATTATGATTTAAGTTAGAATGATACTACAACACCAACGGACGTAGTTACTATCCGTGGTTAACTAGGCCGGCGGACAACATATTATCCCCGGAAACGAGATCCCACATTGGGGAAGTATTAGCCCAAACGAAACATACCAGGGCGCTTACAATAACAACATTAAACTAAGCAACTAACTCCCAAACCACCGATAATAATCTACACTTACAGACATGTCTAACTTCAAGAGAATCCATGAACTGCTTAACGGGAATGCCCTCGACCAGACCACCGATAAACCACTTCCTCCTAGAACAACGAGGAAACACCTCCAGAACCAAGTAACAAGAACTTCATAAACCGGCAAGAAAGAAACCTTCAGTTTCTACCAAACACTCCCGGAAACGGCTGAGTCAAAATGACCGTTGAACGCCTAGGTATGAAGCCATAAAGAACACAAATCACCACAGGATTTGAAACGAGCAACTAAGAGCGAAGTCCACCTAATCCTACAAAGGAACACAGGCCGTGAACGGCAAAAGGATGGGATAGACGGAGTCCATAACAAACTCCAACTGAAAAGATGACATCTGCAAGAGAAAATCACACCAATAGCGAAGGAGAAACGCAAAACCAACAAAACTAAACAGATCTAGAACGCGATTCGGGATAAAAGCTATTGTAGTTAGGCTACACCGTAGATCAATAGATCCGGAACTTTTATGATGAGAATCCACACCAGATCTAAAAGTATAAGTCGATTTGGTAAAAGCATATCTCCTTCCAAAAACGGAAGTACAGTTACACACCGAGTATCCATGAAGTAAACATGAAGTAAAACAAGAGCTTTGGACCGACGCCAGTGCTGAAGAAGCCACCACGCGCCGGTCCTCCATGAAAACGCAGGAAGGTTAAAGAGAGAAAGAGGAGAAGATGAACAGTTCTAAGAGAGAGAGAAAGAGTAATGTTTGGGGTGCTCCCTCTTGTAAATGTTGTTTTCATTATAGTGGGCCTATTTCTTTTGGACATCACTTTTGTAAATAGTTTGGGTTTTATTAAATTCTTAGATGACAAATGAAAAGAAACTTTAGCATGAGTTCCTAGATTTTTGACAAATTCTTTATTATGATATTAATATACTAGTGGTATGTTCACGTTACACGCGAGATATATGTTAATTGTATGGCATAATGTTTATTTTTTGTTTAAAAACTAATTTAAGTTAACACTTAGAATTATGATATAAGATAACTCAATTTGAAATAATTTTTCAATGGTGTAGTGATTTTATATTTGGTATTGGTCGTTTGATAATGTTGCCATTTATTTAGAATGAAGAAGTTGTTATTTAGTCGCAACATTCTGAGAGTCACATATTTATATACTTTAGAAATTCTATTGGGAAATGCAAAGTGTGTATATTTTTGTGTAGACGAATAATTTAAATATTATTTGAAATTGTAAACGAAATGGTTGATGGATATTGCCGTGTTTAGACAGAGTTAACTGAAATAATGGCTTGGGATTCCCATTTTTTTTTCAATTTTCAGTTGATATAGTTAAGAGAATTATAATTATTAATAAAGGTAAAAAAAATATTAATAATATGCTTTAATTTTATTAGATAATAATTTGTTTTATGATTTGACATATTACAAAAAGAAAATTTGTTTGTATGTACATAAACAAAAATATATTTTTTTCATTTGGGCCCTCGAATGCACATGACCGTATATGAAAGATATAAAATATAAGAACTTGTTGAGTGGGGTTCATATAAACGTATTTATAGCTTATCATATCAAACTAAATCCTAGAAAGTGTGTATATTCACCAGTTTTATTTGCTTGAACATTTGGACAATTTAAGTTATTTTGATAGCGATATCGAAAGTTGTAAAAGAAGAAACTGGGTGTTGAGAGAGGATGCGATTTTGTCAAGGTAGAATATTTGAACAAGTAGATTTATGATATAAAAAAATTATATGAGAAGATTGATTATACTTTCTATGCTTGAAAATTTTACTCAAAACTAGAAGATTCAAAAGATTGGGTATGTTACTTATGTCTAGCAGTTAGATACCTTTTTAGTTTGACTATCTTGGAAATCGGAAATGAACCTTTATTAGATGTAAAATGATACTACCTCCGTTTCATAATACATGATGTTTTACCTTACCGTACAAAGATTAAGAAAATTACATTTTTCTAAAAAATACTTTTAAAAATATAATTTTAAAATCATTCAACTAACTATAAAAAAAAGACTGTAAGATTTTATTGATTTAACAGTTTTCAATAAAGTTAAAGTTAACCTTAAAAATTCAAAAAGTACCTTAAGATCTTAAAACATCTTATATTTTGAAACAATATAAACTTTCTAAAATATCATATAATTTGAAACGGAGGGAGTATTTGCAGTTGGCATATTGCTTAGTTATGAAATATAAGCCATTTGGATGCATAGGATCATTGCACTAAACTCGACGACTATTTGACTACTCTTCATGAATTTTATATTTCTTGTAACTTAAGCTAACTATCTGGGGGGTTAAGGTTCATTGAAAATGCTAATGAATGAGGGTACCATATGTAAGATTTACCTTTTTGTAATCATAGAAAAATAAAAACCCCAAAACAACCAGACAACTAATATGACTCATATGGCTTTCGGTCTTGACATGTATCTGCACCTGCCGTTGATCTAACCAGACGATTGCTCAAAGTTTTGTTCAATGCGTCACCGAGAGATAGAGCTTCTCTAAATTCCTTCTCAACCTAACCAGTAAGTTGTTTTGCCGAAACCAAAACCAAACAAATAGGGTGTTGGTGAGTTGGGTTCTCTTCCTATATGTGCAGCAGCTCTCCTTTGCGAAGTGTTCATCACTGGCTTCAGAAAAATTTTAAGCAGCTCCTTCTCCACGTCAAGCAGGTTGCTCGGGTGTCTATGTCTCAAAGAAGAGATTTGAATCTTATAAAGATTATAATGAGGTATTTCTGAATCAGTCTGATAGGAACCATAGCTTTTTTGAAGCTTTCAGAGCCTGAACAATACAAACACAATCAAGAACGAAACACTTAACATTATCTTTGTACCGAGCAATAAAAAGCAAACATGTAAATCCTCCATGACATTCAGGTAAGCATATTTCATACCAACAGACGCAATCCTTGTAGGATATTTCATAACCAGTCCTAGAAGCTACTTCTTATTTTTGACATTGTGCTTAGCATGTGACAGCAGCAGTATTGTTGTTCAAAAAGAAAAAGCAACTTTAATCAAACATAAATCTTATACCTTGTAAGAGAACCTCCTCTCATCATAGTACACTTTGGCATTATTCTTCAAACTATCAAGAACAGCCTTGTTGGCAAGCATAATAACATAACATTTTTCGTTTAGTTGCTCTGGTGTAAAGGTTTTCCTTGTTTGCAAGAATCAAATCAAATTCAACTTCACATATATGAAATTATCACAGACAAAAGGTGAAAGAAAGAAGCCAAAACTTCAAATAAGAGTTCAATGACACGTTTGATATGAGCAGCAACAAGACATTTTCATAAGAAGTTGATAAAATGAAGCCTCTCGGTGACATTACCTTTTTATAGGTGGAGATCCACCTCTCGGATAAAGGGTAGTCTCTTTGTGAATCTCAGAAGCTCCATTAATAGTTAAGCTTCCCCTAATTTCGTAGGAGGCAAGAAACCCTAGAAAAGAATGTTGGCTTCACTGACACTCTCTATTTGGCTGGATACTCAACATTTTTAATTACAAAATAATAGTTCAATAAGCCCATCGAGAACCAAAAAGAAAGAAGCAAAAACTTGTTCGAGAGTGTCATAATTTTCCCACCCCCTTCTGCCGAGGTGGCTCTCAAAGGAGAGAGGTAAGTTTAGTTTATTGTAATAGATATGTTTGATAAAACTATTAAGTCTTTAAAAACAGTATATATGTGCAAAAGATATTAAATAAATAGTTTGCAAATCAATGAAATAAATGTGTATGGAATATAAAGATTAGAGGTATATTTTTGTAACGCCTCAACCGCCCACGGCTAATGGGCCTCCCACACCCGCTATCTCGGTCCATGGGCTCCATTATGTGCGAGATGCGATGCACTAATTTTTTGGAGGCTTGACAGTCTTGTTTACTGACCTTTAAATAATCACATGACATTTCCTTGTGTTTTATCCTTACTCACTTTGTATCGTGAATATACTTCTCGATAGGTCACCCATCCTTCCACTACTTTACCTCGAGGACGCTTAACTCTGGAGTTCTAAACAGATATATTCCTGAAAAGTTAAGAGCACTTTGGTGACATAAGTATCCAAATCATTTCTCTTAAAACTTTTTACATATACCAAAAATCGGATGTTACAATTCACCATACTCACAAAGTGCAATTCCCCCGTTGCACACCACGACAAGCCTCAAGACGCCTCTCGGGTCATAGCCGAGATGGATAACCAGCTCTGATACCACTTGTAAAACCTCGACCGTCCACGGCTAATGGGCCTCCCATGTTCGTTCTCTTGGCGTGTGGGCCCATTCTGTGTGACCGCCGGTGCATTAATTTTTTGGAGGCTTGACAGTCTTGTTTACTGGCCCTGCAATCATCACATGAATTTTCTTCGTGCTTTGGTCTCACTCACACGGTATCGCGAATCACTTTCCGATAGGTCACCCATTATTCTTCTACTCTACCTCAAGCACGCTTAAATCTGGAATTCTAAACGGATGTATACCCGAAAAAATAAGTTCACTTTGGTAATATAGATAGTTAAATTATTTTTTAATCATTTTCACATATAGTAAAAATCGAGATGCTACAATTGCTTTGAATTTTTTTTTTACTTTCACCTTATTGCTTTTACAAATCATTTTTAGAGATATCAAAACCTATCTCATAGTGTTTACTTTAAACTTTGAAAAGCAAACTATTTTTTTCACTTTCATGGAATTTTGGTGACGAGGCATATAAAATAATTTTTATAGTAAAGATTTAGATAAAGCCACAAACTTAGATTGACCCAAGAAAAAAGGCAACGAAGCAAGTGGAGTGGCGAAGCGACACATGAGCAATCTAAAAAAGGATGTGGTTACTCTCATCTTAGCATATTTTTTTGCCTTTAAATGGGATCACAAGTTACCATTATACGACTCAAAAAATACACAATGAAAATGTTGATGAACCTCATTACGTTTGTTCTTCTCTTCAATGGTTGCACGGCCAACAAAGGGGCAGATGCTCTGATTCAAAAATCTTGCAAGGAAGTTCCAAAGTTTGGAAGTTTGGTAAGCCAATGGCCAAATTTCGAAAAGGATTGCATTGCATCTCTCAAAGAGAATCCGGAGAGCCAGAAAGCGAGAAATATAGATGATTTGACCCTGGTAGGAGCGAATAATGCTATATCATACTTAACGAACGTAAAAAGAATTATGGAGAAGATTATAAAAGAGAAGAAATATAAGAATAGCATTAGTAAGAAGGCGTTGGAAGATTGCCTTAAACTTTACTCCAAGAGCTCTCACTTTTTAATCTCAGGTTTGAATTACTTCAAAAAGAGGAATTTTGATGAGGCTAGATTTGCTTATATAAATGCATTGGACGCACCAATATTTTGCGCACTGAAATTCAATGGCGACAATCAACAAATATCTCCCGTCAAAAAAGAGAATAATCTTCTCTTATCAATTATTTCAGTTCCTTATTTGTTTATTATGAAAAAGGATGTCGATTCAACAGAGACAATCAACAAATGATTTGAATGGATTTATGATCTTAATAGTTACGACTATTTAACCAATATTGTTTGAGATGATAATTTTTAATAAGATCAACGCAATTTTTTAATTAATATTAATCTTAAAATATGTATTAATTGCATTGAAAATCTAAAGTGATATTTTTTATATAACAAGAAAAAAATGTCAAAATGCCACTCTTTCTGAAAAGAGAAAGTATGTTTCATACTTGATTTTTTTTCAACACCGGTTAATTATGCTATTACAAACACAACATAGATGATATTACAGCTGATAATTCTACCTGCCTTATGAGGATTCACCCCAACTACATCACCCTGAGCCACGGTTCTATTCCTGACGGTACTGCTTGTGCCATGCTGAAGATCTCTTGTAAGTTTTTTCTCTATTTTTTTGCATAATTTGCATTCTCCGAGAATTGAAACTCATATCTCTTGGTGTAAAAACATTAATGAACCATTAGTCAAATCACTGGACTAAAGAGGCTTCCATCTTACTTGATGTTTGTTTTGATGCTTGTGATGCTATGAAATCTGATTTGGCTGAATTAGTCGTATGAAATCTGATTTGGCATATGGTGTGTGTATATTTATGTGTTACATAACTATTATTTGTGAATGGAAATTGCAAGTTAATGGCAGTTACTTGTTAAAGATTTGAATCTGTTGCGCCCCTAATTGTTTGTTGTAACTAACTTGAAACCCAAGTTATCCAAAACGTTGGGTTGACATAATTTAGGGATTTTTGTGGGGTAAAATATATATTTATTGAATGCAGGATGATTTCAGTTCTATGTATCAGTTGTAGAGTTTGGTTTGTTGGTTTAATGGACTTTTATATAAAAACATTTATGCCTATGTTTGGGGATTGAATTCATTTCGCTATGTATATTTAGTAAATTGTACATTTAAAATCAGCCTTGACACATTTGTTGGCATCAACACTTGAACGGTCTTCATCTATAATCATGTGATTATCCAAATAATTCTTTGCTATAGCATTTAACCCTTGTGGGTGTATCTTCTTGTTGGGTAATGTCCTTAGTATTTGCAGACAATCACAACTTGGAAAAGTGTTTATAGTTTTACATAAATATAACTAGTCTCACTTGATATTTGAACCGAAAGTGGTTACTGAATAACTTGGTCATTTATGTATATGTACTACTTTTCCATGCTTGTTTTGGGAAATGAATCTCATGTACACAAATCAAGAAGAGGAGGTGGATATTTTGAAGCCGCTTATGCAAACAAACATCTTAAGAAGAAAAGAGAATAGTTTCTTCTTCACAAAAGTAACATGTTTTAACCACATGGAGAACTTGAAATGAAACACAAACCAACGCCGACCACCACCACCGCCAAGTGATGTCCTCCTTTCTCAGCCACCAAGTGATTTCCTTCTGCCTTCCGCCGCCATTAATGGTTGAATCTGCATCTATGGAATTATTTTTTTGATCTTTAATGTTGGCGTAGCTCTTACGCCTATTACCAGTACCGACCATGAGGGGAAGCAATGGAAGCATGTGTTTTCGGCCTCCTAAAAAGTTAAGTAAAATTTCGGTCATATATTTAGTAGTCTTTTGTAGTTCTGTTGGTATATGACTTACATGTACCTTTAGAGCTTTAGAGATTAGAGGTTCAATGCACTTAGACTACATTTTTATTCTTTTATATTTTTGAGGGTATGGCCCAAAATATTCCAAGGCCGGGTCTGTATTACCCATCATCTCGCTGCTTTCCTTTTCTTTTGCATTCGCTGATATTCATCCTCTTATGGAAGAAGCTGACTCAGAGAGGCTATTATTTTAGATAGTGGAGGGAGATATGTTCTCTGTGAAAGCATATTCGAGTTAGCTGGCCGACGATTTTCCTTATGAATCATTGCGAAGAAACATGAACCAAATGAATGGTATTGAAACTTTGAGGATGATTCTCAAGAGATGAGACTTTATCTTTTTATAGGTGGAGATCCACTTCTTGAAAGTGAGATAAGAATCATTGGTTGAGTGATCATGGTTGCAGTGGGTCGCAAGAGTTAAGATTTCCATATTGACGTTGAATTAATGTGGCTTGTGACGCATATGAGGAGAAGAATCAACTAATGATAGTCTCTTTGTGAATCTCAAAAGCTCCATATTAATGGTTAAGTTTCCCCTAATTTTGTAGGAGGCAAGAAACCCTAGAAAAGAATGTCCGCTTCACTAACTTTCTGTATTGGGCTGGATACTCAACATTTTTAATTACAAAATAATAGTTCAATAAACCTATCAAAAACCAAAAAGAAAGAAACAAAACCCGTCTGAGAGTTTTGCCAGGTATCACAATTTGCTCATCCCCTTCCGTTGAGGTGATTCTCTAAAAAGAGAGATAAGTCTACTACTTTATTGTACTCCTTCCGTTTTTTTTTACATGATGTTTTAGAAGGTTTATGTTGTTTTAAAATAGATGATGTTTTAAGATTTTAAGGTATGTTTTGAGGTTTTAAGTTTAACTTTAACTTTATTAGAAACTGTTTAACCAATAAAATTTTACAGTCTTTTTGTATAATTGGTTGAATAATTTTAAAATTATATATTTAAAAATATTTTCTAGATAAATGTAAATTTCTTAATGTTTGTGCCCTAAACCAAAACTTCATCTATTAAAAAACGAAGGGAGTAATAGATATGATGAAATATTTTTTGAAAACTTTCTGATGCGGATAACGTAAGAACGTTAGAAGACATATCATTACTTTTTTGTAATTAGTTGCTAAATATTTGGATGTATGCTTTGCATGTTTAGTTAATCATTTATGGTCACAGCCAATCGTTTGATCCCACGAACTGAAGTCAGCAAAGACGACGCTGAGCAACAAGAACTGAAGTTTGATCGGGCCAATCGTCTTAGCTTGAAACTTTTTACCAGTCCCCATTCTCCTGTTTCTTAAGTTTTAAAATTTTATGATTAAAAGTAATTTTTGGATAATAACATAATATATACAATTTTCTAGATAATGATCATTTTACCTGCCGGTCATGGTGTGACTGGTGTCCTAAGTGAATGATAATATTTGCATTGAGAAATTCTAAATAACACAGCGTTTGATAAAATACCTATGGGCCAAGCATATATAAAACAGTTTTAATAAAAAATACTTAGATAAAATCATATCTAGAACTTTAATTAGTTTTAGAATAGCAAATTTAATATAAAAATAAGTATAATTATTCATTAAAGGTAACAACAAATTTAATTATTTTAACTTTTAACGTGAGATTTTAAATGCGAAAAATCACTTTGCAAATAATAGTAATAATCTTTTTATATCAGATAAATAGGTTTAGTGAAGTTGAGGAACTGGGTTTTCTCCGTTGGGTCAATGCATGCTTACGTTATGAGTTAAGAAACTATCAGACACCAGCTGGTAAAGTCTCTTCTCGTGGCTTAAGCAAGAACCTAAGCCCCAAGTCCCAAGCTAAAGCTATAAACGGTTGATGCTAGAGTATGCTGGCTCTGAACGTGGCCAAGGAGATACAGATGTAGATAGCAACTTCTCTCCACCTTCATCTCCTGGAAGCGATGATTTCGATAACGCTTCAATGGATAGTTCCACAAGTAGGTTTAGTAATTTTAGTAAGAAGCCAAGGTTGATTCAGAAGCTTAAGAGGTGGGGCAAAAGTAAAGATAAAGTGTTCTGTCATCTCCTTCAAGATCATTCTACAGAGGATCACCAGGAAGTGTTAGCGTGAGCATGAATGAACAGAGAGGTCCTTTAGAGTCTTTGATGGTTAGAAACGCAGGCGAGTCCGTAGCCATTACAACGTTTGGTAAAGTGGATCTGATAACGATCCTAATAGAGAGTTCTTACTTCTCCAAGGTGTTCGCATTTAGAGTCCAGCAGGTAAGACAACACACACTCCATTCAGACAAGAGAACTTAAGAGTCTTATGGATGACATTTCAGTTTGCTGGAGGGTTTGATGCAGAAAGCATGAAAGCATTTGAAGAACTTAGAAGTAATAACAATGAAGAATCTGTAAACTGAGTTTATTATTTTTACATTTTCTTCTGTCTTTCTATAGCAATGTATCACATACTTGTCACATTGAGAATCATTTATACTACAGTTAGAATTTGTAGATTATATGTAAAAGATATTGATGCAAATTGCAAATATTTTGCAATAAATTTGTAATCTCCCAAACTACTGAAAAAGATAAAATAATGTGGTTTGTCTTTAAAGTCACATGATTCATATCATGTGCAGCCATGCAAAGTGTCGCCCGAATCTTCCTCACTCTTTAATGTATTTCGTTTTTATTATATATATTCAGTACAATATTTTATAGGCTAAAGCTTGTTACCAAGTCTAATAATGTACAAAAATCAAAAGTTGATTCACTAGATTTTTAGCATATAACAACAAGTGATAGTTGTTAAAAAAACAACAACAAGTAATAGTAACATTTTTTGTTATTATTTAATCATATAAAAAATCAGCAAGTTTTTTATTTTTGCAAAATTAAGTACTAGTTCTGCCACCACCTAATAAAACAGGGTCCATTTCTTGTGTATAGTACTTTTCACGTCCAAACAAGATCTACATTTATTATTATTGTATTGCGTAATTATTAAGTATTTTCATAATAATCATTTATATCATCCGACCATTTATATAACAAATGAAAAAAAAATCACGGATCTAAAGACTAAAGATAACAATCATAGAAGACAACTATAGATGTAACCTTTTTAATTACTAAAAAAAATCAGTGTTTAGAACAATCACACTCCTTAAGTATTAAAATAGTAAAGTAAAATAAAAATTTAAAGTGAAATAAAGTAACAAAGAAACAAAAGCATAAGCAAAGACACATTTAGACAGCTAAGAGTTTATTGCAAAAGCCAAAGCTTTGTTTTGATTACCCCAAAACAAAAATCTTTCTGTCTTCACGTTCCATTGTAATAAACATTTCGACCACAAACTGACAAGATCGTATACTAGACACATCTACGAACCGTATATTATACGGTCTTCTTCTTCATCTCTTACAAAACACAGACAACGAAAACTCTTTCTTCAGTCTCTCTCAATGTTCCATCTCCTCATCCTCTGCTCTTTACTTTCTCTATTCCTCCTCCCGCCGGCGAACCTCGCCGCCGTGAGTGATGACGTGTACCTAAAGCTTCCGTTACTACGTAAATCTCCGTTACCTTCTCCCACGCAAGCTCTCGCTTTAGACACTCGCCGTCTCCATTTTCTCTCTCTCCGCCGTAAACCCATCCCATTCGTCAAATCGCCAGTAACCTCCGGCGCTTCTTCCGGGTCGGGTCAATACTTTGTGGATCTCCGAATCGGCCAACCGCCTCAGTCGCTTCTCTTAATCGCCGATACAGGAAGCGATCTCGTTTGGGTGAAATGCTCCGCTTGCCGGAACTGCTCTCACCATTCTCCGGCCACCGTCTTCTTCCCTCGCCACTCCTCCACATTCTCTCCCACTCATTGCTACGACCCGCTTTGTCGACTCGTACCCGAACCGGTCCGGGCTCCGAAATGTAATCATACCCGGATCCATTCCACGTGTCATTACGAGTACGCTTACGCGGACGGCTCATTAACTTCCGGTCTATTCGCTACTGAAACGACGACGTTGAGGACGAGCTCCGGTAGAGAGGCGTATCTAAAGAGCGTCGCTTTCGGATGCGGGTTTCGGATCTCGGGTCAAGGCGTGTCGGGTGAGAGTTTTAATGGAGCCCATGGAGTTATGGGCTTGGGCCGTGGGCCTATTTCTTTTGCTTCTCAATTGGGCCGTCGCTTCGGTAACAAGTTTTCGTATTGCTTAATGGATTACACTCTCTCTCCTCCGCCGACGAGCTACCTCACGATCGGAGACGGCGGCGGAGTTAGATCCAATCTTCTATTCACTCCGTTGCTCACGAATCCATTCTCGCCGACGTTTTACTACGTCCGATTGAAATCAATTTCCGTTAACGGCGCGAAGCTACGGATCCATCCTTCCGTTTGGGAGATCGACGGTTCAGGTAACGGCGGAACCGTCGTGGATTCCGGCACAACGCTCGCGTTCTTAGCTGATCCGGCTTACCGACTGGTCGTCGCGACTGTGAGACGACGGATCCGGCTTCCGATTGCGGCGGAGCTGACTCCGGGATTCGATCTGTGCGTTAACGTCTCCGGCGTTTCGAAACCGGAGAAGTTCGTGCCGAGGTTGAAATTCGAGTTCGCCGGCGGGGCCGTGTTCGTTCCGCCGCCGAGGAATTACTTTATCGAGACGGAGGAGCATGTTCAGTGTCTGGCGATTCAATCGGTGAACCCTAAGGTTGGATTCTCGGTGATCGGGAACTTGATGCAGCAAGGGTTCTTGTTTGAGTTCGATAGGGATAGATCGCGGCTGGGTTTCTCTCGTCGCGGTTGCGCTTTGCCGTGATGATTTGCCGGAATATTCCGTTTCGAAGATTCTTTTTTTTAAAATCGTTTTCACTTCTTCTTTTTTTTCCTCTTGAAAGTAGTACGAGACTGGGAGACGGTTCACTGTTACCGAAAATAGGAATAAAAAATTATGTTTTTTGGAGTTTGTATTATTTCGGATTGGGAAATACAATATTAAATGTATCACCGCCAAAGGAAAAAAATGAGAATAATAATAGGTAAAAGTACGGTTTAAAATAAATGTTTTTAATATTGAATATTGCTTTTATAATTGATGTTATTTGAGGAAATTATAAACATAATTTTGGGGTATGAAATGAAATTTACATTGAAATTACTCTATAATATTGTCTCTAGTTAATAACCTAAATTAATATTATATGGTATGGTTTCTAAATAATGTATATTTTTTTTCACAAATATTAAAAGAGAATATTTAACTATCAATGTATTAATTTTTTATATATAACAATTCTCCATAAGTTAACTAATATTAATTCAATAAATCCTAGATTGTTAATTAATATTTTTTAGAAATTTAAAATTTGTTATCAAAAATATATAAAAATCTAATATATTAAGTTTTTACAAACAAATAAAAAGTGATAGAATATAATTTATTTAGAACAAAGGAAAATTAAATATAAAGCAATTTTTTGAACATAGGCAGCTTTTTTTCTGCAGTGTTTTGGAAATTTTATAGGACCCACATGTCAAATTAGTCTAACCATGACACGTCGAAAAAATCGAGTGTTAACGATTTTTTTAATAGAGGATTATTATGATAAGTCGTTAATTATTATGATAAATTATCAAAATTAGATATGCAAAAAAAAATTAGATAAATTTGTGGGTTTATGTTAACATTATTGCTTAAATTAACATATTTTTACTACTTTAGATCAAATTTTAATTGCTTTTGACCGGTATGGAATAGATTAAATTGATTGAATCGTATAAATCGGTATATATCGATTTTTAAGAAAATTGTTTTCGGATAGAACCGAGTTGTCGTCTAGACGGGGTCTAGGTGCCGCCTAGACTATTTTTTAGAACCTTGGGTAATAAATATGAATGGAAGTTAATTGAGTAAAAAAAATCATAAGTATTTCAATTCACTTGTTTTCCTCTAATTCAATTTTTTCGGTTTTCTCAAAAGGATTGATTGGAAATATTTTTCCACGTTGAATGGTGAAAAATTAGAGAGAACAGTATTTTATTAAACTTTTCAAAATTGTACAAGTTTTTCCACCCAAAGATTAAGATACTAGATGGGTATGTATAAATCAACTCCCCAAAATAACAAGCTAGCCCAAATATAATTTTTGGCCCAAAATTCCTATGCTCTTTTTAAATCCACAAGGGATTGTGAGTCCAACAAAAGCCTTATCAAACAGGTGAATTTGAAAAGAACAAAAAATCGTTCCAATAAAAAAGAAACTAGAAACGTTTATTTCAGATTAAATCGAACAAATCGATCGGAGCTAATCATAAAAAGCGTCTTGCGAAAGGAGAATCATAGTATGTGGCTTGATCAATTAAATACAATTACAAGTTAATCCAAAGCTCTGAGTACAATTATCTCTTGTGATCTATGCAGTAAGACCTAACTTAATCTACAAGTTTATATTCACAAAAACATTTATAAAAGATATATATGTGCAAATTTAAACATTAGGTAATGAATTATATATGAGAAGTATTTTAAAGACGTAATGAATGGAAGCATGGCGTCATGATGATCAAAGCCCTAAAAGAGCACCCACCGCCCGGGTTAATGTTCACAAATCGTAACCAAACTTTTTTCTATTAAAAATGTGCATTCACTTTAAATAACATTAAATATTAAGAAAGTGAAAACACACTCATAGATGTGTATATAATAAGATATGTAAAAGGGTGACATAAGAAGGCTACAAATGGCCACAAACGTGAAAAAGTGAAACGCGAAGGGACCAGAGACAACCCATGCGTGTGACCACAAACTGATGTTTACTTATTCAGTTATTTCTTATGCTTTTATATAAACACATATAACTATAATTAATACTACCTATATTATCTATAGTATACATACATACACATGTGCAAGCACTAGAGTTCCACATACAAGCAATTTAGATTATATTTCATTTTTGCTTCCATAAGACATACATCATCCCACGTCACCGTTTCATATTTGCAATATTGCATATTTGTTACACTGTTGACTATATGTTTAAAAAAATATCGAAACATCTACATTTCTTCGAATCTTAGACCAGAAAAGTTTGTGCTTTACTCTTTTGATGATGAATGGATTCTTATGTCTTTTGGAAAACTTACTGAAGTTATTGTCGACTTAGTAACTAATGTAGTAACAGAGTTTCAAAAAAAAAACTAATGTAGTAACCGATTAAAAATTGTAGATTCGATTGTTTACTATAAGAATTTCCAAACAAATAACACGATGTTGAACTCGACGTGAACAAAGTTCTAATCTCTAACAACAAAGCGTGCATCACGTCGATGACGATCAATGTCTTATTTTTACACCTGCTAATTATCATGAACTTGTGCATGTATGATTGATAAGTCAGCCACAATATCGATTGCTTGGCCATGATCCCTTATCGCGTCTGGAACAACACTGGTCCTCTTGGAATGAAACCATAAATGATACGGAATGGACTGAACTTTGTAATCCTATTAATAGCACGATTGTGAGCAAATATGCTTTTCACAACAATGAGTTCCACGATTTGACGTTATCACCATGCCCAAAGAATGATTTGTCGCCTTTGTTTGACCATCTGATTAGGAATGGTAGGCTGAGCTTATATCAAAATGTGTGCGCAATAATTTCCATAAAAAACACCAAAAATGGATAAGGAACCGAGAATCTCGACCAGAGACGATGGATAAAGGCAAACCATGAATGCAATATATCTTCCGAAAGAATATTTGAGCAACTTGCAAAGTAATAGTAGTCTTAACGAATAAGCAAACGAGTCATCTTAGAGAAACGATCAACGACAACAATGACTAAATCGTTACCGCGTTGTGTCCGAGGTAAACCCAAATAAATCCATACTAATATATTTCCAGGGCTGATTCAGAATGCATGTAAAGTTTGTTGTGACCCTTGGGGAGTTGACATACAACATATCTCCCAACAACGCGAGATACATAACAACAAAGGAAGGGCCAAAAATATGATTCACTTACCAATTGGAGAATTTTATCACACTTATCATGCCTTTCGCCATGTGATTAGTTGGAGACGGAGACTACATTCTGGAATGCATAAACAATTGATAAGAAAGAGGAATCCATCATTCAAGAGAAATTAAGTATTCACTCCAGTTTTAATCAGACCAAATTCGACAAAAGAAAGGATCACTTGCATATAAATCTGCAAGTGCAGTAAAGAATGTCTTCGACTCAAAGCGTAGGCAACCTTGTTTATTTGACCTGATTGATGTTTATTAACAAAACTGAACTGTTGAGGAAAAGAAATCCATGAGGCATGGTGAGCAAAGATTTTGTCTTAACTTCCCAAATATTTCAAAACATAATGACCCATGTAAAGAACAAAATCTAGATGAAACATATGGTGATGCCAATGCTTAATTGCTTGAACAATGACATAGAATTCCACGTCCTAAATACTGTATTAAACTCTTGGACCTATGATTTTCTCACTATAAAAGGCTACATGACATCCTTGTTGACTTAAGATAGTGCCAATACGACACTACAAGAAAACACGTCATTTGCAAGGGAAAATAACATTGCAATTCCGTTGCAAATCGCTTATTGTGAGACATTTGCGAGCATACACATTCCCTTGCAAATCTCTCGTCGCAAATCAGAATTGTTTGCAAACCGCTCGCAAATTTACGACGGATAAACTTTCCTCGCAACTTTGCAACAAAGTAGAGCCGTTGCAAATGTGCGACGAAATATATGTCCTCGCAAGTTTGCGAGCGTTTTGCGAGTAAATGCGTCGTTGCAACTTTGCAAGGTTACCACTCCCTCGCAAATTTTCAAGACATTGTTTCGTCGCTAGTTTGCAACAGACATTTTTTCCTTGCAAATTTGCAAGGCTGCTTCCGTTGCAATTTTGCAAGTCATTTGCAAGTAAATTGTTTTTTTTTATAGCAAAATTAGAATTTTACTAAATTATAATATATTTTTAAATTGTAAAAGAAATTATAATTATAAAAACAATATTACTAGAAATAAATAGATAAATTCAAAGATTCATTACATTAACATTTAAAACACACAAAAAGTTTCAACATTCATTACAAAAATAGAAAATAAACTAAATAGCATCAGATTCTTCATCATCATCTCGAGAATCATGAGACATGCCTTCAGAAGGCCTGTCTTCAGACTGAAGAATGTCCGCCAGGGTAGAGTCTTTGCTAGCTAGATAACGAACAACAACATTCAGCTTCCCGATTTCACTTACATGGCTCTGAATCACAAGAGCTTGTTCCTTGATAATCTTCTTCAAAGACTCGTCCTCAGAACCGCTATAAGTAAACAAAGCAGGAACAGATCCTAAAGACGTACTTAGAGAACCTACTCCATACATTCGTCCCTTTTTGCGGGGAGCAAACTACATAATAAAATCAGAGAGATCAATATCACAGAAGACTTAAAAAACTTTGAGATTGAGAGAAGTATTAAATTACCTCACAAAAGATCTTGTTCTTTTCTGCCGGAGAGAGGCTAACAGAACCGGTGCTCTCTGGATCATCACTAGTAGCCTGAGATAACTCCTGAAATTTTGATGTCACGTCGTTGTAGAGCTGCTCAGCTTTGCCGTGAACAAAAGATCCATCCGGGTTTCGTTTAGTGATCTCGAGAACCCCAATCAAGTCTGGAATAGAACATCCAGTCTCCTCAGCCTACAATTAAAAAAATTTATTCAAATCATAAAAATTCAGATCACAACTTAAATGAAATAAGATTAAAAAAAAGAGAGCAACTTACAATCACTCGCGCACGGGCCCTGAAGGAAGTCTGACCTGAACGATGCTTAGACGGTCCATGTCCATCAGGGTCAGAGTAACGGGCTGCCCGGCTGTTACAACTCCGGACTTCAGAGCCAGGATCTTGCCAATAAGCAACTAGACCAGCCCAAACATTTGGGTCAAACCACAAAGGCATTGATGCATCACCTTTCTTCCGCCACTTACCTTTCCACCTACAAACTTGGCGAGTCATTTCGACTTTCAATTTGGCTTCAAAAGATTGGCGAACAAGGTTTGTTAAACCAGAATCCCAATGATACATTTGCTGACATAACCAAAAAAAAAGACATTAATGAACATAAAATTAAATTTTTACAGAACTGTAAATTTAAAGAAAATTGAATGAATTACCGCAAAGGATTCAAACCAACGTCTCACGACATTCCCAAGGGTTTGCTTCCAATTAGCATGCGGTTCTTTGAAATCTCTTTCAAAGATTTGACGGACCGATGCAGCAACGCTCCCATCGTCATCAAACCTATCACATAAAATTAAAGGCAATTGAGAGAAATAAATATTTAAACAATGAAATATTATAATTAATTATAGTAAATTATAATTAAAAACTTACCAAACCGTATTTGGAGGGCGTTTTGGATGGAGGTGAGGAAGACGATCATGTCCAGGACTAGCCAAAATCATATTGATTGCCACTAAATCTCCCACTGGCATTGGGGCAGGGGCAGGAGCGGGAGCGGGAGCAGGAGCAGGAGCTGTAGCAGGAGTTATAGCAGGAGCTGGAGGGGAAGCTTGCGTTTGGCTGTTAGGAACAGCCGAACTCTCAGCCACCTGAGAATTAGAAGAACTCCCCGGATTGGAATGACGGGATGTACTCCTTTTACTACCAGAACTCTTTCTACTACCAGCAGATAGATAACGGCTATAATCATTTCCTGACATCTGCGAAAAAACAAAATTAAAGATTAATACAATAATATTAGAAAAATTAAGCTAACCTAAATTATTCAAACTCTAACCACAGAATCATCAGAAATCCATAACCTAAACTGATAATTATTCAAACTCTAACCATATAATCATCACAAATCTATAACCTAAACCATAACCATAACCTAATCAAGATAATGACTGGAGATGAGGGCAAACCGTGAAGAGAGAGATCCGACAAGAGATCCGGCGAGAGTCCGGCGAGGAGAGACCGAGAGAGAGAGAGAGAGAGAGAGAGAGAGAGAGAGAGAGAGAGAGAGAGAGAGAGAGAGAGAGAGAGAGAGAGAGAGAGAGAGAGAGAGAGAGAGAGAGAGAGAGAGAGAGAGAGAGAGCACGGGGAGAAGGAGAGGAGAGGCGGGAGACGCAGAAAGAGAGCAAGGAGAAGATGAGGAAAGGACCAGAGAAGATGGAGAAATCGGAGAGAGGGCTTTCCCCTCGTTTCTTATTTTGACGGCAGAGAGTTAATGGGGAAGAAGGTTAAAGTTTCCTTATAATTAACCTAATTTTCGATGCGAATCTAATTGTTTTTCACATGACTTCCTCCCATTTTTCAGCTGAAAAGCATTTGTCTCTCCATACAATATGGACATGATAATCTTACATGTGTGGACCAACCCGATAACATTCCATATGCGGGGAAGTCACATATGGTCCACATAAGCACTGCACGCATATTGAAGTTATGCTGCTGCGAGTAATCCCACGTCTCCACGCCATAATGCCACAACATATTCAGCTCATGGATCAAAGGTTGCAGAAAAACATCAAGTGCTCGATTTGGATGTTTTGGACCAGGCACTAGAATACTCAAGAACAAAAATTCTCATTGCATGCACATATCTGGTGGGAGATTGTATGGCGTCAAGATGACAGGCCATAAAGAGTATCGCCTTCCAGACATACCAAATGGACTAAATCCATCTGTGCATAGGCCAAGATAAACGTTTCTACACTCACTCGCAAAGTCGGAATATACGGTTTGAAAGTGTTTCCATGCCTTAGCATCCGAGGGATGTGTAATCTCACCATCTTTCACCGAATGTTGGGCATGCCATCTCATCGACCCGGATGTCCTTTCTGAGTGATATAAACGCTTCAATCTATCTGTGATCGGTAAGTACCACATACGTTTGTGCGGCACACGATTCCTTCCTGTGGTTTCTTGATATCTTGGTTTTTTACAAAATCGGCATTCCTCCAGTTCTTCGTCATCTTTCCAGAAAATCATGCATTTGCCAACACACACGTCTATCATTTGATATGGTAGACCAAGACCCGCAACTAACCTCTGAATTTCATTGAAATTATCGGCAGCAAGATTACCTTCTGGTAAATACTCATTAATGAGTTGAGCCCACGAATCCATGCACTTCTCATTTAGATTATGATCACTTTTAATTGTCATCATCCTAGATGCTAGTGATAATCTAGAAAGCCCTTCTCTACATCCTTCGTAGATAGGTTCATTGGCAGCGTCTAACATATTATAAAACCGTTGTGCATCTATGTTAGGTTCTTCCCTGCTACTATCAGGAATAGCAGCTTCATGCAATGCATCTGTAACCATATCGTGATACCTATTTCCATGTTGCTCATACCCATCCCCCGCATTATTTCCAAACATATTTTGTTGATACCCATCACCCGTATTATTTACAAACATATTTGAGTCACGAGGATCATAATAATTAGCATTATAACTTGGTAGTTCAAATCCCTGACCCATACTACTACTTGATGCACCTTCCCCCATGCGAAAACCATATGTAGTAGTTTGATCTAAATCCTCTATTATATAGATGCCTCTTCACAGTATTTATTTCTAAATATGGCTCGTTCTTGCATTTTTTTACAGGGACAAAATATTTTACTATTTTCCCTTGCGAATGGTTGGTTAGTAGCCTGTTGTAAGAAATCCCGTAGCCCAGCCCGATATTCTTTCGTCACTTCACCAGTCTCCGGATCTTTGTGATTGTACATCCATGCCCGCAACGCGTATATATCATGCTCGGACGCCATTTTTCTCTCAAAATTTTTTTTTCTTCTTTTTATTTGTTTTTCTTCCTTACAGTAATATATTTCTCTCAACGTTTTTTTTTGTTTTTTTTTCTTTCTATGTTCTGCTAACTACTCCCAACTGCTATATATAGACATTTTAAAAATATTTGCAAGACATTTGCGAGAGAATTGCAATAAATATTGCAACGGATTTGCGATGACTTCAACTTTGCAAAGGATTAGCGAGGGAGTTCTTTCCCTAGCAAAACTTAGTTACACATATAGAAAACGTGTATCACCAATCTATCCGTTTTTTTGCGACGAAATTTATAAATTAGTTACACAAAAATAAAAACGTGTATCACCAACCTATCTGTTTTTTGCAACGTAATTGCAAAGAAGGTAAATTTCATTGCAGTCAAAACGCAAATCCCTTGCAAATTTGTAACGGTATTGCGACGTTCTCTTCCATCGCACATTTGTGACTGTTTTGCGTCTATTTGCACAATGTCCTCGCAAATTAGTTGCAGTTCTGCGAGGGACTATTTTCGTTGCAAATTTGTGAGCGGTTTGCGAAATATTTTTTTTCTTGTTGCAATGTCCTTGCAGTCATGTTGCAATTTTGCAAGGGAATTTTCCCCTTGCAAAATCCCCTTACAATCGGCTTGTTTTCTTGTAGTGATACCGAACTTGCACGCATCAAATGAACTTTAACACGATTGAAATTTTTGATAAGACCAAAACTTGTGCAGAAATCAGTTTTATTTAAATGTCTCAAAGGATGTATTAGCTTCCTTTGCCCTAACAAAATAACCTCGCATACAATCTTTAAGTGGGACAGTTATGTTGCTGAAGGTAAGAGAACCCATGGGTAATAGGTAACTGAAATAAGGTGATAAAGATCCAAGCCAAGGTTCTAACGAAACAATCATCAAGCTTCTATAAGTCTAGAACAGTAAAATAGACTATTTTTTTTCAAGACAATATAGTCCCTATGTAATCAAGAATTAGACACTAAATCCCCTTGGTCTAGTTTAATCAAACAAGCATAAAATATATGAATATGTTAAAAGAAAATTTAATATAAATAATATTATTTAAATATAATTATTATTTCACATACCAATTATATTACATTAAAAATATATATTACAAATTAAAGATTAAAAGTAAAAAGATGATATCACGTTTGAATACTTAAATACTTAAGTGAGATATAGTTTTTTTCTTTCAGAGGAGTTCGAACTTTGGACTTTAATGTTAAGTAAGATATAGTTATAAAGATTAAAGCGATAAAATTAGTATTAGTACAATTATATATAAGTTTCACTATTCCAGTCCTCAAAATATAACCGTTTAAGGATTTGTCAAGAAGTAAATGATTTAACTTTCCAAAAAATTTCAAGCCCTTTATCAGAAAAAAACTTTCCAAAGGCTTTAGTAAACATGATTAAGGCTTTCCAAAGTTCAACTGACTTTATTTTAAAGGTAATGATTATAGTTTTTCCTCAACAATGTTTTTAAGACATTTCCGTCCTCATTTCATAATTTACTCTAGAATAGATTAATAAACAAAAAAAAAATATTATTCGATAAATAAAGTAGTGTTTTTACTTTTTATTCATTATTCTATTTTTCATTCTATTTTTGAATAAAGTAGAATAACTTATGAAGTGGAGATGAAGATTCTCTTAGAACATCTTCAACTCACATCTATATTTACTTCTATAATACTCTCTCCGTTTCTTAATAGATGATGTTTTGGTTTAATACACAAATATTAAGAAATTCACATTTATCTAAAAAATATTTCTAAAGATATAATTTTAAAATCATTCAGCCAATTATAAAAAAGACTGTAAAATAAAAAAAATTTGGTTAAACAATTTTCAATAAAGTTAAAGTTAAACTTAAAACTTCAAAAGATACTTTAAAATCTTAAAACATCTTATATTTTGAAACATCATAACCTCCCTAAAACATCACCTAATTTGAAATGGAGGGAGTAGCATTTAAAGTCAAAATCATTCCAATTTTATTTTATATTTTTTTAAAAATAGAAATTGTTATTTTTATTTTTATTTATATTTATAGAGAAAAATATCATTATTTTATATTTAAAGATTACTATTTCAGAAGAATATATTAGAGTAAATTCCATCTCTATTATAGAGTTTTATTATAAAAGAAAAAATAGCAAAATACATTAGATGTTCTTAACATATAATTCTTGATAATTGCTAAGAATACCACAAGTTAAGTATCATTTTTCAAAAATAACATCCATCAAAAATATATTAGCATTTGGGTTTACACTTTATTAATTATTGTTTAGGGTTTAGTAAGAGTGTTAAAGAGTGGAAATAAATTCCAATTTTTTTTTATAAATATTTTAAAAATAATTAAATCTATTTTCATTATAAATTTAAAATATTTTTAAAAATAATTATTTCTTAATAGTAAATTTAAAAAAATGATATTAAACTTATGGTATAAGTGAAACTTTTACATAATTATTATGGTCTAACAGTTTAAGCACAGACTCGGTGAAGGGCATGGCCTCGTGATAATCTATATTATTAAAACTGACGTACTTTTTGGTACTGTTTGGAAACATAGATAACAATATAAATTAAAATTGTTTGGATACATGGATAGCAGTATAAAAAATATCTCTTTTTATTTACAAACTTAGTATTTTCATTTACAATAAATTAAGTATTTTCTTTTTGTATTTCTTTTTATTTACAGATTCTGACAGTGTATTTAAAATAAATTTAAATTAAATAATTACAATTCCAAAGCTTATCTAACAAAATCAATAATTATATATTGACCACTACAAATTTTAGTATATTGTTTCATTTCAAAATAAATTAACAAAAAAAACAAGTTAATATATGAATAATACAATTACAACAAATTGCATCAAGTTATACATTTTAATATAATATCATGTATAAATAAAAAAATATTATCAACATTTATATTATAATATAATATATTTTACTCTATATGTAAATTATAAAATATAAAAAAACATACAAATGATTTTTTATAAAATGAGCAATTTATAAATTTACGTTGAACACAAATTAAATCAAACATCCGCGCATGGGCGCGGGTCAAGCTCTAGTATTATATTAATAGATACAAAAAATATGTTTTTGTTATTTTGGTATTGCACAGCGTGATAATTATCAGGTTGTGTCCATAGTTCGTATATTATTTCTGCTTTTATAAGATGTTTATCACTTTTTCAGTGTATGTATATTCCGTATGTTCATGATGCATTGTTCATCCTTTTCCGCAATTAAATATCTTTAAACTTAGTTATGCCTCCTATTAAATTGGCTGAACATGTTCATTGGTTAGCTCAAACGCAGAATTCCGTCTTCTAATTTACTAAATAAACCAGGGCGAGATCATCTATTTTATCTTTGCAGTGATCCGGTTCTACATCATACAAATAGGTTGGATAAAAAATGAAAAAAGAATCTGTAAAAAATTAATAAATATGCTTCAAACATATACATATTTATAAGTTTGTTAATGTATGATATACATTGCTATATACATATGTTTATAAATATTTGATTTTTAGATTTATGTATTGTTTATCATCTTTGTTCTAAAAATACTACATCAGATTTATTAGCTAAAATAACAAAAATGTATCATAGAAATTTGTACTACATTGTTTGTTTTATTCCGACATAGTTTACGAAATTACTTCTACATATTAGTTATTATTGAACAAAATAAATGAAAAAAAGTTAATAAAAAAAGATTCATACATATTTACTATAACTAGATCATTTAATTGCGCTACGCGCGGATATATATATTGATGATTTAATATAAATTGTATGATGATTTAATTATTAGACATAAATAATTTACAGATTTTTTTTCTTGTTAACATATATTTAAAGTATTAGGTCATTTTAATATTGTTTTATGCTAATTTTACTTATATATCTATTCACTTGTTTTATAAAAAGTATAAGTTGTGTTATAAATATATTGATATCATCTTTTTGTCATCATTGGGATCGTTTATAAAATATAAATTTCACATTTTAAATATTATAATGATTTTTGGTACAAAAAAACTATAGTATAGTATTGTAATTAGTTTTAGTATGCCTTTTAAATATCTCCAAAATTTTAATTTTAATTTTTAAATATCTCCAAAATGTATGATTTTTATATTTATTGTGTAATTTTTTGTATATGCATGAATCTTATTATCTTTTTAAAATGTATATTAGATAGTATTATATTTATATTTGAAATTTAATATCACAATAATATTTAATGGACTTTAGTTTATATTAAGTAGCTTAATTTTTAGATAATAAACAACAAAAATAACTATAATTAATTTTAGTTAATTCTAAGTAATATTTTATTTCAGAGATATATAATATAAAAATCTAAAGTATTAAATCTCTTATTCTACCTGATGTTATTAACTATATATATTTGGTAGTAATGAAATAGATATGATTATATAATACATGAAAATATATAATTTTTTAATTTTTCAAAAATATATTTTGGTGCACATTTACGATAAAATAAATAATATTTTTATGTTCATAGTCTTACATAATTTTTTTTAAGAATCTTTGAAACTGTTATAACATTTGTAAATGTTTTCATAGTTGTTAACTGTCTATAGAAACTTTAGTAGATCTATTTAAAAGTATATCTGTTTGTAAATATATTAAAAATGGTATAAGCATATTGGAGAACTGAGTGAACTATATTTTGGAAAATTAACAAACTTGTTCGTCGATGAGGAGCATTTCGAGACCAATAAGGGTCTTCGTAGTTGGATTTCGAGCCTCCGAGAAATGGATCAAACGAAATCGTAACTCGGCTTCATGAGGTCCTAGTGAGATCTTTGAATAACATAACTTCCTGGGAATTAGCGGAGGAGACATGAGACTTGTTTATTAAGAAGATTGAAGTGAAATAATAATTATATTAAGCTAGAGAATATGAGATTGTAGAATAAATTGTTTTTTTATCAACTGTAGAATAAATTGTTAAGATGTCTTTTCATTAGGACCTATGTAAAAAAAAAGGTTTTCGAGAACAGAATAATAGCGAGGTTTGTTTCAAGTTTCAACAAGAAAAAACAGAAAAGAATCATGTATGTATATCAATCAAGTACTTGATAAAACAGAAGTATTATTGGAAAAAAACAAGAAGAGAAGTAAATTCAAAGACAGAATGATTTGAATTTCTTGGAGAAGGTAAAAGAAGAAGACAGCGTGGAGAAAGAGCCTAGAATGTTGAACGTCGTGTGGGCTTCACTCTGTAACACCACCACCCCCAAAACCCTAGCTTCATACCCTATCCTATCTTTCTTATTCCTATTCTATATTCCTTTTTTTTTCCCTATATTCCTTTCATCAAGTTTTTACATGTATTCACACTGTCTACTACTCCCTGCTTGGTATAGATGATGTTTTAAGTAATTTTTGTTGTTCTATATTCTCTCTATTTTAATATGATGTTTTGATTTAATGCACGTAGATTAAGACATTTACATTTTTCTAAAAAATACTTTAAAGATATAATTTTAAAAATATTCAACCAATTATAAAAAATATTGTAAAATTTTATTGGTTTAATAGTTTCAAATAAAGCTAAAATTAATTTTAAAACCTCAAAACATACCTTAAAATTTTAAAACATCATCTATTTTGAAACAACATAAACCTTTTAAAATATTATCATTTAAAAAGAAACAAAGAGTGTAATAAATAATGTTTTCACATATCTAGGTAATTTTATCTTTATCAAAAATTCTGTAACTGATTATATTTTTAATATTTATAATTATATTTTAATGTTATTTTGAAAAAGATATATATTTTAATATGTGTGCATCATGTAAAATATCATATAATAAGAAATAGAGGAAGTATATATTTTGCCTTAATAGTAGTATAAAATTTCATTTTTAATATGAAACTCTGCAAATTTCTCTCTCTGCAGAATAAACTTCATGAGTGGTAAATTTTACACAAAAAATTCATTTAAAATACTTTTTAGCTATACAGAAATATATAAAGCCGCTTAATTTAAAACGTAGAAAATAAGTGTAACTATATCAGATTAATTCTGAAGATATATATATATATATATATATATATATATATATAAATATGTTGGTTAAGTAAGTTGATGGAAGCAGTGAAGATATATATTCAGATCACAGTATAAGATATTCATTGGATATGTACAAATAAATAGAACAATCTCTTTGGTGCACTTAAGACAAATCTACAACTTTCGAAAAACTTAGATTTGATTAGATTAAAGAAGGAATGTTGTCCAAAGAAAAAGATTAAAGAAGGGAGAAAATAAGAAAGTGGGTTTGGGTATAAGAAACGAGTGGGATTATCTATGATTAAAAGTAAATGTCTTTTTGGTCTCTGGTCGGTCGACAATCCGTGTGTCCTGCGGTCAGTGTTTGTTTTTTTATTTCTTAGTTTCGGTTTTGAGTTTCTATACTTATTATGATTACCACTGAAAAACAAAACATCAAGCAGCCACATGTAATTCTTTAAACGCGTTCGTTTCAGAACCTGATGAAATAATCATGTCCTCTTCTTCCTTCATCCCCTTGAAGTGCATGTCATATAATCATGTCATACTAAATACACTTATCTGCTTTGTAATTTCATGGCATAACTTGATGCCTTTTTACAAAAGAAAAATTATAATGATTGTGTGTAGGGCGGATCTATTACCAGGTTAGGGGGGGTCAGTTGACCCCGGTTAAATTACAACTTTTCATTAACTATAATATTTTTTTTATAAATGACCCCTAATAAATTTGTGTTTGATCCCACCGTTCTTAACTTCTTACTGTTTCTTAAATTTTCTTTCGTATTGTTTCATCACAGAAAAAAAGGAAAAGCTGATAATCGAAGACATCTAATTTCCATTTTATCAACAGAATATTCATTGTATATTTGTATTCTCTTATTAACTGCAAAATGAAATCATGTCCACGTTTCCAAGTATAAACCTTTACAAAAAAAATCATATGTTTTGATTTTAGCTAAAAAGATTATTTATTTTGCATCTTTTCAAAATGTGGATTCAAAATTAAATATCTTCACTAAACTAAACGTTATTTTCTTAATAATCAAAATAATTTTATTACGATTTTAGTAAGAGTTTGAACAAATTTATGAAAAAAAATTATCTATATATATTTTTAAAAATATATTAAATTTAATTAATGTTAAATATGAAATGACCGCAGTAAAATATATTTCTGGATCCGTAACTTGTGAATGTATTTCTTAACTCTTACGGGGTTTTATGAAGGAACAGGTGGACAAATGTATATATAAACCTGCTGATTTTATAAATATTTCAAATTATACTCACATCTTTATATAATGTCTATTTTCCGAGTTTGAGACACCATCAGCTTGTATTTTCACGGTTAGCATCTAAGATTGTTTTCCTTTGTAAAAATTTGGACAATGTTCCTATGGTCGTCCACGCTCAAAATAAGTTAACATGATTGTGTCTAGTTGACCACTATAACTTCTAACTGCTAGAAAAGTTATTTAAAATGAACGAAAAAATTTCATCATTATTCTACTCTTCTGACCGTATCTCTTGCCAAAAACTCATGTTATGCATCAAAGTATTTTTACCGCATATAGTAGATCATAATAGACATACACAATGTATTTGTACGGGATAAATATATCTCCTCAACTGTTAAAGAATTTGATAGTAGTTAGTAGAATGGTAACTACTAACAAGTAGTTATTAGAAAGTAGGAAAGTAGACGCATATGTTAACATATACACAATATTCTTAAGACCCATATATAACTCATAAGTGTTCATAGGAAGCCAAATCCATCAGGGAGATCCACAAGATGATGACAGCTCCCATTTTAGAAGTCGTAAAAGAGAAGTAAAGATGTGCAGTACTCGCAGATTTATTTGGTTTGCTATATATTCATGATAAATATACCAGAAAAAAAAATCGTGGTCCCAAATTTAAAATTATCTAGAAACTTAAATAGTAATGAAACCAGATAACATTTAAGAAATAAAAATTCTTGTAATTGTAAGAAAACATATTGGTGTAGTACAAAATTCCAGAAATAAGCTTTTTGTTTTCGTTAATATTTATGATTTTTTTTTTGTGGCTAGTAATTTTTGATGAACTACAGATTAAAACAATATAAACCTACTAAAACATTATTGAATTTATTTAATTTTAAACAGAGAGAGTATCAACAATACTCTCACAGAAAATTGCTTTCAATCAAAGATAATGGCGGTCTGGTTGTACAACCAATGAAAATATTTATCATATACTTCTGAATTATTCATTTGAAAAGAAATCTTTAATATTAGTATATTAAATAACTTTTCTTACGAAAAGACACATAATATAGCACTATATATGTGTGTGTACTCATTATCAATTGGGATGTTTGTGACCTTTTGTCTCTTCTTCAGTTCTAAGCTCTTTCCTTTCTTTTTTGGTTCCAAATCCAAAAAAAAAATGTATGCAATGAAAGAAGAAGACTGTCTTCAAACGTTTCACAACTTACAAGACTATCAAGACCAGTTTCTTCTTCATCACCATCCACAAATCCTTCCTTGGTCATCTCTACCTTCATTTGAACCGACCTATTTCCCATCAAACCCGACCCGTTATCCTGACCCGGCCCCCTACTTCAACAGGAGAGCTTCTTCTTCCTCTTCTTTTGACTATACCGATGGTTTCGTGTCTCCCCCTTCCATGGATCATCATCATCATTCTAACCATCTAAGGGTTTTATCTGAAGCTCTTGGACCCATCATGCGACGTGGCTCATCCTTAGGGTTTGATGATGAGATTATGGGGAAACTGAGTGCAAAAGAAGTCATGGATGCTAAGGCCCTGGCTGCTTCAAAGAGTCATAGTGAAGCTGAGAGAAGAAGACGAGAGAGAATCAACACTCATCTAGCTAAGTTGCGAAGTATTTTACCAAACACAACCAAAGTAAGTTTTTGTAATTAATATCTTGTCCCCTTTCGTTATGGCTTTGATGTTTTGAAATTGAAGTTATGTTTGTGAGAAATATATGGAGAATTAATTGTAATTAATGATACAATTTTTTTTAATAAATCATGTTCCTGTTTTTAGTAGTAGTAAATTTTTATTCTTCAAAAACAAAATCACATTAAACGATATATTTGATGTGTAACTAAATATAAAGATCATAATATTCATATGTGGAATTTTTGTAAATCTGTTCAAAATTCGATGCAAAATAAATTATCTTGCAATTTTATCTCTGTTCAAGTATTATAGTTTAGTAATTATAATTTCCATCTTTGTAAGCAATAAATAAACCATAACGATTTTTTTTTTTGTAATTATTCTTCATATACGTGGTATTTTGTAGCAGTTATCATCAAGAACATTAATTAAATGTATATTTTTCGTTTTGTTTTTCTTTAGACGGACAAAGCTTCGTTACTAGCGGAAGTGATCCAACACATGAAGGAGTTAAAACGACAGACATCACTGATCACGGACACGAGTCAATTCCCAACAGAGTGCGATGATCTGACCGTTGACTCGGCTTACAACGACGAAGGAGGAAACTTGATGATAAGAGTTTCCTTTTGCTGCGAAGACAGGACTGAACTCATGCATGACATCATCAATGCCTTAAAGTCTCTTCATCTTCGAACCCTTAAAGCCGAGATCGCAACCGTAGGTGGTCGAGTCAAGAACATCTTGTTCTTGAGCCGAGAAGACGACTTCGATGGTGTTGACGTGGATAATGATGATGAAGAGAAGAGATATGATCGTGTGAGTTCTATAGAAGAAGCGTTAAAGGCGGTTATAGAGAAGTGTGTTAATAATAATGATGATAACAATAACTTGGAGAAATCATCTTCAGGGAGTATTAAGAGGCAAAGGACTAGCAAGATGGTAAATCGATGTTATAATTAGTTAAATTTTTCCCTCACAAAATGATTGATTAGATTATCGTCTTTAATTAATTATGTGCTGATTAGATTTGCAAAATGGGATTATGTGATAATTAGTAGTATGTTGTGAGGGGAATGTTAATCTTTTTAATTTGGTTTGGGTTTCTTCTTCTATGTTTTTTAATCTGTGAAGGACCCTTTATTTAGGGTTTTATAGTAATGTGTTTGGTTTATATATGTATTATAAGACATATCTCGTCTTGATTAATACAGTAAATGTAAATAGTTTGGGTTTGTATTTGTTGGAGTGAAATCAAGAAGTTTTCTTTTTTTAAGTGAACAATATTTTCTTGTATGCAACTGAACACTAAATATAGAGTACCCACACTACTACCACGATGGCTTTTTATTCTTTCTAATTGACATTTTCTTTTTCCAGTATGATCAATCTAAAAGCTTTCGTTTATACACTATATGTACTTTATTGTCCCTAATCTATAACGATAGAAGAAAATCTCCTACCAAATCCATTGTTAAGTTTCTAAAAATTATTTTATATGAGTAATGTCGTGCTCAAATTCTCTATGTGTGTATGGGAAATTTTCGCATCTATATAGTTTCAGTTTTACATAATTTGCTAGTATACGAATGTGTACTTCATATATATACATATATAGTTAATGCTATATTTCCTAATTCAGATTTGAGTAGAGGGTTGTTATATAATGGAAGATTTGTAACTTATAGCAAGTGTAATCGAAAGGAGTAGAACGAATCTTTTTCGTGGGAAGTGAAGATCTATGACTTAGATCTTATGTTCTATTTATAGAAACTCTTGTGGGTTTTAGTTTCGGGATCTTTGCAATGTTGTCTCTTTCGCCGTTACTGACTCTTCTCTTCGTCTTACGTTATTTATTTATCATTACAAATACAGTTGCTACCGCAAAGCACATCACGCCATGATCTCGTCATTTGTGTATTTATAGTCTCTTTTTTTTTCATTTTTAGCTCACTTTTAGTTTGGAAAAAAGTTTCTCAACTACACGAAGTTTAATGTAATATGGTGGAAACCATCCTATGTAGCAAAATATGTCAAAAGCTACACCATGTTTATGTTAATCCATGTCACATGTACAAACTTAAAATTAATATGGTGACAACATCACAATCGGATTTAATTGATTCTAATCAAAATTAATAGGGTCAAATTGTGATTTTTAAACTTAAGCCCCAAATAAAAAAACCCGACCCGACCCATTTAATAAACCGATTGGAAATAACTTTCCCCAAATCAATTAAACCCTACATATTTAGGGTTTATGTTGAAAATATAATTGGAGATTTTACAGTTGTAATAAGAAGTTGTAATAACAAACAGCTATTCCCGTCACAAATGCTTCATAAAAAATGATAAATGTCACAACTCTTTTTGTATTTGTCAAAGATCAATATGTTTTTACAATGACTTACTGTAAGTGTTAGACTTGATAACTCTGTTCTTAATGGAGCTGAAGAAGTCGTAGAACGAGTATTGGAAACCACTTAGTTGTAATGAAAGTTCAACCAATAGCTGCAACAGCTTCTTGTTATGCAGCTCAGCCATTTTAGAAGGCAGCGTCACGCATTCCTGGACATTACCGTTTGCTTGTTTCACGGCCGGTAAGCAACCTAACAGTGCTAAGTTCATCAACCTAACAGATCGGTAAGCAACCTAACGGTGCTAAGTCGATCTCTTCTTCTCTGGCTCTCTCTCTTAATCTCTTATGCTCTCCTTCTCTATCTTTTTTTTCTCTCGATCTCCAAAAATCCCAATTCTATTTTCAACATTAACCCTAAAAATACTGGGTTTAATTGATTTGGGGAAAGTTATTTCCAATCGGTTTATTAAATGGGTCGGGTCGGGTTTTTTTATTTGGGGCTTAAGTTTAAAAATCACAATTTGACCCCATTAATTTTGATTAGAATCAATTAAATCCGATTGTGATGTTGTCACCATATTAATTTTAAGTTTGTACATGTGACATGGATTAACATAAACATGGTGTAGCTTTTGACATATTTTGCTACATAGGATGGTTTCCACCATATTACATTAAACTTCGTGTAGTTGAGAAACTTTTTTTCTTTTAGTTTTAGCATATAACAAAATTAAAATCTTTGTTTCGATACCTGGAAAAAATTACACATTATATTGATTTTTATAATAAGATCTTGTTTTACTTTTCAGATTTCAGTTTTTCTTATTTGAAACCGTGGTTTCCCTTGTTTCAACTAAGAATTTTTTTCATATTTTTAACATATATCTGAAGGAAAAATATTTAGGTTCATCCCCTAAGGTGAACCTTTAAATTCACCATATTTTTTATAACCAATCAAACTGCCACGTAGATTATTAAATAAAAAATATTAATTTTTATTTTAAAAATATAAAATAACAAAAAAAATAACGTCAATTTTAACATTGTTGCTAACTAAACTCTAACCCTAAATTAAATTTCTAAACTCTAAACCCTAAATATAAACTTAAACCTTACACTCTAAACCCCAAACCATAGACCCTAAACCTAAAACCAAACTTTAAACCCTAAGCCTTAGACTCTAAACCTTAGACCCTAAACTTAAACCCTAGGATTTAGGATTTGGGGTTTGGGTTTAAGAGTTAAGTTTTAGGGTTTCGAGTTTTGGGTGTAGGATTTGGGTTTAGAATTTATAGGGTTTAAGGTTTGGGTTTAGGATTTATAGAGTTTAAAGTTTGGGTTTGAGTTTAGGAGTTAGAGTTTAGGGTTTAGAATTTTGGGTATAGAATTTAGATTTAGGGTTTGGGTTTAAGGTTTAGATTTAGGGTTTAGGATTTAAATTTAGGGGTTTCCTAGTGGTGTTAACGTTAAAGTTAGGGTTCATTATTTTCTGTAGCTATTTTGTTTTTTGTTAATTTTTTTAATATTTTTTATTTAATAATTTATATGACAATTTGATTGGTTATTAAAGTTGTGGTGACCATAGGGGGTGAACCTAAGTTGATAGATCGATTACTTGTTCAATGGGCCAATGGTATTGAGTATTATGGGCCTGAGTGGACCGACTTGTATATGTGATATGTTTACGTCTAAGAAAAACCTTAAGCTACTGGGATACTGATATTTTCTAGCCCATGAGGTGATTGATATGTTGAGGCCCCAAATAAAATAAAAATTAAAAATGGCCTATGCAGGTTTGGAACCTGCGACCTTCGCGTTATTAGCACGACGCTCTAACCAACTGAGCTAATAGGCCAAGCGACAATGTAAGCAGAAAATATATATTGAATCTGTAATAAGTGGTACAAGTATATATAAAAGTATGAGGCTCGGAAATAGAAGATATAATAAGAAAATCATGTGCAATGTACAAATTTGAAAGAACACAACTATGAACGCACCTGGACAGAAAGTTCATGAGTTGAAAGTACAAGGAAGTCGTTATGTGGACCAATAATGTGATATAGAAAAGCATTTACATACAGACCAAAAACACTTAGCTTGGTTGGATTTGTGACTACGTGGACCGTGGGAATATATATAAAAATATTTTCATCACTCGAAACAATGAATCTGGCTTAAACCTTAAAACACAACATGTGAAACAAAGATATATTGGCTCCATTTGGCATAATTATGAAATGGCATAATGATAACAACTTAAAGATGAAAACTGAAATGGCCTAATCAATTATGGAACAAAACTTAACCTAGTTAGAAAGGAATATGTTAACTTTGTAAAGTACCAAACATAAAACATGATTTTACAAAATTTAAGGATTGGTTGAATCATAAAACATTTGGACCACTCGTTTGCTTCCATGTAAGAAACTGATTGATCATATTTTTCATATCGAGTTTTGTCTTGATTTGTTTTGTTAAGATGATAGAGATTCATTTGACTTGTTATTATCCACCGCTGAAAGATTCAGTTAGCGTTAAGGCTTTAACTAGTACCGTAGTACGTTTCTGATAATATATTAATTCTTGAAACAAAATCTAAAAATGGAAATAAGCCATTGTTGACACTTAGGTAAAAAATAAAAATGTTTAGCTTAATTGGGTAAATTAAACCACAAAACTGAAAAGTTCATTCACGTGTACATCAAGTGATAAAATTTGGACCCTGATGTGAGAAAGTGAAAATAGCTGAGGTTGATGGTTCTGGTCACGACGGCGACGGTGGTAGGACCGTCGCGTTGGCCCGCCGCACGTGGTCGAGTTTATGCTCTTGTCTTTTTTTGACTAGTTCAACTTCTTGTCTCTTCCTCAATAGTGCTCTATGTGTCAAATCTTCTTAGTGACCGTTGTAACAAAATGAAGAAATTGAAAGCTTTCAGTCAAAAAAAAAAATGAAGAAATATAAACTAAAACAATCTAGTGATATTTGAAATTAACATACATCATTAGGAAGAAGATATGATTTATTGAATACGAGTTTTCTAATTATGAAACTCTTCAACTGAATATATTTTTTACAGAATGTGTAGGCGTAGTCGTAAAGATGAGTTATGAACATATTGGCTGCATAGCTATTAAAGTTGGTCGACAACAGAATATCAATGAGACAATAATGCAGATTCAATTTCTTTCCTCCCACCTGACACTTTGACCCCCTTTCATGCTTTCTTTTGTCATCAACCTATCATATTTGTGAAAATAAATAATATAGAAATTAAGTGTTCTTTTTTTTTTTTTGAAAATACCATTTATCCATACAAAAAAATTAAGTGTTCGAATACAATATTGACGGTATATTGGGGCTGGACTGCTTGAAAACGATTCTCTCTATAAATAATGAACCAGCCAACCGTTGCCTCATTCAAAACCATTAACTACTTCTATTACTTACTTGTATGATTCTTACTATTGAAACTCAAATAATTAATGATTTCTCTGAGATAGGATGGGTCTTAATATAAGAATGTGATTGGTTGTATAATCAGTTTTAATCTTCAGAAATATATTGACGCAATTAATTAAAAGAAAAAGGAAATCCACTTTATATTAGTGTAACAGAATAAAGTCGAGGATTCCTAAAGTCGACGTACATCATAAATAGTTTGCCACCAATTGTCAAGTCAGAATAAATAAAGAGAGATCAGGAAAATAAGAGCATCATTAACCCTACGACTCAATGGAATTCTTATTACTTTTTATTTTTTGATTTAAAAAAAATAATTAAAAATGAACTAATCGTAAACCGTTACGTGTCAATGAGACCAGTAAACAGTATAAAATACAAATAAGAATCGACTTTTAATTAGGAGTTTATGGAACCGGTTTTTGTGGTTTTGGTGGGTCTTCTCTCTAAGAAACCCCCGTTGCTCGTGCTTTAAGTGTTCCAAGTTTAATGGTGTGAGACTGGTGTTCTAACAAACACACAACATGCTAATTAATGTATTGAGTTAATTCATATGATATGTTGGAAGTTGGAACTTTTTGCCAAAAAAAAATGTTGGAACTAAAGTAAAGTAGCGTTATCCCATACGTGGAAGCACCAACGTTACATATGACTAGACAAGTACCCAAAGAGTATTTATGTTATTTAAGATTTGATTTTTTTTTATTAAAAGCTTTATTAATACTGTAGTTATTAAGATTCAAATCAACTGACTAACCATTGGAACTACAAAGAGATTGTTCGTTTGACTTAAATTAGTAGGAGAACCGAAGCATGCATGTATAAGAAAGCATGTGTATATTAATTATGCAAACTTGCTCTCACATAATGATTTATAACTTTAACTGAAACTTATAAACAGAAGTAATGAGATTGATCACTCGCTTAAACGCATAAAAAACTAGGCTTAGCTTTTGTTAAATAAAGTATTTAGCTGATTGGAACTTTGACATCGTGCTCAATTTGGTAGCTTATTTATCGTGATATACACAGTACTTAAATTTAAAACATTTGAGTTGTCCAAAAAAAACATTTGAAATTATTTAGTGGAACGTCGACGGTTAGCTTTTGCTTGGGTTAATGCGATTTCACATATTAGAAAACATGAAAATTTTGGAGAGATCTCCTAATAAAACACAATCTAAGATAAAATAGATAAACTCTATTCACAGACTCATATTAAAGTATGAAAGCAAGTAAATTAATAAATAAGAAAATAAGAAGTGATATTGGCTAGGTTATGTGTGAGAAAGCCAAATTTACACCGGGAGCTATAGAACTAAGGCAAAATCCATTACAAAATTTTATCCCAAAGTTTTATTTGTTGATATTTACCCCCAAAAACTAGAAACACATACCCCCATATCAAAAGTGTTTAACTTCTTGCAATCAACGGTTTGATCCGATTCATTTTCGAAGTATCACCACTTGAGGCAACCATGATCAATCTTGCCAACATAGAAGCATCACTACACATCGTTTGATGATATAAAGCCTAGCTATTTGCTCTCTAAGAACACCACCAAGTCCTCTACTACTCGATACTCTTCTCTTTAGAACTCCCATCCTTGATATATCGTAGGTTTTTCTCTGATGGTTTTAGTTTCAATATAATAGGATGTAAGATGAAGCAACAAAGGTTTGTGTTTTATAGAAGATGTGTTTTATAGAAGATAATGAATAAGAAGAGAGCTTTGTAGGGACAACGAGTCGAGCTCGCGCGTGGAAATGCACCCCGACCCACTCGACACTGCCTTTCACCATCCTTTTGTGTTAGAGTCACATCATTTTCAATATTTCAGAGATAGATGATCATAATTTAGTGGTGATTTGTACCAGTGTTATAATTATAACAAAGATTTATCATTCATAATTTGTTTGAACATTCCCTTTTCATTAAAATCAGAATGTTTAGGTTTAAACATGAATTTGATGGGTGTGCAAAATCCTTAGCCATTGCTTTTTTAATTTTATACGGTCACAAACCCCGAACATCATATGCCCCTCTCTGTTCCCTCTTTTATACGGATTTTATTTTTGAGATCTTAGAGCATAATTAACCTCAATTTTTTAACCGGGATTCTTAACTCAAGATTTAACTCTTTTTTAAAATATTTTCGGCTAATAGAAGTTTCTTATATCTCTTATTTAAGAGACAATTCTTAATTTTTCTTAGCCGAAGCTAATAATTTCAGTTAAGAAATTAAAATTAATCATGGTCTTATACTTTCAATTTATTAAAATAATAATAAAAATTATTGGCGAAAGATGCAAAATTTTTAAGCTCTTAAAATTAATAAATCATAAATTATATTTTTATTTGTATATCTTCAGATACTCTTGAAATTATGACGTGATAATAAGTAGTATATATGAAATAATTGGGCTCATTTGCAGTATATTTCATGAATCATAAGTTATTTATGTGCGTTGGATCCACGTCAGTATACTAAATTATTCGACCTTTCAGTCGAGTTGAGATCATATGGATGCATTGACAACATAGTAAAGGCAATTTTGTAAGATGACAACATAGCGACAATGACTATCAGCTAAAGCAAAAAAAAAAGTGAGTGCTTACCAATTACTGTATTAAATAATCTTTACACAAGCCCATTAATAAAATCCATGTGGTTAAGGTTATTTGGAAGTAGATTATTATAACTACGTTTTTGAGAATTTTGATAATAATTCTTCTTCAACTTTTGTGATACAAATGGAACATCTTTTTAGCTCTTGGTGTTTCTAGTTTCATCTTTTTTTTCTTCTTCTTAAAGCTCTTTATGAACTATATGATTTCCAATATTTTATCTTTTATTAAGCTATAAAAGCTTGAATAAAGTTGTTTGGAAATGCTTACGTTTATAAGATTGACATTTTCAGAACCAGTCAATTAATTTTAGTCTTACCAACTATTGATTGGGCCAGTGGTGCGAGTTAGACCTCCAAATAAAGTATCTCCCTTCGATTCTTGAACTCAAAAGATATTTGTGTGAGCTCAAAATTCGTAATATCGATCAACCAATAATAGAAGAGACTATCGAATAAGTGAAACATCACTGTAGATTTGAGTTTAGGTCTACCAATCTTCTAGTTTTTTTATTAAAATTTTAGTCAGGGAGATTTTTTTCCTTCAAATAATACATTCGGTAAGAATCTTAAAGAGCTTATATGTATAATATATGGAAGGTTTTTGTTTAAAGAATACACAAACAAAGAAACTTATAATTACAAGAATAAAGATGTACCAGGTCCAGATACAACTGGACCGGGATTTATAGATTAGTGATATGCCCTTATCTCATAGTTTACTTTTTGGGCTTAAGAATATATAGAATTATATGGCCATTATTATGTGGCCCATGTATACTTGTAGTTTTAAAATTCTTTCATGATGGCTTTAAAATATCCAACAGACTTGTTAATAGATAACATTCCTAAAGGCATAGAGATCGTGTAACAACTACGTAATCCAGTTGAGAGTCAGTTGTAGCATGTATTGAGGTAGGTCTAGGCTGCAAACTGATAAGAGTTATAATTTTTGATGCATTCTGATCCTCATGATGTGAATATTTTATTTCAATTTTCTTCGCAATATCGAGTCTGAATCATTTATGGTATCACAAAATTCAACGATCTAAAAATATCCATATAATGTAAAGTTTTATTATAAATAGTCATTTCTCATTTTCATTGACCGCGAGTCTTAGGGCATGTTCAAAGGGGGCACACTAATTAGTGTGCTTAGGGTTTAAATATTAGTAAAATAATGTATTTTGTTTAAGAACATGGGGAATACTCAAAGGGAGATCACTTTGTTTAAGGGTGTGCTTAAAATTTAAAAATTAATAAAATAATGAGAGAAGAAAATTTATATACTAAAATTGATGTGAAAATAAAAAAAAACACAAAATACAATTCCAAATTAAACATACAAACATTTTATTGAATTAAACATACAAACATTTTATTTAATTATTTCTTAATTAAACATACAAACATTTTATTTAATTAATACAACATTTATTGTGCTTTGTTTTCGTTTTAATTTTGGCCCAATACCTGCTTCCCACGTACACAAGCACAGACCCTTAGCACTGCTCTTCTTCAGGAACTCCAAAACTGATCTTAGCCCATTTTCAAATTATATCTTATTATTTTAAGCCCAAGCACATGGTTAGTGTTCCCCCTTTGAACATGGCCTTACTATTGTAAGTAAAGAATACGTTTTGAGTTTGGAGAGAGTCAATGGCGTAACACATTGTGATGTCTTCAGAAGTAAAAACATGTCGGTCCATCATGGGAGTTACCTACTAGCTAGTGTAAGTGTATACTTGGTATCTATGCGTAAACCTACTATATGTAGAGCTCGTTGACTTAGTTGACCTGAAGTTTCCTTTCTATCCTGGTGACGCCACTGCGTTCGTCATTATTAATCATAAAACTATAAATAAATAAAAAATGTCGCTACAATCATTTATGATTATGGCATATTGGTATAGTGGCAGCACGGGTCTTTGCTGAGCTCGTTTACAACAGAAAAATAAAAATTCCCTAAATAAATATCTGAAGATAGAGTAATTATTATATGCATTGCAAGTTGCAAAACCATTAATATAAAAATTCAAATAAGAATATATTAATGTACTTGATTCATGGGTGTCATGTAGGCATCGTGAAATATTACAGATCAAAAGAGACCACAAATAAAGCACAATGTTTTTGTCAAATAAAATCACAATGATTTTTTAAACCTACAAAGAAGGGCTAGCTGAAAATGAGATTTTTGGATAATACATTATAATATAATATCATTTATAACCTTGTCTTAAATCTATCGTAAAATCACTAAAACGAATTTTTGTACAACATTCTTTAAAAATGTTGACATTTTAAAAAAAGTAAGGTATTCTCTGAATATAATAAACTTTTTCTAAGTTTTATCTTTGTCCAAAGTATAATAAACTAGTTTTAAAAGAACAACAAGAACCTTTCAGTGGTCATACATCCGTGAATATACTTATTTATATCAAATGTGAATGATAAATAATTTTAATTATATTATTATGCAACAAATACATTTTTCCGACAAGCGAGAAAAGTTATGGTCAAGCGAGGAAACTGGTGTGAACATCTTTTTGGTGTCTCTGAAATACTTATGTGTTCATATTTGATTTTTAATCAAAAATTAGTATGTGTTTGTGTGTAAAACTACATACATTTTCCTCCTCATATGTTTCTCAAAATTATATTCTTAAAATTTTATTATAATAAATATAGTAGTATTAAATTATAAAACTTAACTAATCTGGCATATAAATAATTAGTTTTGTATTTCTCTCCATTTTGTCAGTGAATGTATATGTATGATTCAAAATATTAATCACCTTATTTAAGAGAAATTGCTAATAATAACATAAATTAAGTATTAATTTGTGAAAATAAACACTATCAAAAATATATTAACATTTCGATTTACACGTTAGTGATTATTGTTTAGGGTTTACTGTTAAAGGGGTGAAGTTAAGTTTCTAATTTTTTTATAAATATTTAGAAACCCTAAACCCTAAACCCTTAATTAAGTCTATTTTTATCAAAAAAGTTAAGGTATTTTTGAAATAATCATAAACTAAAGATAAATTTGAAAAATAGTATCAAATTTATGGTAGAAATGAAATTTTCTCATTATTTAATTAAATGCTACAAATAATTAGATTACGATCTAAGTATTAAAAGCGGGAGATTATTGTTTGTCAATTTTTATATTTTAAATTAATTATATTAGATAATCTATATTTTTGATCTAAAATTTTTAGACATGTTAACAATTTCACTCGTGTATAGACATATTATATAGTTTACTTATTTTAAGTTTTAACATGTTCTAAGAACATATTATGTATTATTTATTTTTGATTTAAATGAATATAATATTATTATATATTTCAAATAATTTATGTCAAACTAATATAATTTATAATGTGTAATTTCATATAGTTTTTATTATTTTAATTTAACAGATCTTAGAAGAATAGAATTTATAAAATAGCATCAAATTATTAAACTTTTTTATACTGCCTCTATTTCAAAATGATATATATTTTAGAATTTTCACACATATTAATAAAATATGTTAAATTAAATTTATATATGCATAACTTTTTGTGATTATCCTTTTCCTACAATTATTGTAATTAAGTTTTTGAAATTTTCAGTTAATCATTTTAATTGATAAAATATGCATTAAAAATGCAAAAATGAATCTTTTTGAAACATTTTTTTTCTAAAAATATAAATTTATAAAACGGAATGAGTATATTATAATTGGATTAACTAATAATGATTAATATTATTTTTACGAATTAAAATTAATGAATTATTTTATATAAAAAGTGAAGTTTTTAATAAGATTTTTAGAATATTTCTTCAACTGTTTGTTTAGAATTTTTAAAATATATATCTATATTAAAAATGAAAATATATTAGATATATTGTAAATAAATTGTTTAAAATATTTTTATATAATATTATAATAGAAATAATCACATTTAATGAATTTTCTAGATTGATTAATTTTTGTTAAGGTATTATTATTATATATATTTAATACTTTGTATTAGAGAGTCCAAATTAAAAAGCATATATGAAAAGTTTCTATGCTTCTCTTTTAATAAGATAGGTTATCACTTTGTCTTAAATAACATTTTAGAATAATTTACATTTATAATTATGATTGGGAATATTAAAAACACATTATTTATTTTGAAAAAAACTTTTAAAAGATAAATTTCTTGAAATACTATAAGTTAAACATCAATTTCTAAAATACTTGAAGTCAAAAATATCATAACATTTGAAATTATGATTTATGATTACTGTTTAGGATTTAGTATTTAAAGGTGGAGTTGAATTTATAAACATCTACGAATAGTTTTCAAATATTTATAAATGATTTATGAGTGCTTATTTAATTATTCCATCACAAACTTAAGAGTGAATTTGAAAAGTAGTATCAAAATTATGGTAAAGTTAAAATTTTCCCTTCTCAAATTAGGTAAGAAACATAATTTAAAATAATATTAAACTAAAATATTTTTCCTTTTTTATTTCTAAAAATTAGTATAAAGTAAATATTACTGATTAAGAAAAAAGCTAAAATAATTATTAAAAGTAATTCTATAATTATTAAAAATATATATGTAATTAACTAACAATTAGTATAAATATAAAATGTTATAAACTGATTTTTCAAGAAGAATAAATATATACTAGTATAAATATTATAAAGAACATGAATTTTAATTTGACAATGATATATCTATCAGCTTCTCAACCAATTGGAAAATATATGTATGGGTTGGTCCCACAGTCTCGACCAATTGTCTTTCTCATTGATTAAAATTTATAACTTAGTCAACAAAAGCAACTTGAAGTGAATGAAACATGAGGAAGTGACTATAACGAGCCGTTGGACTTAATTAGTGATTAATTAATTAAATAGACTATTCTTTAACATTTTCATTTAGCTTGGCTTGATTTGTGACTTGGATAGAGGTGTGTTTAATATATATCTTGTCCAAGTGACCCATAATTATCTTTCTCCTGATATAAATCTTGCAGAATCTTGCAAAATCCGTGACTTGAGAAATTTTAATATTATAAATTAAAGTTGATAAATATCTATTTAACTGATGTTGAATTCAACAAAATAGCATAGTTAGGCACTTCGTAGGTTTATCTCATATTAATTATTCCTTTGATCAACATGTTTGTATGTAAATTTAATATTCTATATGTCAAAAGTTAAGAGATTGTAATCTCTGAACTTAAAAAGGAAAAAGAAAAACAAATGTTTGGAAAAAATATTATTAAAAAATATTTTTAATTATTCTTGATTAAAATCTTAGTGAACGTTTAGTATACCACATTTTATATAATTATGATTTAACATTAGCTATTACGCGTGGACACCGAACAGCTTGAAGAGACAAGTTGGCTAATCAAAACACGTAAATGGGACGAAAATGCTTGAGATTGACGTGGCGCAAAGTTTCATTTCTCCAAAAATACGAAAGTAATTGGCTGGTGAACAAATATAAGATCTCTCCCATAAAAGATACTACTATTTTAAAACAAAGTTGACAAAAAGAAGAAGATATTTTAAAACTATTTCTCTGGCTGCTTAAAATTTGAAAACTAGAAGCATAGTACATTTACACCTATCAATGCCACACTTATATGTATCTCAGACAAAATATTTGTAAATTTTGATTCGATTTATTATCCGCTTCGATTCGAACCAAAAAATTTAGATATTTGTAACTTTACAAATCAAAGCAAATATTAAAATGTAATATTCATAAAAAATAAAGTAAATCACAAATACTAATATTTTTAGAAACGGATATCTGATCCGTTATATACATATATAGATATACATATATTTTAAAATAATTTCTTTTTATCATATTATTTATTAATTTTTCAAATTACATAATTTTTTTAATAAAGTATTATTATTTTATATTATTTTGGAATTTTATTTAATTGAAAACTTTTATTTTATTTTTACAGATCGAAACGGATATCCAGTTAAAAAGCTAAAACTTTCGGAATATCCGGAAAACCGAATATCCAGATGGCGACGGATCCAATCGAATCGGATAATTGATTATTCAGACGAAACGAATCGAATCGAATCATGAATACTTTCAAATAACCGGATATTCGATCCGTGCATACCCCCTACCGATATGTGATGTGTTTTCTCGATGAAAAAAAAGAAAGAAGTGTTTTCTCCAGTTCTACTGTCCGCAGTATTTTTCTCTCTGTATAAAATGTGTTGTGTATGTCATTGGTATCAGTATCACAGGATCGTATGTTCATTTTTATTTCTTCGAGCTTTTATATTAGCTAGAAACATGTTAAGCATATGGCAACATGCAATCTGTATTGGGACGTGAAAACAAGCAACTAAGTCTAGATCAGTATTTCCAACAAAAATTGCTCAGCGAACTAGACCGGATAATCTGAATTATGTCTAGCTGTTAGATGTGATTGATTCCTAACTCTAAACTAATTAATAATGAACATAATATATATTTTTAATATCAACTACATACAATCCTTGATTGAGAAAAAGTCCACAATAAAAAATAAAAGGAAAAAGTTCTTAAATTAGTGGTAAGAGCATTTTCATTCACTCCATAATTTACTTCATTTTTTCTTAAAAATAAAGTGAAAAATAGAGTAATGAGTAAAAAATTGTTTGTTTATAACTCTATTTTCCACTTTATAAAAGAAAATTAAGGAGTGGAGATAAAGATGCACTAAATAAAAGAAAAGTTTGTAAGAACACACACACACACCAGATTTTTAGGTTTGCGTGTTAGTGATTTATCTTGTACATCTTTCATTTATATACTGTGAATAATTTATGTTTCAATAAAGGGTTAATTAATAGGGATATAAAACTACACGTTACATTTGTGAATTAATTAAATTCAGTCTTTTTTTCGTAAGCGTGTGTAACTTATTCGCTTAGTAATCATCGTGATCTAAACTTTTAAAACAAAAAGTTATAGTGTTACTTAAATCTTATAAGCAGTTCTTATCCAAAATCTTATCACAAAATACTTTAACAACACCGAAAGACAAATGATAATTAATGTCTAAACTTTTCATGTAATCATGTAATGTGATCAATCTTTGATGTAATATTCGTACTTGATCTGAGAAAAATGATACGAGTTAAGAATAAGATCGATCTCCAAAACTTACAATGTGTAAGAGCAAGTTTATTGCAAGGACCCATTAGGGGTCCTTGTTTTTTTTTCTTTTTTTTTTGAAAAAAAAATTAAAAGCACCAATCGCGGGCCGCCACGTGTCAGTGGGGCCCGTGAATAGTGCAAGGACCAAGGAGAGAGGGTCTCTTAATTAAGGGATTTAAGAGCAAGTTTATTGCAAGGACCCCTAATGGGGTCCTTGTTTTTTTTTCTTTTTTTTTTTTCTTTTTTTTTTTGAAAAAAAAATTAAAAGCACCAATCGCGGGCCGCCACATGTCAGTGGAGCCCGCGAATAGTGCAAGGACCAAGGAGAGAGGGTCTCTTAATTAAGGGATTTAAGGGATGGTTTTTGGGGGATTTAGTGGGTCCCACGCCTTAAGAGACCCACTAAGATCCCCCAATAAACATGCTCTAAGGGATGGTTTTTGGGGGATTTAGTGGGTCCCACGCCTTAAGAGACCCACTAAGATCCCCCAATAAACATGCTCTAATGTATCTAAATTATATACATATCTATGATATACTATTTTAATATGCGAAAATCAAATATATGATTAAATATTTTAGCATATTAGAGCATCTTTATTGGAGTATACTACATGGTTTCTTAATGGTGGGTCCCATGGTAGGGCCCACCTTTTTTTAAAAAACCAGTTGCCAAATATACCAAATAAGAACCGATTATATGGGAGTTTTAACACTGTTTGCGGGCCCCACTGACACGTGGCGGCCCGCAATTAGTTCACTTTTTAATTTTTTTTTTTTTTTTTTTAACAAGAAAAAAAAAAAAGAGAAACCCAAGTGGGTTTCTCTGGTTAAAGATGCTCTTACACGGCTGCTGCCGACAGTAGATGTGGGGTATGACTTCGCGCAGACATATTAGGTTCATCATCAATTTGTCATTATATTATATTGATTGTTGGGCTTATATTTGATATCTAACTTAACTGAGCAAGTTTTTTTTGTCTCAACCACAATAATCCATTGAGGGTTATGTACATGATGCCTAACAATAAAGATGTGAAGATAATCTCGACAGATATTAAACTAATCCAAACAATTAAAGTGGATAAACATTAGCTTTGCGTTTTTTTCCATCACGTTCCATTGATGACACGAGTAACATATACATCTTGGACGCTATTAGAGGCTTTAGAGTCAAACAACAATTTATGAAGAATTGCAATCTTTATCTGAAATCCTCGCCGTATATAATGTCCATTTTTATAAGGTTTATATCAAAAGATACGATAGTAGTCTGGTGCTATCAGAGATTTTAGAGTCAAAATCTTATTTGAGACTTCACCTTATATAATTTTGGTACAAAAATTGAAACCGAACTAAATATAACCAAACAAAATCGAACCAAATTTTCAGTTTATTTCGATGAATTTTGACCGATCCAAACTAACCGACCTGAACTATCCAAAAAAACTGAACCCACATGCCTAAAGAGATTAGTTCCTCTCTCCAGTTACCACCTCGAGTTTCTTATTTCGAGAGCAGCATGTTCCTAATCAGATTTTCCGGACTCTAAGATGTTTTTCCATGTCATCTCAAGTTTAATCACTTTCAATTTAGTTTATCTAACATCTTAAACAAAATGTGCGTACATATCACTAAATATCAGGGTTTTTCGTATTTATGTGTCCATAAAATATGTTATCCAATTCATTTTGACGTTAGCAGCAGTTTAAAAACGCATAGATAATTAAATAAATCATCCAAAAAATTATGGAGTTGGTGTGACCGTGTGAGAGAGGCAATCTGATTCTCCGGCGCCCAAAATTTTCGAAGTGTTCCCAATTGTTCCTTTTTAAAACAATTAGTCTTTCAGACAGCCATAAAGCTACCCACAAATAATTATAAATAATAAGTAATTAAATAGGATTACCATATAAGATCTTGGCAATCAATTTCACTCGTTATTATTCCCCAACATATTTGTATACATCAGCTTTTTAAACCAACTTTTTAAAAAACGTATAACAAATAATTTTAGATCCAGAGAATTTTGGTTCTATGATCTGTCGTATGCAGCTATACGTCACAATAGTGATATACAAACAAATGTCTCATATATAATTGTATAAACACTAAATTGTGGCATTGAATTGACTATCTAAATAAAGAAGAGATGGAGATTGTTGTCGGATTTCTTATTTTTCTTTATATCCAATTCTCTTATACTATAACCAGGTCAACACAAATTTGAACAAATTCAAACAGTTTTTCCTCATCTATTTCTAATAGTTTTTGTAAAACTCAATGTATTTTAAGGGACTTCTTATCACTAACATACATAAATTATGAATCTTTTCTTTTTGAAAATTAAAAACTTGAACCAGTTAGATCACGACAGACAAGGCGAAGTGTTTCTTTTTTTGCAAGTTTCTCAGACAAGAAACTTCTTTTTTCTTTTAACTCCATTTTTATTATTTAAAATTTTCTATTTATTTAATGAGAATTGAGAAGAAACTTGGTAAATTTTATCAATGTACAATAAAAACTCTATAAATTAATATTCTATAAGCTAATAAACACTAAAAATTAATAAAAAATCGGTTTCAAATTGGGCCTACTCAAAATATGACACAAATCAGGAAGATGATAACTTTTTAGAAAATCTTATGTAAATATATGGTTTTATTGAAATTATAAATTAATAATACATAGCTATACATATTTTATATAAGTACTGATTAACCATTATATTGTTTGTTTTATATTTACAATGTAATTATTTTTATTTTCTTAACACTTAATATATTTTGATAAAATTTAGTAGAATTATATATAAAAACTAAATTCTATGAAGCATATGTTATATACTCCAAATAATATAATAAAACTAATATAGATGTTGATTTTTTAAAAATAAAATAATATATACACTAAAATCAAATATATTTTTTATTTTAGAAAAAAAATATATCTTAAGCAAGGAAAATATAAAGAATGGGACTTCTTGTAAATTAATAAAATACTGTAGTCCGAAAATTATTAATTTATTAATTTATAAAGTTTTAATGTAGATTCAATTCCCTAAAGAGTCTAGACCAATCAATCTGAAAAATGCAATCAATTAAACTCAAACCTGAATTCCAAAATTTAACCAGCAAACATTTACACCAATTTTTGGTTGGTTTGTATTACTACATTCTGTGGTATTTTGCTGAATTACTGTAAAATGCAGGGGTATATGAGAGAAATTGAAGTTTCCAAAATTAAAATTATATAATTTTTTAAATATATTTATATATCTATAAAGCAAGGTTATAGATTTTTATTTTTAAAGAAAACATATTTTCATCATCTTTCTCCTTGACGATTTTTGATGACAAAAACTTAAAAGTGCCCTATTTAAAAGAATTACCAAAAAAGTGGGAATTCACAAAAAAAATTTAAAGAATTACCACCATCAAATTACTAAAATAAAAACAACCAGAAATATTATTTAATATTTCATGTCATGTCTATACTTTATTAAATTCAAAAAAAAAAATTATACGTAGAGCAAAAAAACAAATTGCAAATACACAATTGATTTTAATTGAAACATCTTATTATGTTAGTTTTTTTTGGTCAAACCATACTTGCATTTATCTTAATCATGTTTACACTCCATCAAAGGAGGATACAAAGAAGCTACTGAGAGCCAAATAAACAACACTGATAACAAGGATAAAATGGCGATACGAACACAAAAAGAAACTATATGAAATCGTATCACAACGGCATCATAAACTTCTTGAAAGATCACATCTAGTGTAACCTGTAGGATCACACACAATGCACCACACGCAGAGAAGTGCAGTCGATGGGAGGAAGATCCTTGCAATACCAACGACGCTTGTTCATCTAATTCACTCCATATAAGAGGAAATATTAGGAAAGGATACTGCTTCAAACAGAAGACAAGCGGGAAATCATAACCTGCCACAACCGTATTCATTGGGTTAAAGATGACATTGAATTTCTCTTTTACCTGCCACCAAGAAGAGAAGTACAAAAACGCAACACCAACAGCCGGAATGAAATCCGTAAGAGAACTACATACTGCAGTAGATAGCACTAATGCGATATAAATGCCACTAGAGATCTTAAATGTAGAACCAGATGAAACTAAGTCCATCGGTACATAACCAACTAGCATAGTCCTCAATTCCAACATTACCCACACAATTAGCTGTCTAAACCAATCTACAGTAGTAGAATACATGAATAAAGAGCTAAGATGAGCGTGAAAGACCTTACAAGAAGGAGTGGCAGAGAGGTTGAACCAAGAAGTGAGTGAAGCCCAGTCGACACAGTCAGATATAAACATGTATACCACAAGAGATAGGAGCCCATAGGCGAAGAAAGTGTCACTAGGAGACACATGGACACCACAACCACCATCACTCTTTGTAGTCATCCTAGATGGAGGCTTCAGAGTTAAGATCTTATTAAAAGCTTGAGGAGATGGTCTGAAGGAAGAGTAGAAGTAACAGAGAAGAGCGAAGAAAAAGAAAACGCCTGGAGGGTCTGGAGGTTCCGGAGGGCAATCGGGAGAAGGAGCTTCAAGAGGAAGGTTATCCGGTGACGGATCTGAAGGTTTTGGAGGGCAGACGGGAAGAGGAACTTCAAGTGGAGGACTACACGGCGGTGGATCTGGAGGAGGACTACACGGCGGTGGATCTGGAGGAGGCCTAAAACGCCAAGGAGGAAGAGCAAACATCATCATCAGGACCATGGAGGAGGAGCATGACAGGTTCAGCAAGGGGAGATTCGAACGGCAGAGCTGGAGAAGAGTGGAGCCATCCTAATCGGCGCTCCTCGGGAAGCGGGTCTGAGAGAGTCTCCTAGGGCGAACTGTTGCCAAAGTACATTATTATGTTAGTTATTCACTCTGTGCAGAATGCGGATTATCATCTAGTTCATATGTATTACACCATAACAGACAACTCTATTTACAATATATGTACTATATATTTTTTCCATAATTTTTTTTTTATAATCTAGGAGTATCTGATGGGGGAGGTCCAATTGAATAGTTCCTAAAATTTGCTTACTGGCAATAGACAGAAGTGATTGCTTACAATGAAAATTAGAAATTATATAGTTTGCCCACACATTTCGTTTCGTAGGATTGACTAGAAGCACTTTTCATAAATTTGTCAGTGCTAATTTCTAAAAAAATCACATCACATGGAAAATAGAATCTAAAACTTCTTAACGTAAAACGTTAATTGGCTTTCTGGTCAGCTAGTAGACTAAAAGCGTTTTTACGGACACAAGTTAGGTTATATAAGTTATAACTTATAAGATTATATCTATCATAAACCCTAATATTTACCGTATTCGTTTTAAATGACAAATATATACATAGTCACAAGTGAGAACCTCAAATCGTTTGCTTTAATACCGCATTCAACATTCTGCAGAAGTTTTTATATTATGATCCCATATACACACATGCACCCATTGTAGTAGAAGAAAATAAAACGGAATAAAGATGCTTGAGAATATACCAAGAATGGAATAAAGATAACGCATCAAACATATTATTTGTATTCACATGGAGGATTCATGCTTGCAAATGATTCCCCAGGGAAAAAAAATAGTTAGTTTTGTCACAAAAACATATTAATTTTCAGTGAGAGAGGAATTAAACCGTCACAATATTTCGTTGTTGTTAATCTTATTTTTTTTATTGTGCGACATTTCGTTATTGTTAATTAATATATTGCTTATACTTATAATAATTGGTAACACCATGCTTGTAAATAAGCCTATCAAAAGCTGAGGGGGGGATGAACTTCAAACAATATTAAAATTTCCATGTGAATCCTTTTTATCCACCCTGCTCCACTTCCCAATGCAGCCGAGACAAATTCATAGTAATTCTTTTGGTCGTGACTATAATAAATTAACACTAACAATATATCGCCTTGAAAAATAATAGAAACATTTACTTCTAAAGACACTTTATGAGTTTCCAATTACACTTGTAGACATATTACACTTATTACACACATTTTTCATGTCTAAAGACACTAACATCCTTAAATAAGACCAAACTTCACTTTCTCTTTCCTTCTCTCTTAATTCATTACGAAGCTTCAGATGTTCTTTTTTTTTTCTTAATTCAATTATACTTTCTCAAATGCTCAAATCCTAATGTAGAGAGTTCCAAAAAATTCAAGAGAGGATCGATGGGTGTGATGATGTGACCAGAGCATTTAATGAAATTGATAGTGGATGTGCTCTGGATTTTGCATGGGTGAGCTCGGGATCCGCCGTAAATGAGTTCAGGGAAGTTGTGGTGGAGTTTCAGAGTGGATCAGATCGGGACTCGCCGTGAGTGAACTCAGGATCCGCCATGACTGAGCTCGGGGTAATTGCGGTGGAGTTTCAAAGAGTGGATGAGCTTGAAATTCAGCGACCGTCTCACCGCCTCAACACCTTTAAAAACTCACAACACTAATATGATTCCTCTTTACCGAGTTTTTGTGGATACTAACTTCATCAACTACTCATTTGAGAATAAGGTACATGTCACATTACATCTCTATATTGTTTGTTTCCATGGACCTGACTCTAATTGATATCTTTTTGTTGTGTCCACAAGACCTCGTCCACAATATGTCGAAACTTCATCCACAAAAAACTTGTACACAAAACTTCTTGTAGGATTAAAACGTAGTCTATACTTCTTGTAAGAGTTTGTTTTTGTTCTAGCCTTAAAGGACTTAGTGGCTAATCATGCTTCTGTGTTAGGTTCACTCACACATGAGTTCAGAGAAGTTGGGCTTATGGTCACGAGGTAACTCAGTTCTCTGGTGTTATTTTTTTCTTCGTTCATTGTTGAGTACACATTTTGTTTGTCCACATTTTTTTAGGGACATATACATTGTTGTTTTTGGTTTGGTTTGAAGTTATTAACTTGTTTATCTTTGAGATTGTGGACACATTGTTGTTCATATCCATATCATCGTCCACAAGTCATCATCCACGACCAGTTTTCATTAAGAGCACTTTCGTCTCCAATTGTTGTGTTCACAAACAGAAAGTGTCCCACATGTGGGATATGTTCCTATATGTAAAAGAAAGACAAAATGTGTCTTAATATGTAAACAACTCAAAATAATAATAACTATCTAACAAACTTTAGGGATAGTTGGTATGTGAAATGAAATGGAAAATAACATATGCTGTAAAAGATATACTGTATTCTTTAATGAAAAATATTCTAATTGCATGAACCTTCTTGTGAATTGTGTTCACAATATACACACACACAAAACCCATACACCTGCCCATATGTATACTTTATCACCTCCTTAAAACACACTACAAATAATCAAAGGAAACAAAATATTTAAAATATTAAATAGACGTATCGGATATCCAAAGTATTTTAAGATATCTGGATCCGTCGGATCCATAAAATCGGTATCCAAATCCGGATTTGGGTTTTCCTGATATTGATGGTTAGAATATTCGGACTAAACTCCGAATACCCGCAAATATCCGGAATCGTATTTAAAAAAATATTATTTTTAAAATTAAATTAAACTAACTAATTTACTATTTATTTATTTTATTTAAATTATTTTTGTAAAAATAAAATAAAAAATCATTGAAATTTAATGAAAATAAATTTATTTATTTTTGTATAAAAATTATATATAATATACATATACAAATATGATTATATTTTAAATATTTTAAAATGTATAGTAGGTCCGGATCCAGATCAGTATATCCAGACCTAAAATTTCACTGTTGGATTCATATTTGTATCTGCCGGATCCGTAAAATCACTATCCGAATTTGAACCCCCCAAATATTCATTTTTTCGGAGCGGATCGGAACGAATTCCAGATCGGATAACTGATAGTGGATATTAAGTCGAGGCTACATATATGCACTTAATGTTTTCTTATTTCCCTCTTGTTTCTCTATATATACACGTTACTATCACACACGTTCACACATACATTTCATACAATATTACCAAATCTCTCTCTCTCTCAAATCTCACAAACTTCTTGTGATTTCTCTAACATGGAACCTCTGAGTAGTGTTGACGAGGGCTCGTCAAGTACCACAGATCCCTTCCACATTCCGGCCAAAACCCCACCTCCGCCGACGACGGCAAAGTCGTCATCTCCGGCGAGTTTACACAGAATGGGAAGTGGGTCAAGCGTGGTTTTGGATTCCGAGAACGGCATCGAAGCAGAATCAAGAAAGCTCCCTTCCTCAAGATTCAAAGGCGTCGTGCCTCAGCCAAACGGTAGGTGGGGAGCTCAGATATACGAGAAGCACAAGCGCGTGTGGCTCGGCACTTTCAACGAAGAAGAAGAAGCGGCGCGTGTTTACGACGTCGCCGCTCTCCGTTTCCGCGGCCCTGACGCCGTTACTAACTTCAAACCAGACTTGACGTTAGTTAACGGTGACGAAGTAGAGTTCTTGAACGCACATTCGAGATATGAGATTGTTGATATGTTGAGGAAACACACTTATAAAGAGGAGTTAGAGCAGAGGAAACGTAAACGTAACGGTAACGGAGACACGAAAGAGACGGCGTTTGTTCACGTTACGTTTGTGACGGGGTTTAAAACGGCGGAGTGTCTGTTTGAGAAGACGGTAACGCCGAGTGACGTCGGGAAGCTAAACCGTTTGGTTATACCGAAACACCAAGCGGAGAAGTATTTTCCGTTACCTTTAACGGGGGACGTCTCCGTGAAAGGGACGCTGTTAAATTTCGAAGACGTTAACGGGAAAGTGTGGAGGTTCCGTTACTCGTATTGGAACAGTAGTCAAAGCTATGTGTTGACTAAAGGTTGGAGCAGGTTCGTTAAAGAGAAGAGACTCTGTGCCGGTGATTTGATCAGTTTTAGAAGATCTAACGGTCAGGATCAACAGTTGTATATTGGGTGGAAGTCAAAGGGCGGGTCGGATCGGGATGCGGGTCGGGTTGTCGTGAGATTGTTCGGCGTTGACATTTCTTCGGTTAAGTCTCGAAACGATGTCGTTGTGAAGGAAGAAACGGAGATGTCGTTGAGGAGTGATAAGAAGCAACGCCTTGTAACTACAATTTAACAACTCTCTTTCTTTGTTTTTCTTGTAATTTCTTCGAAAAAACTTAAATCATTTCTGTTAAATACTTCAGAGCCAAGTAAGTAGTGAACACAGAAAGTTTTTTGTTTTCCTTTTTCTCCCAAAATTTATAGGTCAATTTTCTCAAATATTTTTTTTAATCTTTTGTTACCAAAAAAAAACTTTAAAAAATATCTGAAATAGTCTTCTTTTATTTTGCCATTAAATTGTTTTTTTTTTAATTTACATCCACCTTATACCCCTAAATACCATCTCATAACTCTAAATTTTAAGCTTATATTAGTTGATCCTAAAGATATAAATGTATATTTGCACTGTTTAATAAAAAGAATTAATTTTTTTAAACTATTTTTGTGATTTTTTTAGAGTTATCCTAGTACGTTTTTCGAAATTTAATATGCAATTTGATATTTTTTTAAGAACTCCAAAACACAGTAGAAGTTAGAAGAAATCCATCTCTAGTATGTGGAAGAGTATCCGCTCTTCCTGTTCCTGTTCATGGTCACATACCAAGGCCTCTATATTCTTACGAACCACCAAAGATATTTAGACCACGCTTAACCAAGGGTGTTTAGGAGGTGCTTAAGGGGTGGGACCCACTAGCACCCTTAAAAATCAATTTTTTAACATTCTAAATAAACACTCATTTTGCTTGGTATCAATTTCCTTATTCCAAAGGCATTGTGAATTAGACTATGCAGGAACTTTGGCTAGAGTAACTAAAGATCAGTCTTACTTCTTATTTTCTTGTGGTTATCTAATCTTTTACTTGAAATTCCTCTGCCAAATTTACTACAAAAGTAGAAGAATCATCTCGAAAGAGCACAAATTTGGTGATGGAATCAGAAATTACTGACAAAAAAATGATGGAATCAGAAAACTAGGAGTTGACGGGGTGGGTAAGACTCTTCGATCACCTAGTATGTGTTAAGTTAGATTAAATTCCAACTTAAAACAATTGGTTATAAGTAGATTGTTCCAACTATCTTATATATTATTTAGGATACCTTTTAACTTCTTTTCAATGTGGAACATTTGTCTCTATACGTTCCTTCAAGATGATGATTATTTGAGCGTCAATCTCAAAATGTTTGGGCAAGGATCGATGGACTGACTTTGGACTGAATCGAGAATGTAATCGAGTTGAATTGTTTGGGTCGGGCTCTGATACCATGTTAAGTTAGATGAGCTTCCAACCTAAAACCAATTAGTGACAAGTGGATTGGTCTATCTATCAAAGTACCTTATATATTATTAATGATTCATTCCAACTACCGATGTGAAACTTTTGTCCCTAATACACTCTGTAGAGATGATGACTCTTTGAGCATCAATTTCAGTATGTTTGGACAATGATCGAAGGACCAACTTTGGGCTAGATCGATAATGGATCATGTTGGATTGTTTGAATCGGGGTATGATACCATGTTAAGATAGATGAACTTCCAATCTAGAACCAATTGGTTATAAGTGGAATAATCTATCTATTTTATATAGTATTTAGGATCCTTTATAATTTCTAATGTGGGACATTTGTCCCTAATAATATGAGTGTAAGAAGTTAAATATTAGATTTTATTTGAGAGGGATCTGTTATCCAAAAACAATTAATTGAATACGGTTTGAATTTCATTTTAGGAAGATGTATATTAAGTATGATGATGTGGTTTACACATTAGATTTTGGTTTAGTGATAACCGGTTTGTACGGGATAGATGATAATCGTATATAATCACTTGTACATTGATGTTTTACTCTTAACAGAAACAATTTTATTATTTTCCAAATCCTCTCATAATCTTTTTTTTCTCCCGAGAGTTGAGTTTCTGTTCAGTCTCGAGTTTACTAAAAATGTAGGAGCTTTCGAAACTTGAACTTCTTGTTATTCAAAAAAGAAAAAATTTGTGTGTGTTTGACTGATTGATTTCCGTCAAAAAGACAGGATTACATGTGTTTGTTAAACCAAACTAGTAATTAAAAAGCCAAACTAAAGTATAAACCAGTTTATCATATAACAAGATCGAGCTCTCTTCTTGATTTTTTCGAAACCTTGGGATCTCATCTAACAGTCCAGGTACCTACTACCAAGCACCTCTGCCTTAGGGCAAGACGGAAAACAACAGACCAACTTAGTTGAACGTAGACATATATATATAGAAAACAAAGTTACTGTAATAACCCTCTGCATCATCCCAATTATCATAAAGCCCGCTCCTTACCATCGGAACACCATCACCTTTCCCTTGCATGTGACCCAATAAGAAGAAAGCATTACATAAGGAGAGAAGAAAGAACTAAAAAACCTTACACATGAATGAAAGGTTTTATGAGGATCTGACAAGTAGATTCAGAAGGGTGGTGAACAGTCATGACTAGTAGAGAAACTTGAGATGATAACATTAGAAGGGTGGTGAACTGGTAAAAAATAATAATCATGCGATAAGTAATCTACGTATACATACCGCTTTTCGATTACCAGCGGGGGGGGGGAGGAGGGGGGAGGGGGGGGGAGAGCTAGAAATTGTATACATATTTTTTGGTTTGGGGATACTTGTATAAATACCAAGCTTAATGTTAATAAAATTTCAAAAGTAGATGGGGGCACGTGTCCCCGTAGATCATGCTCTACGTCCGCCCCTGGCTGGGGACTCCCCAATAACTATCATCATGAAACATGTCAGCTGATCTTTCACTCTGGAAAAAAATAAATCATATAAGATCGAGGAGACTCAACACATATATATTAACTGAAAGTATAATAACAATAAGAAATTACTCACAACCACACACGACACCAGGACCAAAGAAACAATAAGATTTCCTTTGCTGGAGCAGGAGGCCTCTCTGAGTCTGAAATTGCAAACATAGTAGGTGGCTCACTAGCTGTTAATAATGTCTTGGCAACACTACCAACTACAGCATCAAAGAGCTTTGGCTGGACCAGCGTTAGCACAGAAACAAAAGACTCAATAAGACTGCCCAAAATCTCAAAAGAAAAGTTTCAATCAACGAAATCTAATGATAAAAAGCCATTCATGCATACCAATATGAGCGGAACCGCCTCCTTGTTGACCTAAACGTTGCTTTTTCATACACAAAATGCAAACGACGAACGGTGGTGAGATTCAATCTGCTTGTCACTGGCCATGAGATCGTGGAAATTAAGGTTTGGGCTCAAGAAGATTCAATTGGTTTTGTATTTGTTTTCCTCTCTTTTCTTTCGCTACGAATTACGTTGACTCACGAGTCCTCGAAGTATTTATTTGATTTTTGAATAGAATTTAGTTTTGGATAGAGACAGTTTTTAATAGGGACATAAATATAACAATTTTTTTTATATCCGAAAGAATCCGATATTAAGAGACTCAACTGACTAATATTTTGGAAGTATGTTCGTCCACACCTAATAGATTCAGTTATTCGTAATAAGGATTAGTTATCCATGTTATCTGACCACACAAACAAATGAATCTAAGTTTAGTAAGTTTTGAACTTAGGATGCTTAACACATTTTTAAATCTGCCGTACAACTCGTTATCATAAAACTCAGAAAGATCATATATAAATAAATGATTCTTGTTTCATAAATAATTAAACTGTTAATTGTATTATTAGCTATTAAAATATTTGTATGTAATAATACATTAGTAATTCTATAAATTAATATTCAATATATTAATAAACTTTACGAGTTCTGAATTGATTCAGTGTCAAATATGACACAATTTGATAAGATAATAAAATTTTAAAAACATATAAATATATGTTCTAAACGTAATTTAATGATTAGTGACTGATTTCTATAAAGTTTATATAAATATAAAAGATATATTTTATAGTTTGGTTTTATTTCTAGTGAAATGTGTTGGGTAATTCCAAGTTGTGGAAACTTAACATATTATTGGATGTTTAATATGTTAAGAGATAAACACAAAAATGAAATCTAGAATAGGAAAAAGAAGTTTTCTATTAGATTAGGTTTGTGTTTTCCATATCCCACATGTTAAAGGGAATTGTCCTTCACTATAAATATAGACCTTATGGAGAGGTGTTCCATAAGAGATCTAAGAGAAACATTGAGAGCTTTAGTTTTGAGTAGTTTCTAAAGTAATAAGAAAAGTTGTTCTTATTATCCTTTGTTCTAAGAGATCCTTCAATTGGTATCACAGCTTAAGTTGAAGCTCCAATTGATATCAGAGCCTCAAGTTGGAGACTCGATCTAAGCTTAAGTTGAAGCTTTGATCCTGGTAGCTGTGAAGCAAGAAATTCACGACACAAGATAGCTGACGTGAATAGGGCTCCACGCGCGAAGGACCTTGGATCCGCATCCATCCAATGCCCGATGCTAAACTCGACAAACTACACAGTTTGGTCAATAAGGATGAGGGTGTTACTCCATGTTCATGATGTGTGGGACACAATAGAATTTGGTTCGAATGATCAAAAGAAGAATGATGTTGCAATAGCTCTTTTGTATCAATCTATGTCCGACTATTTGATTCTCCAGGTGGGAGAACAAACCGCATCGAAAGAGATATGGAATGCCATCAAGTCACGATACCATGGAGATGATCGTGTAAGGGAGGCGAGATCCGAGACGTCGATGACGGAGTTCGACAGGTTGAAGATGGATGATAGCGATACCGTAAACGGATTTCCGGGGAAGATATCAGGTCTAGCATCCAAGGAAGCCTTGTTAGGAGAAATCATTGAAGAGCAAAACATGGTAAAGAAAGATATGGTCTTAGGAATGCAGTGTGTAACACATGAAGAAAGCGTGTGTGACACATATCTAGCTGTGAAGCAAACAAGACATTCATTCCCAACTAAGACCATGTTTCGTGCAACGAAGACGTTGGAGTTGATCCATGAAGAGGATCAAGTTTCATACGAGTATTTCATGACCAAGAAACCTAATATCAAGCAGTCGAGGATATTCGGTTGTGTAGCACATGCGAAGACTTGTGTGACTCATCTGAAGAAGTTAGATGAGAGATCAAAGTGTGGAATTAAGTCGGGTTCCAAAGATTATAGACTCTATGATCCAGTCGCAGGAGAGGCAATGGTGAGTAGAGATATGATATTCGACGAGAAGAAATCTTGGGATTGGTCGTCTATAACAAACCAAGCAAATTGTGAACCAAGTATGCTTAAGCTTCTACATGAGGATGATATAGAAGAATGTAATGGTCAAGGTGATGATCATGAAGCTATAAATCAAGATGAGGAAGAAGAAGAAGATACATATCACAATGCAAACCCTCCAGACGATCACAAGGTGAGACTTCAGACGTTAGTCAAAGGAATACCGAGTGTAACACACGAAGAAAGCGTGTGTGAGACATGTCTAGATGAGAAGCATATTAGACATAAGGAGATGGTCGTAGGCATGTCTTGTGTAGCACACGGAGAAGTCGTGTGTGACACAAGTCTCGCAGGGAAGAAAATCAGAGATGCATTTCCGACTAAGGCCATGGTTCATACATCAAAGCTACTGAAATTATTGCATGGATATTTGTGTGGACGAATCACACCACCAACGCCAGCAAATATTCATGAGGCATTCTATCGGTTCAAAAGATTTCACTTCAATAGAGGAGGAGAGTTTGGCTCACCTAAGTTCAATCTAGGTTGTACCGATAGAGGAGGAGAGTTTGCCTCAGGTAAGTTCAATCCAGCTTGCACCGATGGAGGAGGAGAGTTTACCTCAGCTGAGTCGAAGATGTCAAACTACTTACGGGTTGAAGAGATGGTAGCCGAGTTGGAGTCTATCACAAGAAACAAGACATGGGAGCTTGTGGATATACCTCCTGGTATTGAATCTATAAGGTTAAAGTGGATCTAAATTCAAGGAGCAGACGAAATCAAGATAAAGGAGAAAAGTTATGCTCAAGGAATCATGTGTGACACAAAGATAGAAGTGTGTAACACGATCCACGTAGCAATGGAGTTGAGTTCAAAGATCTCAAAGGCTAGAGATGAGCCCAATATAAATGCTATAGATTTCAGAAGAAGCATAGGATGTTTGGGGTATCTACTTCACACAAGACTAGGTGTGTGTTACACAGTTGGTGTACTAAGTCGATACATGCAAACGCCGGGTGTTGAGCAGAAGGCCGACATCCTAACAAAGCCATTAGCAAGGATTAAGTTCAAGCAAATGAGGAGCTTAATCGGAGTTCAAGAAATTGGTCTCCCTAATTCAAGTTGGAATTAAGGGGGTGATTGTTGGGTAATTCCAAGCTTGTGGAAACATAACATATTATTGGATGTTTAATATGTTAAGAGATAAACACAAAAAGGAAATCTAGAATAGGAAAAAGAAGTTTTCTATTAGATTAGGTTTGTGTTTTCCATATCCCACATGTTAAAGGGAATTGTCCTTCACTATAAATATAGACCTTATGGAGAGGTGTTCTATAAGAGATCTAAGAGAAACATTGAGAGCTTTAGTTTTGAGTAGTTTCTAAAGCAATAAGAAAAGTTGTTCTTATTATCCTTTGTTCTAAGAGATCCTTCAATTGGTATCAGAGCTTAAGTTGAAGCTCCAATTGATATCAGAGCCTCAGGTTGGAGACTCGATCTAAGCTTAAGTTGAAGCTTTGATCCTGGTAGCTGTGAAGCAAGAAGTTCACGACACAAGATGGCTGACGTGAATAGGGCTCCACGCGCGAAGGACCTTGGATCCGCATCCATCCAATGCCCGATGCTAAACTCAACAAACTACACAGTTTGGTCGATAAGGATGAGGGTGTTACTCCGTGTTCATGATGTGTGGGACACAATAGAATTTGGTTCGGATGATCAAAAGAAGAATGATGTTGCAATAGCTCTTTTGTATCAATCTATGTCCGACTATTTGATTCTCCAGGTGGGAGAACAAACCGCATCGAAAGAGATATGGAATGCCATCAAGTCACGATACCATGGAGATGATCGTGTAAGGGAGGCGAGATCCGAGACGTCGATGACGGAGTTAGACAGGTTGAAGATGGATGATAGCGATACCGTAAAAGGATTTCCGGGGAAGATATCAGGTCTAGCATCCAAGGAAGCCTTGTTAGGAGAAAGCATTGAAGAGCAAAACATGGTAAAGAAAGATATGGTCTTAGGAATGCAGTGTGTAACACATGAAGAAAGCGTGTGTGACACATATCTAGCTATGAAGCAAACAAGACATTCATTCCCGACTAAAACCATGTTTCGTGCGACAAAACCGTTGGAGTTGATCCATGAAGATGATCGAGTTTCATACGAGTATTTCATGACCAAGAAACCTAATATCAAGCAGTCAAGGATATTCGGTTGTGTAGCACATGCGAAGACTTGTGTGACTCATATGAAGAAGTTAGATGAGAGATCAAAGTGTGGAATTAAGTCGGGTTCCAAAGATTATAGACTCTATGATCCAGTCGCAAAAGAGGCAATGGTGAGTAGAGATATGATATTCGACGAGAAGAAATCTTGGGATTGGTCGTCTATAACAAACCAAGCAGATGGTGAACCAAGTATGCTTAAGCTTCCACATGAGGATGATATAGAAGAATGTAATGGTCAAGATGATGATCATGAAGCTATAAATCAAGATGAGGAAGAAGAAGAAGATACAGATCACAATGCAAACCCTCCAGACGATCACAAGGTGAGACTTCAGACGTTAGTCAAAGGAATACCGAGTGTAACACACGAAGAAAGCGTGTGTGAGACATGTCTAGCTGAGAAGCATATTAGACATAAGGAGATGGTCGTAGGCATGTCTTGTGTAGCACACGGAGAAGTCGTGTGTGACACAAGTCTCGCAGGGAAGAAAATCAGAGATGCATTTCCAACTAAGGCCATGGTTCATACATCAAAGCTACTGAAATTATTGAATGGATATTTGTGTGGACGAATCACACCACCAACGCCAGCAAATATTCATGAGGCATTCTATCAGTTCAAAAGATTTCACTTGAATAGAGGAGGAGAGTTTGGCTCACCTAAGTTCAATCTAGGTTGTACCGATAGAGGAGGAGAGTTTGCCTCAGGTAAGTTCAATCCAGCTTGCACCGATGGAGGAGGAGAGTTTACCTCAGCTGAGTCGAAGATGTCGAACTACTTATGGGTTGAAGAGATGGTAGCCGAGTTGGAGTCTATCACAAGAAACAAGACATGGGAGCTTGTGGATATACCTCCTCATATTGAATCTATAAGGTTAAAGTGGATCTACAAGATTCAAGGAGCAGACGAAATCAAGATAAAGGAGAAAAGTTATGCTCAAGGAATCATGTGTGACACAAAGATAGAAGTGTGTAACACGATCCACGTAGCAATGGAGTTGAGCTCAAAGATCTCAAAGGCTAGAGATGAGCCCAATATAAATGCTATAGATTTCAGAAGAAGCATAGGATGTTTGGGGTATCTACTTCACACAAGACTAGGTGTGTGTTACACAGTTGGTGTACTAAGTCGATACATGCAAACGCCGGATGTTGAGCAGAAGGCCGACATTCTAACCAAGCCATTAGCAAGGATTAAGTTCAAGCAAATGAGGAGCTTAATCGGAGTTCAAGAAATTGGTCTCCCTAATTCAAGTTGGAATTAAGGGGGTGATTGTTGGGTAATTCCAAGCTTGTGGAAACTTAACATATTATTGGATGTTTAATATGTTAAGAGATAAACACAAAAGGAAATCTAGAATAGGAAAAAGAAGTTTTCTATTAGATTAGGTTTGTGTTTTCCATATCCCACATGTTAAAGGGAATTGTCTTTCACTATAAATATAGACCTTATGGAGAGATGTTCCATAAAAGATCTATGAGAAACATTGAGAGCTTTAGTTTTGAGTAGTTTCTAAAGTAATAAGAAAAGTTGTTCTTATTATCCTTTGTTCTAAGAGATCCTTCAAAATGTATTTTTAATTTTTCAAAATATTGTAATGCTATTTTATCATTTTGCATAGAAATTGTATTCTGGATTATAATGTATAGACAAAAGAACCATATATACTAGAAATTATATTTGTGACATCAAACTTAAGTATGCCATGCGTATGGATTATGTAACTTGTTTCTTCTCATATTTATACATTTTAGAGGATAAATAGACCAAACGAAAGAGAACTAACACAACAATGGTGTGGTCATGAGATCAGGTTGTAGGGGATATTCATGTTGCGGTTCATACGTTGGCTCGTGGTCGTGTCCTTCTTCTCCGCCGTGGCCGCCTGTGAGATCTTCAATTTCGAGAATCTCAACCCTCCGTTTCATCTTCTTCTGCAGTTTTACTGCAACATCCGACGGTCTAAACTGTCCACAAACAATTATCTTGCGTTCCTTTTTCTCAATCACGTGTGTCTCAACTTCTTCATAAAAGCATTTAAAACATGTATTATAGTATTAGACCAAGACTATATTATAAGTTTATAAGTTTATAACTAATATATATATATATATACCAACCTTTCATATTGATGAGAATCCTTCTTAATTTTCTACAACAAGCATTGCAATCCAAGTTAATCCGCATCACAACACAACATAGCCTCTGCTTTTCACCATCAAACATCAAACCAAACACAAAAAATATAATATAATTTAACAAAAACAAACAAACCTTTTCCGTCATGGGACGAAGGAGCAACGATGGATGTTGTATGATAATGTTTATGGTCAAGAGAATACAAGATTGTGTAATAACACCCAAGATTTTTTGATAAAATTATATAATAGTCTATAGGAATCTGATTCTCTAACTTAGGTTGAGCAGAGAAGAAATATAACCAAACTGGTTTTGTATGTTACCTATTATCATTGAGAAGCATCTAATATATATCTGTCTTGTTTCTAGATGGTTTGTGTTAACGTACGTGCAAACGCCACCGCACTTAATGTCTCCAATATTACGACAATGTTTCTTGCAGCAATGCAATTGTCACGGATACTGAGTCTATGTGTGTCGACAAAAAATAGAACAAAAAATATTATGTTTTACATTAATAACTACTCCACACTAACAATAAATTGATGAAGTCTTGAAATCAGATGTTCAAGTCATGTTACTTTCTCCCAAAAAAAGTTATATATAGTTTGGACTTCGGGGTGTAAAGGTTCACAGATCCAAAATATTCTAGTTATTGAAATAAAAAGTTTACTAATTAAAAATATTTAAAACAAATTAACATTATAAAATGAATGGATGTATCCTAAACGAAAGATGAATATAATCGCATATTCTTCTCGATCATTTATACTCCTTCCGTTTCATATTAAGTGTCGTTGTAGAGAAGTTTTTTTGTTACAAAATAAATGTTGTTTTTCGATTTTTGATGCAAAATTTATTAACTTTTTATTAAAATTTATTTTTTTATTGGTTGAAAAATAGTTAGGTATATATGTAATTGTGTTTTTATATAGAAAATATGTAAAATTAATTGTTTTCTCAATCCGTGTACAAAAAATTAAAGTGACACTTAATATGAAACAAATGAAATATGAACATCAACCTTTAAATGGGTGTAATTTAGGACACTCGTCAAGAATAAATCTATTCGAAGTTTATAAATAATGTAAAAGGAGTTGAGAAATAAACCCAATAGCTAACTATATATTCTAAAACATCTATTTTTTTAAGTTTACAATATTATCACAGAAAATAAAAAAAAATATTTTTGTGAAACAAACTTTTCTAAAACATCTATCTTAATAAAACAGAGGAAATATCTTTATTCTAACACAGCTAAAAAATACAGAAAACATTATTGTCCATGTACATAAACGACAAAACCAAACAAGTAGTCTTTTTTTTTTTTGCAATAGTAACTCAATTTGATACTTTGCCTAAAAAGAAAAGAACTAGACATTTACTTTATTTTTTGTAAATAAAGGGAAGCTGAACAAAACGAAAAAGGATATGACATTTAGTCGACGTAACATTTAACCCAAAAAAAAAAACAGTTAGTCGACGTAAATAGAAGAGAGATTAGAACACCTACATATTTTTTGAATGTGACATCAATCATAAAAACTCAACAAAAGACAAAGGTATAGACACAAGTACATAACAAAGAATTCTCGGTCACTGTTATTGTAAAAACTCAATTCAACATGTATAGTTTATAGAATGTAACATGTAATTGTCGGCATGTGATGCATACATTCCAGAAAATATTAAACATGTTTAGAATGCTCACCAAGAGTTAGGAGCATAGCACAAACACACACTTCTAAAGATGTCATTTCACATGCTTACAATGAACACTGGGAGTTATGAGCCTAAAGGAGAACATAAATAATCAAGTATTCAGTGAAACTACTACCACAATCTGATTTTTTTCACACATGTTGATCTACAAGAGAAGAGACTCCAAGATACATCTAATTCATAAAATGAAAGACCTTATAATACATTCAAGCACGAAAGCTGTTAGAATGATCACTAAGGGTTTAGGAAGAGTATTACACAAAACATAAACATTCAAAATTCAAAGATACTACCACCACAATCTGCAGGAGTCTCTCACCTTCGTTGATCAACAAGAGACTCCAAAGTACCAAACCAAAGCTAATCGAAACACAAAAATATACAATTAGAATCTAAAATAGTAATCATCAACGTTGAATGCAGAATTGTGAAGATGTCATTTCCACATGTTTACAATGATCACAGAGGGTTAAGAGCATACACAAACCACAAACATTCAATATTCAAAGAAACTAATACCACAATCTGCAGTCTGTCAAATATATTGATCTACAAGAGACTCTTAAATGCATCCATTTCATAAAATGAGAAAACTTATTATACATACAAGCGCCAAATTATAAACAGATTACTAACACTGTTTAGAATGATCACTGAATGTTAGGACTATAACACGCAAGAGTAACATTCAATTTAAAAAAAAAAAAATAAGCTACCACCACAATATGCAGGAGTCTCTCACCTACTTTGATTTTCAAGAGACTCCAACATACATTCATTTCACAACATAGAGATTACAAGCACTGTAAACACACAAAGTAATCAATTCCTAGAATCTCACAGATGCTAGACCAATGAAACAAGTTTGACAAACACACATTCATACCTGGAGAAAACGTCTAGAAAAGCATATACCTGAACAAAGCCTTGGCGTCAACGAGATAATGAACAAGCATCAATCTAAATAATAGACACTAGTCTCTACTTACATGTATGTGTTTCCTTGTGATTTTCATCAACTAAACTACAAACAAGTTTGAAAACACAAACATACATACCTGGAGAAATTCAGAAAGTATAATAACAAATAAATCTGCTACGCTTCAAATGAGCATCTTCTGAAGCACATGCATACCTGAAAAAAAAAAATCAGAATTCATTAGTCTTTACTTCAAGTTGTGAGTGGAAAGTGAGGAGGAATATGTTGTGTTCTTTTTTTTTGAACACATGAATATGTTATTTTTAGGAATGTTAATATGGGCTCAATCTAATAGGGGTTAACCCTAATCCTATAAAACGTTTTTAGCATTAACCCTTATTTTTGAAACAAGGTTTAAAAATGGTTAGCTTGTACATGACTTAAATTTTAGCCCATTTATCTTGATTCTCACAATTATTATACACTATTTAAATATTTATTAAAATTTTAAATTTGTTTAATTATGCAAAATAAAGTTTTTTCGTCAAAACTTCAAAAACGGAAAAAAAATTGAGTTTCTCACCAAAACCAAAAGTCGATTTTTTTTGCCAAATCCGAAAGTCATCTTTTTACGGTTTTGTGGTTTCAGCGGAAACACTCAATTTTGTGGTTCCAGCGGAAAAACTCAATTTTGTGGTTTTGACGGAAAAACAAAATTTTAAGAAAAAAAACTTCATTTACGATTTTGACGTAAATGCAATTTTACGGTTTTGGCAGGAAAATGCAATTTTTCAGTTTTAGTAGGAAAACTCGATTTTGCGATTTTGACGAGAAAACACAATTTTTCTGTTTTAGCGAGAAAAACTTGATTTGCGGTTATGGAGAGAAAAGTCGATTTGATAGTTTTGGCGGGAAAACGTGATTTTGCGGTTATGGCAGGGAAATTTGATTTTGTGGTTTTGGCAGAAAATTTTGATTTTGTGGTTTTGACGAGAAAATTCGTTTTGCAGTTTTGACAGGTAAACTTGATTTTGCGATTTTGGTGGAAAAACTAGATTTTTAAGTTTTGACAAGTAAACTCGATTTTGTGGTTTTGGCGGGAAAACTCGATTTTGCGGTTTTGGCGAAAAAAATTGATTTTGCAGTTTTGGTGAGAAAACTTGATTTTTGGTTTTGGCGGGAAAACTCAGTTTTTTTGCAGTTTTGACGGATAAACTCGATTTTGTGATTTTGGCGGGAAAACTTGATTTTACGGTTTTGGCCAGAAACTCGATTTTGCAGTTTTGACAGGTAAACTCGATTTTGCGGTTTTGACAGAAAAACTCAATTTTGCGGGAAAACTCAATTTTTTGGTTTTGGTGGGAAAACTCAATTTTGCGTTTTTAGCGGGAAAACTCGATTTGACAGTTTTGGCGGAAAAACGCGATTTTGCGGTTTGGGTGGGAAACACAATATTTTGTGGTCTTGACAGAAAACACAATTTTGTGGTTTTGGCGAGAAAACTTAATTTGACTGTTTTGGCGGAAAACTTAATTTTGGCGAGAAAACACGATTTTGCAGTTTTTGCGGGAAATGCGATTTTGCGGTTTTGGCGGAAAAACTCGATTTTGGCGAGAAAACGCGATTTTGACAATAAAACGCAATTTTGGCGGTATTGTCTGATTCTTCATAAAGTCGCGAGTACTTGTATATTATCCAAGTTAAGTTGAGTCTTTTGTCTAGAAACCCATTGTTAAGCCGTGGGTACTGGTATTGTTTAGATTCAGTCCCTGTCTAAAGAATTTTTATAAGCCGTTCGTAGTATTGTCTTTGTCTAAATACGTATCATAAGCTGTTGGAAGTATTGTTGACTAAAGACTCTTTGTAAGGTTGTTTTCAACTCGAGAGTCCTAAAGCTTTTTCATAAGCCTTGGCTAGGTGTTGTTTAGAGACTACTCATAAGCAGTTTTCAACTCAGTCTTTTGTCTAAAGACTTATCATCAGTCGTGTGTAATAAAGCAACTCAAAGTCTCTATTTAAAAACTTTTCATAAGCCGTGGGTAACTCACAGTTTTGTCTAAAGACTTTTCACAAAGCCGTGTTTGGCAGGCAAGTCAAAGTCTTTGTCTAAATACTTAGGCTTTTGTGCTGATGATCCTTGGAAAAGCTACACTTATGAGACGCTTAACCTTGGTGCTTTTGTTTCTGAGCAGGACAAGTCCTGGCGTGTGCGTTAGCAAATCAGCTCTACGAGCTTTGTGAAGCTGTGGGACCCGAGCCTACTAAGTAAAAAGGTTTTTTAGACCTAAATGCGGCTTGTCTTTATAACGTTCCTTAGGCTCATTGGATAACTTTAGATTACTCCTTCAGAGGTACTTGGAAGTTGGAAGTTTAATGTTCATTGATACATCTTGATGATGCCCTTTACTTCTTCTTAATACTATTTACTGTGCTTTTTATATCAACCACGGAACTGGCGCCTGCATATGTGCGTCTACTTTGTGACAATGAGGCTGAACCCTGAATTCTATTCAACACATTCTCCCCTGTGTAAAGATTTTCATAAGCAATGTGTAGCAAGAAACTCAAAGTTTTTGTCTACAAAAGTTTCATAAGTCGTGGGTAATAATATTTTCTATAGACTCTTCATAGACTGTTTTCAAGTCATGGTCTTGGTTTAAAGCCTTTATAAGCCGTGTGGGTAACTCGGAGTCTTTGTCGAAAGAATTTATAAGCCGTGGGTAACTCACAGTCTTTGTCTAAAGATTTTATGGTGTACCGTTTGTCGTTTTATCCGTCCAATATATTCATTGTCTTGTCTAAATACTTTTTTGATAAGCCGTGAGTTGTTTGATCCATCCAACGTTTCACAGTCTGTCTACAACTTTATTGCAAGCCGTGGGTAACTAAAGTATGTATGACATTCTTTCCATCATTTGCTTAGACATGCACTACCAACCAATAGTTGTGACAATGTTCCCAAAGAGTCTTTGTATAGACTTTTCAAAGATGTGGGTATATGTATTTGATTCTCATTGACACTCTTTAATATTCCATTCATAGTCTTGGGTAACAGTATTGGAACTTTTTCTAAGCCTCTGATAGTAAAGTAAGGAATCAACAAAAAGTTCATAGTCTCTATCTTAAGACTTGGTTTAAGCTATTGGTCATTTTTCCAATTCAATTTCGGTTCATGGTCTTTGTCGTAATACTTAGGCTAAGTTGTTGGTCGTTTTTTTTTTCCATCCAACAAGGCAAACACCAAGTAACCAACTCAATTTTTGGTATATACTCTCTCCCTCTCTCTCAAGACTTGGTTTAAGCCGTTGGTCGTTTTCTCCATCCAACAAGACAAAAACCAACTCAATTTTTGGCTCATACTCGTTATCTTAAGACTACTATTGGTCGTTTTCCATCCAACAAGCTAAAAACCGACATGTAGTCTTTGTCAAAGTATTTTTTTCGAGGCTTGTGGTGAAGTAAAGGTGTCCGTTTTTTGTTTTGGAACTCTTTTCAACCGCTAGTTGTTCTCTGAAGCCTTGTGGTTACTGTAAAGATTTGGGTTTTTGGTTCATAGTCTCTGTTTTAAGTTGTCGGTCGTGCTTACCGTTAGAAAAACTCAAACAACCAGTCTTTGTGGAACACCTTTCTAAGCCGCAGGTAGTTTTTAATCCAACAACTTTTCTGAAGACCTCTTTAAACTGGTGGTCGTTTTTTACCATCCACCATTACTCGTTTTTCACATATAATATACTTAGAAGTCTAAAGGGTTCATAGTTTTCGTCTTTTAAGACCGTTTATAAGCCGTTGGCTCCTTGAGGTTGATCTTTTTCTCCATCCAACAAGTCCAAAATCAATTCATAGGATTTCTCTATAAGCTTTTCATAAAGCCGTGGGTAGAAGTATTGTCAAGATTCAGTCTTTGTCTAAGACTTTTTATAAACTTTTCATAAAGCCGTGGGTAGAAATATTGTCAAGATTCAGTCTTTGTCTACGACTTTTTTTTTATAAGTCTTAGTAGTATTGTTGTCTAAAGACTCTTGAAAAGGCTGTGGGTAGTAGTATTGTGTAAAGACTTTTTATAAACTTGTTTCTAACTCGAGTGTTCTAAAACATGTTCATAAGCCGTGTATTAAAAGCAACTCAAAGTCTCTATGTCTAAAAATCTTTTCATAAGCCGTGGGTAAACATTGTCTAGAGACTCTTCCTAAGCCGTTTTAACTCTTCATAAAAGTCATAGTCTTTGCTTAAAGCCTTTATAACTTATAAGCCGTGGGTAACTCAGTCTGTCTAAAGACTTTATGGTGTATTGTTTGTCGTTTTATCCATCCAACCATTCATAGTCTTTGTGTGTCTAAATACTTCTTTTTTGTAACTTGTGGGACGTTTTGATCCATCCCAACATTTCCTAGCTTTTTGTCTAAAGACGTCGGGGAACTTGATCCATCTAAGTCTTTGTCTGAAACTTTATTGCATGTTGTGGGTCCAATCACAGTCTCTGTGTAAAAAAAATTCTTAAGTCATTTGTTGTTTTGGTAAGCCTTGTGTAACACGCAACTCAAAGTCTCTGTTTAAAAACTTTTCATAAGCCGAGGGTAGATATTTTCTAAAAGATTCTTCGTAAGCCGTGGGTAAGACTTTACAAACTGTGGGTAACTCACAGTCTTAGTCTAGAAACTGTACGGTGTACCATTTGTCGTTTTACCCATCAAAATATTCAGTCTTTTGTCTGTCTAAAGACAGTTTTGTAAGCCGTTTTTTGGGTAAGTTGTGAGTCATTTCATCCATCAAACTTGTCTATAGCCTTTGTCTAAATTTTTTATTGCAAGCTGTGGGTACAAACACAATCTCTGTCTAAAGACTTTTCTTAAGACATATGTTATTCTGGCAAGTTGTGGGTAACAAAAGTATGTCATACATTTTATCGCAAACGTCCTTTTCTTAGACATGCACTACCACCAACCAATGGTTATTGGGCGCATGGTTTAAAGACTTTATAAGCCTTGGGCAACTCACAATTTTTGTCTAAAGAATTTATAAGCCGTGGGTATCTCAAAGTAAGTCTTTATAAGTCTTGGGTAACTCACAGTCTCCGTCTAAAGAGTTTATAAGTCCTGATTTACTCAAAGTATTTGTCTTGAAACTTTATAAGCCGTTGGTCATTTGATCCATCCAACGCTCATTTTGATCCATCCAACATTTCATAGACTTTTTCTAAAACTTTATTGCAAGTCATAGATACAATCACAGTCTCTATCTAAAGACTTTTGTTTGTTGTTGTTTATGTAAGTCGTGGGTAACTGTAATATCTCATACTTTGCAATATTTTTCTTAGCCATGCACTACCAACCAATAGTTCTAACGGGACATCCCAAATAAGAATCTGACATAACACTATTTAATTAGTGTATGCCTATGACATTTTGATCCATCCAACGTTTCATAGACTTTTTCTAAAACTTTATTGCAAGCCATAGATACAATCATAGTCTTTGTCTAAAGACTTATGTTTGTTGTTGTTTATGTAAGCTGTGGGTAACTCAAATATCTCATACTTTGCAATATTTTGCTTAGTCATGCACTACCAACCAATAGTTCTAACGGGAAATCCTAAATAAGAATCTGACAGAACACTATTAAATTAGTGTCTGCCTATGACATTTTGATCCATCCAACATTTCATAGACTTCGTCTAAAACTTTATTGCAAGCCATAGATACAATCACAGTCTCTGTCTAAAGACTTTTGTTTGTTGTTGTTTATGTAAGCCGTGGGTAACTAAAATATCTCATACTTTGCAATCTTTTGCTTAGACATGCACTACCAACCAATAGTTCTAATGGGTCTGTCATAAGACTTTGTAAGCCGTGGGTCTTTGTCTTAAGACTTTATAAGTCGTGGGTCTGTCATAAGACTTTATAAGTCGTGGTTCTTTGTCTTAAGACTTTATAAGCCGAGGGTAACTCAATGTCTTTATCTTTTTTGTAACTCGTGGGTCTGTCATAAGACTTCATAAGCCGTGGGTCTTTGTCTTAAGACTTTATAAGTCGTGGGTCTGTCATAAGACTTTATAAGCCGTGGGTCTTTGTCTTAAGACTTTATAAGCCGAGGGTAACTCAATGTCTTTGTCTTGAGACTTTGTAAGACTTGGGTCTGTCTTAAAACTTTATAAGCCGTGGGTAAACATTGTCTAGAGACTCTTCATAAGCCGTTTTTAACTCAGTCTTTTGTCTAAAGACTCTTCATAGAAGTTATGGTCTTTGTTTAAAGCATTTATCACTTATACGCCGTGGGTCTTTGTCTTAAGACTTTATAAGCCTTCATCTTGAGATTTTATAAGCCGTGGGTCTTTGTCTTGACTTTGCCATGGGTTTGTGTCTTAAGACTTAACTAGATTTTGACCCGCGCTTACAAAGCGCGGGTTTTGATTTTGATTTTTATTTTTATTTTTAAAATTATTTAATAATATTTGTAAACCAACAGTTTTAAAATATTTTTAGGTTCCTACAAACTTACCTGGACCTTGAATGATCCTACTCGACACCGTCCGTATATTCATGTAAAACCATTTTGAACCCCAACATTCAGAAAGACCGAATTGTAGTCGATGGGTACTTAGATGACCATGACTAACACCCGCATGAGTGTTATAGTAAATTGTAATATATAACATATATAATTGTGTTTGGTTTTATATGTGTTTTATATGTTTGAAATTGTTCATATTTTATTATTGTTTAATCTATTAGAAAATAAAATTTATGTAATATTCAATTATTTCATATAAATACTATTTTTTATTTTAGATTTTTGTTGAAATAAGAAAAAATGTATAACTAACAAATTAATATGATTGTCTAACACAGAAAATATATGATTTAAAATATAAGAATAAGTGAATATCTCAATTTTAGCAATTTATTACGTTTTGTTCATATATGAAAACCTCTAGATTTTAGTTTCAATTGATTGATGGATTTTCTTTTATTTTGTGGGTTGTAATTTGGAAATAAAAAATATTGTTAACGTAAGAGCTAGATTTTTGGATCTATCTTGTTAATATTATGCTTGTTTTTGAATTTATTCGGTTAGATAAAAAATTATTAAGTCAGCCCGTAAATAAAATTTCTTTTAAATTATTTAATGGCACAGAATGGTAAATAAGAAGAAAAAATAAGGGTGAAGTTTTATGGGTACTACAGTTTTAATAAGATAGATTTATTGTAAATGTAAAGGCTAAGTTTGTAAATAAAAGAAATTATTTTTAATACTGCTATCCATGTATCCAAACAATCCTCACTATCCATGTTTCCAAACAAAATCCTAAAGTACTTCTACTTTAATAAGATAGATAAGTCGTGGGTCTTTGCCTTAAGATTTTATAAGTCGTGGGTTACTCAAACTCTTTGTCTTGAGACTTTGTAAGTCGTGGGTCTGTCTTAAGACTTTATAAGCCGTGGGTCTTTGTCTTAAGACTTTATAAGCCTTTGTCTTAAGACTTAATAAGCCGTGAGTAACTCAAAGTCTTTGTCTTAAGACTTTATAAGCCGTGGGTCTTTGTCTTAAGATTTTATAAGCCGTGGGTCTTTGTCTTGAGACTTTGTAAGTCATGGGTCTGTCTTAAAACTTTATAAGTCGTGGGTCTTTGTCTTAAGACTTTATAATCCTTTGTCTTAAGACTTAATAAGTCGTGTTAACTCAAATTCTTTGTCTTAAGACTTTATAAGCCATGGGTCTTTGTCTTAAGATTTTATATGCCGTGGGTCGTTATCTTGACTTTATAAGCCATGGGTTTGTGTCTTAAGACTTTATAAGCCGTGGGTCTTTGTCTTAAGACTTTATAAGCCGTGGGTCTTTGTCGTAAGACTTTTATAAACCGTGGGTCATTGTCTTAAGACATTATAATTCGTGGGTAAATCCCAATCTTTTTGTTGTTTATGTAAGCCGTGGGTACGCCATTTCCATCTTTTTGCTTAAACATGCACTACCAACCGATGGTTGTTGGGGCCATAGATTTAAAATTTTGTATGGTTCTAGGCTTCAGGCAACGGGACAATGTCCTCAAAATAAGATTCTGACATAACACTATTAGATTAGTGTCTGCATATGATCTTTTTGAGGGGGTTTGATAAAACCAAAACAAAAGGTTTTCTAAACCAGTAAAAGCGCTTATCTGTTTGTTTGTTGCTTCAGCGGTTAGGCTCACAGATTCAAACTTATCTTCAGTTGTTATGGCCTCTCCACACTGAAGAAAAGAAACAAAAAAACATAGAGAGAAAGCTAAAGTGAGAGACATTATTACTTACTTCTACGGTGCTAAACAGCTCAAAGAACAAAACCCAAACAGCTAAGAGACATTATTCGCCTCAACCTTTCAAATTAAAGTAATCGTTCAATCTGTTCACTTTATATGATCAATCCTAAGTCCCATTCAATAATAAAATATCAAATATCCCAAATCTAACAATACGATCAAACTTTACAAGAGATCAAAACTGTAGCAAAAGACAAAGAAGTACCTCAACGATGGTTTTAGGCGGGGTCAAGTGCTTCCATGTAGATTCAACATCACTACAACAAACAAACAACGAACGATTCATGAAACTCGAAACCCTAAATCGTAGAGCAAGATAGCACGAAACGTAACCGATCGAATCAAATTCTCGCAAACCCTAAACAAAAGATAAGAACGAACAAAAGTGATTCACGATTACAACAAACAAACAACGAATGATTAAGAAAACTTGAAACCCTAACTCACAAAATCGCACGAAACCTAACCGATCGAATAAGTTTTACGCGAACCCTAAACAAAAGATAAGAACGAACAAAAGCGATTCACGATCTACGTACTAGAGAAACTGGAAAAAAAAAAGAAAAAAACATTCTAATCTAAGAATCTCACCACAACGAGACGAGAGGTATGTCTTTGTTAGCAACGGATATATATCTACAATCAAACACCAAAACCGAACCGGTTTGAGATCGTTTGTTGATCCTTTAGATTCTCCGATGAAATGGGTTTACATATGGGCCTAATAGAGTTTGAAAATAAAGGCCCATAAAAGCTCACTAGTTCAAATTTCAGAAATCTTAAATCAACGCTCTCCTTCCGTATCCGAGTTCTGATGCGTGGTTCAAATTGGTGTTTGTAGGGCATTGGTTCCGCCTAAACCAGCAAACCAGCAAGACATCTTTGATGTTACGCAATGTACTGGACGATTTCATTTGGTTTGAAACTTATATCTAGTTTAAGAACAAAATAAATAAAAAAATGTAATTAGCGTTTTTGAACAAAAAAATATGTAATAAGTTTTTCTTTTATACTATTTTAAAGAGAACCAGGAAACCAAAAAGTGATTTAAAAAAGATAAATTATCTCAAATAATCATTTAAATTTTTGTCACAAAAATAATCTTTAAAAAAAAAACTGAAATAGTACTTTTTATTTTGAAAGTTTTAATAATTATTATCATTTTTTTAATTTTAAATTCCAACTCCAAAACTAACTCAATAATTCTAAACTCTAACTATAGATTAGTTAACCTAAAGAACATAAATGTATATTTACACTTTTTAATAAAACTTTTTTTGCTCTATTTTTAAAGCTTTTTTGTGACCAAAAAAAATTAAAACTATCTTTGAATATTTCTTTAAAAATTACGGATTCGACTAGTGATTATGTCAATACTATTATTGTGATTTAACAATGTGAAATTGTATTTTTATCTACCACAGTGATTTCATAATCTAATGTCAAAATTTGAACATTGTCACACACAAACAGGCTACTAAAAAAATCTGATCTGAAGTGCTAATAAACGGGATTAAACTCATGATCATACTTTAAATTTAACACTAACAAAGGAAGAAGATGATTAAAGATCAACAGAACAGATCGTTGAAAGAAAATGGATTCTGATAAACTAATCTAAACAATTTACTCCACTAAATATTTCATTTCCCTATTCCTAAAAAGCTTACAAAAGTGTAACAGAGATCCTATAACACATCAAAAAGAAAAAAGCATAGGGGGGCCACACGCTTTCCTAAACGCCACCGTTTCGTTTCCCGCTTTTAAAAACATTATTGTTTATTCGGTTACTCCGCCGGTAAAGTTTCCGGCCGCCATGAAAACAGGTCACCGGAATCTAAACAAACATCGGAATATTCGAGATCGAAAGCCTCAAATCCATATAACTCGCCGACTTCTGATGAATCCGACGACGCTCGTACCAACTCCGTTTCCTCAGACGACGGAGGAAGAAGCGTAGACGATGACGGTGGTGGCGGAGGTAAACCTAGCTCGTCGTCGGAAGCTTCGAAAAGGTATCCGAGATCCGGCAGAGTCTCTCCGGAGCCTTTCTCCGTCGTGGTCGACAGCTCATCCTCGAAGCTTTTCATGAACGAGTCAAGATCTTGAATCTCCGAGTCATGACCCGAGTCGTCGAATAACTCGTCTCTCAACCGCTTCACGTCAGGCGAGTCGAGAACTAGCTCGTCCAACTCGTGTCTGACTCGCTTCTTAACAACCGAGTCGCTCCGAGTTAGCGTCTCGGTTAATAAGTCGCTCATAGCTTGAACCGGTTACGGTTTATTTATCGGTTTAGTTGGTTACGTTCAGTGGCAATATCGAAATTAGTGTGAGATATCTGTGTAGAATAGGAAGAAGGGAAACATGAGATTTTATAGTGGGAAACAAGAGATGAAGAGATGATAAAGTCGCGCGTGTTCAGACGCAGACGTAGGCGCGTGGAAGAGAGAATCGTTTGGGCATCACGGATCACTCGCTTTTTATTTTATTTTTTTGGTACTTTTCTGGTTTTATCTAATCTTTTTTCTTTTTTAGTAATTTTGGTTTCAAACTTTCAGAAGTCGCTTTCCAACTTTTAATATATGAACTGGTTTGAATTCGAGCTTGAAGTCCGGTACGTTACACATACTCGGTCAATTAGGCTCTGACGTGCAATAAATATTTCTATTTTAAAGACGTTTGTATAAACTATTGTAAAGACATTTTTTAGTGAGAATGGATCTGGGTAGCCGACCAGTTCCAAAAATTTAGATGTTTGGAGAAATTATATCTAAATTTAAATTGCGGATCTGGATCAAATAGTAGATCTTGAATGCATGGATATTAGATTTGGATCTAAACACCTTGATTTAGAAGTTTTGTATTGATTAATAACTTCAAATATGTAGAGTCATATATATAATAATTAATAGAAATTTAAGTATTTGTAATAATATATTATTTTATATTTTATTAAATTAAGTACAAATTTTAATATTTATTATTATCTAAACACACAGTTTTTATAATTGTGGTGTGATCCCAAAGATTTTATATAATCGAATAAGAGAAATCGAATTCAGGACAAACGTTCCAGGCGAAATCCTTTATCATTATGCTGATGCCAATTGGTTTTCTGATATCAATTTTTTTAAAGACCACTACAGTTTTCTTCACGACTATTTTGTTTTTAGATGTTAATTTTTGTGACATTTTAATATATTGATAGATATTTTCTAAAGTTGGGTGGTGTTTTCTATTGTTTCTTTTCATGCATTATTTATTGGTTCCAGTAGTGATAAATCAGTATTAGTAATTAATATTATGTAGAAATCTTATTACTAATAAATATCTATGTAGAAAATTTATTATAATGATGATTCATAAATTACTAGTTGTTACCATACTTCAAATATCTAATTAAAAATATAAATTAATTTTATATGTCATAATTAGTGTGAAATTATGTTATCTTTTTTAATGATCTTGTCATTTTTCTTTTTGCAAATGAATGCAATGATACTAGTTAGACTATGTACATTGATTATTTTTATTCAACACTATAATTTTTACTTGTTTTATTTCGCATTGTCTTTTATAGAATCATCTTTTTCCACATAATCATTTAATATATATTTAAATTTTATATTAATAATAAAAATTTAGATTTTTCTAAAGTCAACATTATATCCATCTATTTTATTTCACCAAAATATTTATTAAAGTCTGAATAATTAATTTGGATTTTTAAAAATATACAAAAATGGTTAATAAGTATATATTTAAATATCATAAAACAAGTATGAGTATTAAAATATATGTAAAGATATAAAAAAAATATTTATTAATAACTAGTTATATTTTTGGTAAAGAAAAATATATCCAAATCAAATGATACAAGTTTCTATTTATAAAGCACCAAAAATAGTGAATTTTGATATATAGTTTTTATATAAATAAATCTTGTTATAAAATAATTTATATAGAAAATTTAGGATGTAATAAAAATCAATAATTTTAATCACCAATGAACACATGACATTGCATTATTATGGGTCTGTTTTGTAGTTTTAACTAGTTAAAAACATTCAATATCGTTTAATCCACATTATTTCATCTGTTTCTAAATAATGTACATTTTTAATTTTTCACACAAATTAAGAAAAAGTTAATATTTAACAATCAATGGATTAAGTTTTTAAAATATAACAATTTTCCATAAGTTTTAATCAATAACAATTCAATAAATCTAAAATTGTTAGTTAATATTTCTTGAAAATTGATAATTCATTACTAAAAATAAATTGAAAATTGAAAACTGTGTTCATTAGAAACAAATGAAATGTATAGAACATACATTATTTAAAAAGAAAGAGAGTATTTTTTTTGGTTTTTCAACACTCCCACTAAAAAGAATTCAACGGTTGGAAATTGCATTCACCAAATCCATTGTAAATGGTTTTAGTGGAGTTTATTGAACTAAGTATTTGAGAGAATTCAAGATTTGAGAAAATTTAAGGAAATCCGAGATTTGAATAAATCATAAAAAGATTTGTTACAAGTTTTATATGTTTTTGAAGAATTTTTTGGGTTTTTGAAAAAAAAAATTCTTTAAATTTAAATTTTAAATATTTATTGAAATAATAATTTATTTATACATTACTAAACTTTGATATTATTATCGTTTTCTGAAATATAATATATATATATATATATATATTTCAAATATTTTTATTTTTATTTCATTTCAAAAAAAAATATATTTTTATTTTAAAAATGTGAAAGAATTTTTTTCTATTTAAAAAAAAATTCAAATACCATCATAGAAGGTGGTATTTCAATTGGTTATTTTTTCATTGTAAAATATCATCTAGATTCCACAAAATCTCATTTGATGGATTTTGTTGACAAAATCTATATTTTCCAATAAGTTGAAATTTGAGAGAATTTATATAAATAACTAATCCAATAAGTTTAGATTTTCGTATGAAATTTGTAAATGTTAGATACAATAAGAGAGGATTTGTGAAAAAAATTGAAATTCACTCAAATCTTTAATCGAATAAGATCCCCTTAGTGTCATAAATGCGATGGCTTCATCTTTTATCTGCAAATAATAAATTAATAATATAAAAACAGACATAGAGCACACTTGTATTTTGTTGTTGGTAAACTAGTAATGTATTTTTTTTAAAAGAAAACTATAATTATAAATTATGAAAATCAATACAAGATAATTCGTATAGCAATGTATCTTTGATATAAAATATTTAAAATCTTTTGTGATGTACTGGATTGGTTGAATCATGATGGATTAACATATTATACAAATACAATGTTCAGAGAAATTAATCTTTGTGCAGTACACTAAAATGAGAAATCTCTTTGCGGCATATTTTAATTTTTATAATTTTACTGAACATTGAATTATATTTAAATATATGAATAGTTTTTGATTTTTTAAGAAAACCTAATTTCAAATTTTATTTGAAAATATATACATTTTATTTTGGATATAAATATAATTTATTGATATTATAAATGAAATATTTTTTTATTAAAATATTTTAAAACTTTATATATTATAAGTGCAAATGTTCTATCAAAAACTATATTTTCAAAGAGCATTTAAAAATATTTATTTCATCTATATAATATTTTAAATAATTTTTAATAATTGTTGTTTGAATAATAAATAACATAATGTTCATGATAATGCTTTACCAATAAAATTTCAAAAGTTTTAGCCATGAACACAAAAATTTAAAAATAGAGGAGAGAAAAAAAACTGGTTTAAGTAACATCAGACCAAGAAAAAGTTTCTGTAACTTGTTTAATTGTGAACTGTTTTCTGATCAGAAAACAGAATTCATTAAAAAGAGAAGTTTTGGTTATTTGGTATATATAAATTTATTGTAGAAGAAGACAAAAATATAAGATTTATTATTGTCTTAAACCAGAAGAAAAAAAGCGTAGTATAAATTTTTTTTTTGGAATTATAATGTATACACTAGCCTTTGACCCGTGCGCCCGCACGGGTGTTATTTTTATAAATGTCAAATATTTTAATCAATTTGTTTGATATAATTGTATATATGATTGAAACTTAATATTCGATATCCGTTATCTGATCTGGGATCCCATCCGTTTCGAAAAACGGATATTTGGGGATCTTGATAGTGATTTTACGGATTCGACTAATCTAGGTACAAATTCGGATAGTAAAATTTAGGTCTTGATATCCGGATCCGAATATAAATATTTAAAATTTAATTATATTTATCTATGTATAATATATATACTCTTATATAAAATAACTAAAATTTCAACTTTATTAAATTTTAATGATTTTTAATTTTTTTAAATAATAATTTTAAATAGACTAAAAAGATGGTTAATAGTTATTTTTAATTAAAAAACAGGTCTGGATATCCGCGTGAACATCCTTACTCCGAATATCCGGATCCAGATAACAATTTTACGAATCCGACGAATGCATATCCGAACCCGTATATCCTAAAATACCTCAGATATTCGATTCGTCCTAGACCTAATTGTGCATATGTATTATATGGTGATTGAAAATTTTACATAAGTTATTCTTATTAGATATATATCGTACAAATGAATAATACATTGTATTTGTTTGTATATATAACCATTTATAATAAATATTAGCATGTATTTTAGTCAGTAAATTGTTATGGATATATACATAATTTTGTTAATATAAATGAATAAGTTCAGATTATAATAAAAAATTATTAACATTTTTTTTTATAGTTCAAATATAGTTAGGTAGCTTATATGAATATGAATAAAAGTAAAATTAAATTAATGCTATATATATGTATAATTATGTTTTTATTATAAAAATAAAACACATATACACTTTTTGTAAAATATTTAATTTTAATGACAAAAGTTGTTAATGGGCTTAGCCCAAATTTATTTTTTCCTTATTAAGAATTAGTGTTTGGATGTATGGATAATATCAGTGACATTCATTGTAAATATTAGGTAAAAGTAAGGATTATTACCTATTTGTACTTCTCTTTTAATAGATTAGATGGCATTCATTGTAAATATTAGGTAAAAGTAAGGATTATTACCTATTTGTACTTCTCTTTTAATAGATTAGATATTTCGATCTTTAGCAATATTAATTTAAAACGGAGCGGGCATGTATGTATTCACCATATATATGCTTAGATATTATATAGTGTCGTAATAAAAAGATAATTGTCTCAAATAATTTTTTTTTAAAAAATATTATAAATATAACTTAAAAAAAATCAAATTACTCTTTTATTTTAATTTTATTTTTATTTTTATTTTGTTAAATTTTACCTCATAACTCTAAAAACATTTTCATTAATGGAGATGTTGAATTTAGGTTCTTAATAATCAAATATTAATATTTTAATGTATTGTGGTTATAGGTTTAAATTTAATTGCTTTAGTTAAATAATGACTAATGAAAAAAAATACATGGCATAAAAGTTTCTTAACAGGTTCTCTGTTCAGAGCACGTTTGCCATACTTCTTTCTTACTTTTCTATATTTTTGTTATTTTTTTTTGACAACATACTCTTCTACATCTATTTTTTTTGAAAACTTCTAAACTCTAAATATAAATTAATTAATTTAAATGGTAAGAAGATATTTATATTTTTAATATAGTTTATTTTGATTATTTTTTAATATTATTTTGTGACAAAAAAATTAAGATTATTCTAAAATAAAAACCCATTTAATTTTCGTTTGTAAATAAAAACCGATAATAATCTAAGTAAAACGTACGTTTACAAACAAAAACTAACGTATACAAGTATTTGCTAAGCCAAAAGAAAATATAATAAATTTTGAGGATGAGTGAAAACAAAGAACATGTAGAATTGTGCAACACATCACGTGCGTACATAAAGCAAATCAAGTACACACAATCTTCTCACCATGAATCACGCCGGGCCCACCATCCTTAATGATCATCAGCACTCCACATCGAATCACGAAACAAAAGACTGATGAGAAAAAAACTTACTTATTTAATTGATTACTAGGAAGGTCTATTTAACCAAAAATTTGAGTTGATTTGTATTTAAAAAACAAATTTTTATTATTCAAACATTGATTTTAGAAAATGTTTTAAAATTTGGAAAAATTGAAATTCTATCACAAGTTTGATATCATTTTGTAAATTTATTTTTAATGAATAACATATTTCAAAAATATGTTAATTTTTAATGAAAATAGACTCAATTAATTTTTCTAATATTTATAAAAAAATTAGAAACTCAAACTCACCACTAAACACTAAGCAACAATCAATAAAGTGTAAACTCAAATGCTAATATATTTTTGATAATGTATATTTTTACAAAGTGATACTTAACTTATGTTATTCTTGACAATTTTTCTCAAAATTTTGTGTTATTGAAATTGTCATTTCATAAAACTCTTTGAATAAATTATTATTAAGCAAAATTTAAGTTACAAATTGTTGAGTGTTTAAGTATTTCTAGAATGTTTAAGATGAGTTCTTAATTATAAAAACATTGATCCAAATCTTATAGTTATGGATGAAATTCTAGAGTGCGTTAACAGAATTCACATCAAATTCACTATTTCACACAAAATCATTTAAAAATTCACTAAAAATCAAATCAATTCAAATTAATTTCAGTACACCCTTAGATGTTTTCATGCACTATGTGCAACCATAAAAGAATATATTTAAAATAAATATTCTTATTTTATTAGATGTTATTATTTGCATATCAATATTTTAACATAAATGTGAATTTAGTTAAACATAAAATTAGGATAAAATAAATATTTTATTTATTTTAAAATACATTTAAGAAAATATATATATATTTAAAATATAATCTTAGATAAATTTTCATTTTTTTAATTCTGGTTAAGATATATTGAATAAATTTTTATATAATTTTAAAATGATGTATTTTTTTATAATTATCAAAAAATAATATTAAACAGAATTTATATATTCTGTAGATTTCAAAAGGAAACAGATGGTATTACGATTAAAAGTTTATAACTTTTTAAATAAATGTATAAATTTTGAATATCTTGTTTATTAAATAGTTGTATGATTATAAAAATACTTAAATAATATTTCTATTACTATTACTGTATTATTTAATGTCATGTTTGAATACTAAAAATTAACATTTAATGTAATTGATATATCACATTTAACTATAAATTATGTCATTATTTTTAATATGTCATATTATTTTTTAGTGAAAATTATTGTAGAGAAGACATATGTAATATCGATTCACAAATAATGTCTAGAGAATTTGAAATTAAAATTATATGATAATTTCAATTCAAATTGGGCATCATAAGTTAAAATTCGGATGTCTCGGAGACAACATCAGTGATCAACAATCTAGAAAGCAAAATCGTAAGGAAAAAAAAAGCTGAAGCTTTCAACTTCAAATCAATACATGTGGTGTATCAGATCTCCGAAACATCAGAAGCCTAAAGTGTCTAAAACCGAAGATTAGGCCATCTTAACTTGAATTTAAAAAATTAATTAGTATTTTATTTTGAAACTCAGGATCATAATAAAATGATATAGGTTTTTAGTTTTCTAACTATGTGAAATCAGCATATTTCATACCCAAAGATTTTGCAAAATTATTCTCAAACTTATTGAGTACGTAAATTGGATATCAACTATTAAAAGTTGGAAATTTTTTATTAGTTTTCCGTTTATACTTCAGCAGTTGACTGTTTCAAATCTAATTTGTGAAGTCAACAGTTAATTCTTAAATAATTTTACGTTATCAATATTTAGATATCAAATATGCTGATTTCCAATTGTTGGGAAATAAAATAATTATTTTCCCATGGGAGTCCAGTCACAAAGGCTCATGACAGAAAAGACACAACGCCAGCTTCGTGACGTGTCCGGCATTTCTTAGTTTATATCAGCATCTACTAGTACATATAGACATAGTTAATATTATTTCTCTTGTATATTAAAACATGTTAGGAAAAGCTTAATCTATAACAGAAAAAAACTTAATTAATAAGTAGATGGTTTAGTTTGCAATGACTTGAATTTTTCTTTAAAAGAACTTGCATTCACGATCATAAGAAAATTGCATTTTCCTTTATCAAACCGCAAAGCAAATGTGAAAACATTTTAAGAAAACAAAAAATCAAATGCGAAAACATCAACCAGTGATCACATCGGTATTTCCTTAAAATGTTTAATGTGATCTAAATTTATATATTCGAATGGCTACAACATGAAATGAAAGAAAATTTAGCTCACAAAGTTTATAAACGATATTTAAATAATAAAATATGTATAGTTTACATAGGAAATTTTCAAGTTTACCATATTATTTATACAATTATTTATGTTTACATTTATTAAAAGGATATTTTCACAAATAATTTCTTAAAAGAATTAAAATACCTTTATATTATTGCTTTATATATATATATATAATATAAATAATTATTTAAATAAATAGAAATTAATCTTCTTTTTTTTACAATTTTCGAAGTATATGAAATCAAATCCAAAATTTCTTTAGAATTTTCTAAAAAAAAAAAAGAATTCATTTGTTTTTGTTTTTTGCAATTTTTTTACTGCGACGAAGACCAAAACCACATAATCAAAAATTGATATAGGCGCTATTTGATTACCGGAGGCATAAGAAAATAAAAGTTTGTGTAACACTCCGAACGTCCAGAGCTAATAGGCCACCCACACACGCTCTTTTGGCCTTTGGGTTCCATCCCGTTTCAACGGCTAGTGCGTTATTTTTTCCGAATGCTCGAAATCATTGTTTACTGTCCATGCAATGACCACATGACCTTTTCCCGTGGTTTGGCCTCACTCACACGGTATCGTGAATTACTTCTCGATAAGTCACTCATCCTTTCACTACTCAAATATAAGCATGCTTAACCCTGGATTTCTAAACGGATGTGACAGAAAAGGTAAGTCAACTTTGGTGACATATGTAGAAAAATTTTCTTTTAAATCTTTCTACATATCACAATTCGAGATGTTACAATTTGTGTTGCTGATTATTTCAGCATCCCTTCTATCATTGTTAGTTGCCGCTGCGACTGAAAAATATGTCAGCGATATCTCACCGGCGGTTTGTATTGTCATGATAAAAGGTTGAATTTTTTGTCGCTATTGTTAGACGTGTGGCGGTTATGAATCAAACATGGCTGATTATTGATAAAATAAATGAATGTAAGTGGAAAATTAATTAAATTACCACTTATTATTATTATTTTCATGTTCATCTTAAATACATTTAACCTTAGTATTAAATAGATAAAAAGATATTTATATTTTTGAGATTAGTTAATTTATATTTGGGCGTGACTAATTCTCCTGCTACCACTCGCAAACGCATCTTTTACGGTTGGTAGCGATTGTTGACATTTTGCAACAATCATACAAAACGTTATAAATTGTTTTAATCGCTTCAAACCACTTTAAACCTTTAAAATTCAGAAGTTGGTTTCAGCTAGCGTTTGCGGTTGCGGACGATTGCGAGAGGATAATTTTTTTATAAAAAAAACTATATAAATAAAAAGAAATAATATTCAATTAAAATTTTAAATTTAAATAATAGAAATATCAATATATATATATATATATATTATATTAATTTATTTATAAAACTTTACAGAAAAATATATCTATATTTTTGTTGAAAAAATAATAGTATAATTTTATAAATATAATTTTTATATTTATTATAATAATATGATTTTTAATATTTTTATAATTATATAAAATATAAATATTGTTCATTTATATTTAGTCACTTCTACATTTGGTAGTTAACCAGTCATAAGTATCCCGCAAACGCAAAATTTTTTAACCGCTTTACCAGTCGTCTAAATCTCTTAATAACCCATAAAACTGCAACCACATGCAACCGCTGCGGTTACACCAGTCAGCCTCTTAGGATTTAAATTTGAGGGAGTTTATGGAAAGTGGATTTAAGATTTAAAAAATAAAATAAATAAATAAATACTACAATTTTATTTATCAAAATATGTAGCAAGTGGCCATTCAACCGGTTACACCTAACCATTTAATGAATTATAACTAATCTACTTAACTTTTAAATACACCAGCTAGAATATATGGTTGATAGAAGCAAAATTCGATTGGAATCACACTTCTTTTATCAAAAGGTTGGGTCTGGAATATGAATTGTCGCCTCTCTTGAAATGGTCGATTACAAATTTGAAACTAGCAATTCAAATATGGTTCTATCTTTCAAAATTTTATAAAACAATTCAACCCAGCAGCATGCAGTAAACAGTTTGTTTCAAATAAAAGAGTCTCCAAGCTTCAATATTTGGCAGAATCTAAAGTTGCCCGTTACATGAGTGTGAATCGTTTAAAGTTTTCTATCTTTAACCAACCACTGAGAAAGAAAAAAATTGCATAAAGACATTATATTCTTTTAAAGCTTTTGTCCTCGAACATTTTCTCATCTTTGGCAAAAACTTTTTAAAATTTTCATTTTTTTTTCTAGATACGAATATGTGTAGACTTATCACATGGCACATGCATGATGTCGAACAAGTTTTAGTTCTGTCCTAACGTTATTTGTGGTCCTTAAGACAAATAATTGTTCGGATGAGAGAGCAACAAGGAGTTTGGTCCATCGATTTAGGTTATATCAATTATTGTTATCAATTTTTAAAATATCAGTCCTCTCGAAAGGTGATTCGACCTAATTAATAATATAGACCCACGTCCATGTTTTAGCAATTTGACATACATCAGTGGACTCAAAACTTATTTTTTGTAGTTTTCTGTTAGATATGTAAATATATATACTTAAGCCATATCTAGATTAAAATATATCTCGAGTTTAATTTAAAAATAGCGATTTTTCTTAAAAGTTTGTCACTTTAAATGAATTTGTCCTATATGTGAGTTCAACATTTGTGGTTTATTAGTTCCATGTCAAGAAGTCTGTCAATGTTAGAACATATTTATAATATAATATTCAATCTATTTTATAAAAATTTAAATTTAATATTTTACTTTACATAAACAATGATATTTTAAAATTTAATTTAATATCATTTGAAAAATAGTTTAATTTATAAATTATTTTATTTATCTCAAAAATTATTGGTTGGATAAAAGTAGTCATTAAAAACATCAGTGAATTCTAATTATTTTTTAAATTTATGTATAAATATCAAAGTGCCATTTTTAAAACAGAGAGTAATTTAAAAAAAAAAACGTAAACACACACATAACATGGTATATGCCCAAAATAACCATACCGTTTAAATAAATATATATAAAAGAAAGTGGCATGTAAATAATTTTGAGGTAAACTACAAATTGATCTTCATGATTAATAGGTTCATAGATGTTTTAAGCAAATAACAAATTTAACTGTTAGTACCGCTACTTTACTGAAACCACCTTTTTATATAATGAAATGTAATCAAATGTATAATGGTCTATTAGTAGTAAAAGAGATTATTTCTTCTGTTTCCGGGTTCAGTTTTCATTTGGTACGAAAATATATTTTCTAAAAGCAAAATCCAAAATTTAGAAAAAAGATCATGGACCAAAAGTTTGGGACTCACATATATATATATATATTAAAAAGATGAACAAATGCTATCTAACATAACACCATTTAGTCGAGGACATGTTAACACAATCCTCCATGCTCTTTTTTTTTTTTACAATCCTCCATGTTAATATATTAGTTTAATAATTTGTTTTTATTTCGAAGGTCTTGGAAAGTTTTATCGATTATATTTTATGTCATCATTTCTTTATAAGGTCATGATTTCATTTACAATGATTTGTTCGTTTTTGTTCTTTTTGGTAACACATTTACAATGATTTGTATTGTCAATAATTCTCTAGTGAACATGATTTTTCGTCAATAATAACACTTATGCCGGATTTAAATTTTGGTGATGAGACATAGACAACAGCAACACAAACCAGTTAAAGACATATTACGTTCCATAACTATATACTTTAGACATGTTATATTTATAGTTTTTGGACGAAAACTCTCCAAAAGAAGTATTTGATTATTTATGAACATCATTTTTGCCCAAAAACACTTGCTTAATTTTAAATATATGAATTTAATATGTGACTGGTGGTGTGGTAGTACTAATTTGAGGTTTGAAAGCATATCTAATGTAAAATTTCATTTTATTCCTAGGAATTTGAGTAACTTAGGACATATCTAGTTTTTTGCTATTATCCGTAAACGCATTTTTTACCATTAATAACGATGTTGACGTTTTGCAACAATTACAAAAAACGCTATAAATCTTTTCAAACCGTTATAAACTTCTAAAATCCAAAAGTTGGTTCCAGCTAGCGTTTGCGGTTGCAAGGGTTGTGGGTGAGCCAAAAAAATATAAAAATAAAATATTCAATTAAATTTTAAATTGTAATAATAGAAATATATATATATATATTTGAATTTATATTATAAAAATTTAAACATAAATATTTATATAAATATTTAAAATTTAATATTATAATTTTGTAAACATAGTTTTATATTTATTATTATAATAATATAATTTTAGTATTTTTAATAATTATATAAAATGTAAATATTGTTAATTTATTTAACCAATGCTACATTTGGCAGTTAACGAGTCATAAGTACTTCGTAAATGCAATAATTTTTAAGCGTTGTACCATTCGTTCAAATTTCTTAATATTACTTAAAACTGTAACCACTTTCATCTGCAAACGTCCACAACCGCTGCAATTATATCAATCAGAGTTAATAATGGAGTTAAGTTTTAATCGCTACTCTACTTTTATGTAAAAATGGAGTAGTGAATAAAAAATAAAAGTATCACTTTATTTATGGAATAAAATTAGGTTTAGTCCATAAATGGTATAATTTTTTTTACTTAAGTTTTTACTTTAAAATGAAATACAATTTGAACAAAAGTCAATTTCATTATGAAACTATTTTAGAAAAATAAGAATAAAGTTTTATGTTGAAGATTATTTAACACATAATCATTAGTCTATATTCGCCTCTATCGAATACAAAGTTTTGCATGCTTCAATTGTATACATTGGTCTTGGTTATCTGTGGCATTCTTGCAAAACTCATTGGTGACGGAACCTTCCTCGAGAATTAATCAAATGGTTCGAAGAAACCCGAATATATCTTACTAAATCAACAAAAAAATATACTCCCTTATTTTACATTAGGTATAATTGTAAATATTTTTTTTATTACAAAATAAGTGTCGTTTTCGCCTTTGATATAACTTTTCTTAATTTTATACTATAATTTATTTTTTATTAGTTAAAATATAGTTAAATATATAGTTAATTATGTTTTATATAAAAAATATATAAAATTAATTATCTTTTTAATATTTGTGCATAAAATTATAATGACGCTTATTGAAACAAAAAAAATATATAAAAAATTGCCTAAAGAAAAGCAAATCAATCAATTTCAAGTATTGAAAACCACTTTGTTAACCACTTAAAACGCGTCGCTAAACTGAGACCAACCAAAGTTGACATCTTGTAAGTTTGTAACAACTGACGTGTTACTTTGAAATAACTTTTAAGACCAGGAAAATCTAGGGTTCTTTAATTATTTGGTATATTATCTTTCCTGAAAAACAAGCTATGTATGAACTTTTCAAGATGGTGGTAAAACTATAAAGCATTATTAATTATACTGTAGAGGTTTGGGCTTCAGCAAACTTCTCTGGGCCACAATCAGCACAGGCCCACTCCAGCTCTTTTTGTACCTGATCACATACGACACATATATATATGTTAAGTATGTTTGATTAGGGTAAAAGCAAGTATTAGGAAGCTAAGGTTTACAGCAACAAGAATCAGATTAATCAGGTGGACAACAAGAGGCAACAACACAAGATCAATCACTTAGGCTTAAGTCTATTGTATCTTAGAGGTTTGTTGGTTTCCTCTAGTTAGGAATATTTGGTTCTTTGTAAACATCTATCTAGCACACTGGTTTTGTGGTGTGTCTAGGATCTCTTTGATCTAGTGGATTTTGGGAGCAGGAGTTCTCCCACGAGACGTACCGAGCCGAGGGCCGGGAACTCGTTAATTCGGTTGTGTCTTTATCTTAAGCACTAGACCTAGATCAAACTAACTTGAATCCTAAGTAACCTAAGCTAATAATCTCAACAAGTGGTATCAGAGCTTCCGGTTAAAGGTTAAGGTTGCCTAAGAGAGAGAGAGGAGCAAAGGAGGCGTTATTTAGTACCTACTCAATGGGGAAGACAAAGGAGCGTGTCGAGATCGACAGGTTCGAAGGAGGGGATGGTGATTTCGCCTTATGGAAAGTAAGGATGCTTGCTCACTTCGGGGTTCTCGGTTTAAAGTCTATTCTCAACGACGAGAAGTTGCTCAAGGAGGATAGCGATGCCAAGGTAGAATCTGATTCTACGGCGAAAGACAAAGGGAAGGGACTCGCTGGAGTCACTCCACCATCACCAACTATGGATCCTGAAAAATTTGAAAAGTCAGAGAAAGCCAAGGATTTGATTGTACTAAATGTTGGAAATAAAGTCTTAAGAAAAATTCAACACTGTGAGACTGCTGCTGCCATGTGGAGTACGTTAAACAGCTTGTACACAGAGACGTCCTTACCAAACAGAATCTACCTACAGCTCAGATTCTACACATTCAAGATGGTTGATTCAAAGTCTATTGATGAGAATGTGGATGATTTCCTAAAGCTAGTGGCAGATTTAAACAACTTACAAGTCGAAGTATCAGAGGAAGTCCAAGCCATTCTACTGCTAAGTTCTCTACCTAACAAATATGATCAACTCAAGGAGACCCTCAAGTATGGGAGAGAAACACTTAGCTTAGCTGAGGTCACTGGAGCCGCTAAATCCAAAGAACGAGAGTTGATGGAGAGTGGCAAGTTCACCAGGTCAGGTGGAGAAGGTTTGATGGTTGAGAGAGGCCGATCAGACACCAGACACGGCAGAGGAAGTGGGAAGAGCTACAAGGGCAGGTCACAGAGCAGACATGGGCGCTCGAAGTCACGTCACAGGAACAATAAAAACCCCAAGGGGTGTTTCATCTGCGGCAAGGAGGGTCACTGGAAGCGTGAGTGTCCTGACAAGAAACAGTTCAAAACAACAGATTTAGCTAATGTGGTAGAGTCAAAGGAGCCGTTGATTCTTACCGTAAGCACCCAATACGCCCAAGACGAATGGGTAATGGATTCTGGCTGTTCGTTCCATATTACTCCAGACAAGAGCTTCCTATTCGACCTGGAAGAATTCAAAGGAGGAAAAGTGTTAATGGCAAATAACACACACAGCAATATCAAAGGCATTGGGAAGATTAAAATTCTAAATCCAGATGGGTCCACGGTGATACTAACAGGCGTGAGGTACATGCCTGATATGAGCAGAAATCTAATATCCTATGGTATGTTGGAGACTTCAGGATGCAGATATGAGGGAAAGGATCTTATGGTTAAGTTCTATAAGGACAACAAACCAGTCATCTCAGGGAAATATCACGCAAGACTATACTACCTACAGGGAACAGTCTCGAGAGGAGAGTCGAATCTAACAAGGGTTGAGCAGAATATGACTAATGTTTGGCATTCACGCCTCGGTCATATGAGTCTCAAAAACATGTCCCAACTTGTCAAGAATGGCTATATCACTGACAAGGAGGTGAAAGAGTTGGATTTCTGTGAGCACTGTATAATTGGGAAGTCACACAAACAAAGTTTTCCTAAAGCAAAGCATGTGACGAAAGGTATACTAGAATACATGCATTCTGATATCTGGGGTTCTCCGTCTACGCCAGACAGCCTTGCCGGGGCTAAGTATTTCATCACTTTTATTGACGATTACTCGAAAAAGGTGTGGATCTACTTTATGAGCACTAAAGACGAAGCTTTTTCGAAATTCAAAGAGTGGAAAACAGAGGTCGAAACAAAGCCAGAAAAGAAAATCAAATGCTTGAGAACAGATAATGGCTTGGAGTTCTGTAATAGACTATTTGATAACTACTGCAAACAGGCTGGCATTAAACGTCACAGGACTTGTATGTATACTCCACAGCAGAATGGAGTGTCAGAAAGAATGAACAGAACTATTATGGATAAGGTAAGGTGCATGCTAGCCGAATCAGTCTTGGACCAAACTTTCTGGGCAGAAGCTGCATCTACGGCCATTTATTTGATTAATAGATCACCCAACTCCACCTTAGAGTTTAAATTGCCAGAGGAAGTATGGTCTGGATCAAAGCCGGAATTGGGACACCTTAGGACGTTTGGTTGCTCGGCATACGTCCATATTACAGAAGAGAAAACTGGACCCAGAGCCGTAAAAGGTTTCTTCGTGGGATATCCTATGGGCACTAAGGGATATCGAGTGTGGATCGAGGAAGAAGGAAGATGCAGGACCAGTAGGAACGTTGTGTTCAACGAGAGTGAACTATACAAGCATTCTATTGCTAAAAAGCAGGAGAACTCAGAAGTGACTAAGGAGAAAGAAAGGCAACGCGAGCCGCAAGCTAAGAAGAGAGTATCATTCAGTGATGATTTGATCAGGGGACCATCTTCTTCACCTCCTGACTCGTCTGAATCTGAAGATGCTCCTGATCAAGGTGGAGAAGATTCATCATCGGAAAGCTCAAATAGCTCCAATGATACTGAACAACAACAGGAAGATGAGGGTAAGAGTGATGTCACTGGAACTCTAGACTCCTACGTTCTGGCTCGCGATCGTGAACGAAGACAAAATGTGAGAGCACCATCTCGATACGAAGATGGCAACTTTGTAGCTTACGCGCTCAATGTTGTTCAAGATCTAGAGATTGAGGAGCCTAAATCCTATGGAGAAGCTATGAAAAGTCCTCAACGAAAACTGTGGAAACAAGCTGCCGAAGAGGAGATGGATTCCCACAAGAAGAACAGGACTTGGGATCTCATTGATAGGCCTGCTAAGGCTAAGCTAGTTGGATGCAGATGGCTATTCAAACTAAAGCCAGGGATTCCAGGGGTCGAGGATGAACGCTACAAAGGAAGACTAGTAGCTAAAGGGTACTCTCAAACAGAAGGAATTGACTACAACGAGATATTTTCCCCAGTAGTCAAGCACGTCTCTATCAGACTCATGCTGAGTATTGTCGTGAATCTAGATTTGGAATTAGAACAGATGGACGTGAAAACTCCTTTTCTACATGGAAGTCTGGAGGAAAGAATTCTAATGGAACAGCCTGAGGGGTTCATAAAACCAGGAACAGAGAACAAGGTGTGCCTACTGAGAAAATCTTTGTATGGTTTGAAACAATCCCCAAGGAGATGGAACCACCGTTTTAACAGCTTTATGAAGGATCAGCTATTTGAACGCAGTAGCAAGGACCTATGTGTGTACATGAGGGACATTCAAACGGACAAGGCCATCTACCTACTCCTATACGTTGATGACATGCTAATTGCCTCAGCAAATAAGAATGTCATAAAAGATCTCAAGGAAAGATTGAGTGCTGAATTCGAGATGAAAGATATGAGAAAGGCTTCAAGGATTTTGGGTATGGATATCATACGAGACAGAGAAAAAGGGACATTAATCCTATCTCAAAGAAAATATATTGAGAAAGTCTTAAAAACTTTTGGAATGATGGACGCAAAGACTGTGATAACGCTTACAACATCACATTTTAAACTCAGAAGCCTAATCGACAACGAGGTAAAAGAGGAGGCAGCACATATGGAAAGGATTCCGTATGCCAGCGCAGTGGGAAGCCTAATGTATGCTATGGTTGGCTCTAGACCTGACCTAGGATTTGCAGTAGGTTATGTGTGTCGCTTCATGAGCAAGCCAGGGAGAGAACACTGGAAAGCAGTTCAGTGGATTCTAAGATACTTAAAGGGAGCGATGGGTCTAACCTAACATTCAAGAAGTATTCTACAATGTGTGTGGAAGATTTCTCAGACTCAGACTATGCAACAGACAGAGATAGAAGTCGTTCAGTCACAGGTTATGTTTTCAAATTTGGAGGCAATACTATTTCATGGAAATCTTGTCTACAATCAGTAACAGCCCTATCTACAACAGAAGCATAGTACATGGCTATGAATGAAGCAGCTAAAGAAGCAATGTGGCTAAAAGAAATATGCTCAGAGTTAGGTTTCAAACAACAAGGTATTAAACTACACTGTGATTCACAAAGTGCACTAGCCCTAGCAAGAAATCCAGTAAATCATGAGAAGACTAAGCATATAGCTACCAAGTTCAACTTCATTCGGGATCTAGTGGAAGCAGGCGACATTGTTCTATGTAAGATACATACTAATGTTAACCCTGCAGATTTCCTAACAAAGACAGTACCTGGTCAGAAGTTCCAGCTTTGCTGCGAGCTTTTGAACATTCACTAAGGAGGTAGAGACGGCTCCAGGTGATCTCAACGTCATGATTCCACCTCGCATAATACAAATCACGAGTGAGTTAGTAATTATGAAAAAAAAAAAAAAAAAAAGGAGAATCAAAAGGGACACGAGACACCATGACAGACCAGAACTCAGAAGGGATCACCTGGAGAAGGATGAGAATCGAGTAGGGTGCTCGATTCAGGTGGAGGTTGAATAAGCATCAGATGGTCATGGGTTTGAAGCAGCCAGGGACTTATGGTGAGTAAATAAGTCACAACAAGGTCCGAAAGGGATCAAACTCAGTCACGAGGACATCTCAGAGACAACAAACGCCTACAGACAGTGAAAGAAAATAAGTATCAATGATAAACTCGAGTACATCGTGATACTGAAAGTAGATTTTCTTTAAGATCTACCTGAAGGATGTTATAACATATGTGCACAAGATTGCGGAGCTGTTAACTCATGAAACAATTATGAGAAGTCAGATCGGCGAAGCAAGCACATAGAGTAAAGGATCGGATAAGAAAGATCCTTACTTGATTTATGAAAGAGGTGGAGCGTGATGAGGAAACTCGGGAACGAGCTCAAGACATGACGGAATCTCAAGGTCGGTGACTGAAATACGAACCGACGAGACGACATGCAAAGAGAACAATGAAGAGTTTAGCTCAAGCTCAAGTAAGATCGCTTAAAACTTCTCACAGATGATCATATTTCCTCAAGATCTAGAGGGAGAAGAGGTACCTGGGAAGATGAGGCGACACGGAGCTACACAAGGTCACACGAGGGGACACCGATGTGGTGGAGCAACGCGATATCTCTCGACGAGAAGCAAGGAGGAGCTTCGATCGATCTCGGAGGCGCAGGTTCTTCGGGGAGGAGACACGAGAGAGAGACACTAGAGAGAGAGTGAAAGATCGAGACTGATCTCTTCACCTTCGGAGCAAGAGAGAGAAGAGAGAGCTTGTCGGCTGAGAGGATGGGCTTATGGGTCTATGGGCTTCAGTCCAAACCGGTGGAGATTTGTGGAGGTTTGGGCTTCAGCAAACTTCTCTGGGCCACAATCAGCACAGGCCCACTCCAGCTCCTTTTGTACCTGATCACATACGACACATATATATATGTTAAGTATGTTTGATTAGGGTAAAAGCAAGTATTAGGAAGCTAAGGTTTACAGCAACAAGAATCAGATTAATCAGGTGGACAACAAGAGGCAACAACACAAGATCAATCACTTAGGCTTAAGTCTATTGTATCTTAGAGGTTTGTTGGTTTCCTCTAGTTAGGAATATTTGGTTCTTTGTAAACATCTATCTAGCACACTGGTTTTGTGGTGTGTCTAGGATCTCTTTGATCTAGTGGATTTTGGGAGCAGGAGTTCTCCCACGAGACGTACCGAGCCGAGGGCCGGGAACTCGTTAATTCGGTTGTGTCTTTATCTTAAGCACTAGACCTAGATCAAACTAACTTGAATCCTAAGTAACCTAAGCTAATAATCTCAACATATACTTATTTAAAAAGTTTTAAACTATGATTATTAACAATTTCGTTTTATACTAAGATTCTAGAATTCTGGCTGTAGGATTTTGATTTTAAAGACTGTAGATGTTACTTTAAATACTTTTAAAAACGTGATTGGCATTAAACATTTTGGAAGCAGTGACTATTATACAAAAAATATTTATAATTGTGAATAATGTCCCTAAACTAATAAAAATATGCAAATATACAGAACTCTAAAAATAAAAGGTGAGAGGATATTAAGATAGTATATTTATTATTGTATTTATTGGTTTGATAAAATAGTATTTGATTATATTATTATTATTGTTTTCAATCATTCAGATATAAATTCAATTATCTACACAATAATTTTAAACCTTTAAAAATATGTATAATAATAATAGGTCATGACTAACTTAATTAGGGATAATTTTTTTTCAATCATTGTACTTATTGTTTTCTTTTATTTTGGTTGGAAAATGAATAAAAAACAAAAAGATTTGAGTAACATTTTAAAAATTAAGATAAAAATATTTCAAAGTATTGAAAATAGTTTTGAAAATGCGAATAAATAGATTTTTTCTTCTAAATGCGACTTTTAAAACTTTAAAGATCATTAAAGTCTAAAATATTGATTGGTAAATTTTTGGTTTTATGGTTTTACAAAACCATAAAATTTCAAAAACCTACCCACCAATATGGCTTTTAGTTTGATCAGTACATTTTTAAGAATTGTTATGTTAGTTTAAATTCCACGTAGTACTACAAAGATTCTCCAATAAATTATTCTATATATCTTATGAAGATTTACGCATACATATACTATTTAGAATGATTTATAAGATCTATGTTTTATGGTACTCTTTGCCCTATATTAAAGATTTTTTGCAATTTTTTTATTAATCTGCATAATTTTACATTTTTTATTACTCAAATTCAGATTTTTGGGTATACAATCATTAGTGGACTTTTAGTAAAACCAGTAGATTTAAAGATTTCTACATAAATATTTTAGGTAGTGGCTATTTAATGTTCTGGTGGTCTTTTTTTTTTTGGTCAAATGTTCTGGTGGTCTTAAGGAAAACAAATACACTAGATAAATATAACCCATAAACCACAGTACAAAACTAAATAAAGTACAAATAAAATAATCGTATATATATTTATTAAAATATGGAATAAATTCCAAACTAGCTTTTTCCTGCGTATGTATGTGCAGATATAAACAACTAAGACTACTTACAATACGATAATTGATTTCATTCAACTGTTGCATCTATTGTTTGAGGTAGTTTAATTATAAAAATGGTGAACATAAATTAAATAGAGTTGAATACTTCATTAGAGGTTGAATAACCACCAAGGGCACATGTCATTTTTGGAGATTTTGATAGTTTTATGTTTAATTATTTAAAAACAATCACTTCACTATAAATTAAACATTTTATTCATTTTATTATACATAATTATTATTTAAGTTATTTCTAAATTGAGACTAAGTTTATTTAATTTTGATATAAGATAAGTACTCGTTCGTAAAATGGAATGCTGAACTTTATTAAATAAAATTATTGTAATGAAATTAAATGTGTGTTTTTTGAAGAGGTAGAAAAAGTAAAATATGTTTTAAATGTTAAAATATGAAAATAAATGTTTTGGATCTTAAAACAATTGTACCTAGTTTTAAGACTGTGTATAATTTGAAATGTTTGAATATAAAATTTAACGGTTAGTCAGTTAGAAAATAAAATTTGTTGATATAGATTATTTGAAAAAAACCAAAAATTTAAATAAAAAGGTGGAGATTACTAGCGACAAATGTCATTTTCTAAAATCTTTTGATATTTTCATATCATGTCAATTACTTAAAACTAATAATTTTATTATATTAAATAATTTATCTTTATTTGTAATAAGAAAATTTATTATTTTAAATGATCCGTACAAAAATACTAAGTTTATTTAATTTATAAACATAAAAAACTATTATTAATAAAATAAAGTGTCGATGACCTCAAAAGAGAGAGGAAAATATAAAATATTAAAGAAAAAATATAAATTTTAAATACAGATAATTTTCTCAAATAGATTTTTTAGTTTTAGTCATAAAAATAAGAAGAAAAATAACCAAAAGATATTTAATAAAAAAATAAAAAACTCTTCTACTGATTGCTTTATATACATATGAATATAAATAGATAATAAAAAGTAAAAATATAATAAACAAAAAATATATTTTTATAATTTTGAATTATATGTTTTAAAATTTGTTTTTTTACAATTTTTTTTAGTTCTTTTAAGTTTAAAAATACTTTTTGAAGCAATTTAAAATATATATATTTTGAAGTTTTCTATTTATTTAAATGATTTAAAATTTTATTCCTTAACTATGAACTTTAAAATTATATTAGTTAACTGTATTTTTATTATTTAATAAAATTTATTTTGATTATTTTCTTGTTTAGAGATTATTTGGATGAATAGAAATTAAAAAAGTAACTATAAAAAAGTCTCTTTAAATATTGAAACCATGGTATAATGAGCGTGGGGGCCATGTCTTGGAGAACCATAGATATACGCAATTTCCTTGTTTTGAGAACTACAAGCAATATCTTACCGTGCGGTCTATATATTTGCCTATTAATTACGGATAGCAAGAACCGTTTGATATAATATAAAAAATACTCGATTTAAATATCAACTTCACAATATATTAAGAATACTGTGTACTTAAGTTGGTCGATTAACGTACGCTGTATCTCCACGCACATGTTTTGTTTGGCGAGAAATTGGAAAAGGTAAAGTTATGAATCATGCGTATTGCAATTAACTATAATCCAAATAAAACGAAGGTTTATGTGATCATCAATTTAGAAAACCATTGAATGTATCTTTTAAGTTAAAGTACTTATATATAATATTCACCTGAAGGTGTTTTTTTCATGTGATGGTATTAAGAAAATACGAAAATGTAAAGTTCAGTTTTGAAATTTCATCAAATTAGTATTGAATGGAGAAGAAAATGGGTAAAGATAGTGCTATGATTTTAAATAAGTCGAATTTTCTAAGGTTTTGGTGCGCATCGCTTTCATGTCCTTCGCGTCAGGGCCACAAAAGATGTCATATACGAGTGAGGATCCTCTGTTTTGACCATACCTTCTTTGCATACATAACAATACACAATTTGAAATTTCAAACTACAGTTTTGTTTTCAGTTAATTACGAATCCAAATATTTAAAAAGCCAATTGTTGGATGAGATTAGTATTGCAGTGGCGACCTAAAAACATTTTTTCTGAAGATCATAACGAACAAATTTGATATATAAAATAATTACACTATCAATCGAAAATACTGATCAACCAAATTGTGTCTTACTTACACAAAAAAAGAGTTTTAGAACCGAGTATTATGGACATATAGAGTCAGGTGAAAAAGACAAACACTTCAAATAAGATGAACCATTTCTTATGGTAGGTTATCTCGGGTTGTGTGGCGACGGTAGAGAGGTTCATTTATAAACATTCAGACACCGATAATAGTTTTCCTAGATGTTCTGATCTAGTGGAGTCGATTAATTATCTTCTTTTTGAATGTCTCAAGCTCTGCAGGTTTGAAATTTATCGGACTATCCGTTCCTTCCGGGTTACTTCATGAATACATCTATATACTAAAACAAGAGCTTTATGTTTTAGAAGAGGAAGGAGATAAAAGAGGTGGCTCCACTTGAAACACAATTCGATAATTTTCATAGATCTGTTGGTACATCTGGAAGGCGATGAAGACACTCTTTAATGGAAAATTTATATTCCCGACTGATACTCTTCAACTTGCGTTCCCTTGAGGTAAAATGTTGGAGAAAGGTTAACGAAAAGGAGGAAGCAAACGAGGATCATGAGGATCCTCCTACAACGAAAGTTGAGACAGTGCCCCCTTGGATACCTCGAATCCCCTCATGTCAAATTTATGCTTCATGGTTGGTATCGCAGTGGACTGATCAGACTTAATAGACATGACTACGAATCTGATGGACTGACCAACATTCACATCACAAATTGATGTGTTCTGGGAGACTACAAGAAGACTTCCAAGATGTGAGTCTTATTCATATTCCTCGTAGTAGAAATGACCGGACGGACTCACAAGCAAAAAAGTAAAGACAAGAGGCTATATTTTCTTCTATATAGATTAGACACAGACAAACAGAATAAATCTTTAGAAAATCGGCTCGTTTAACCAAATTTTAATCTAGTTAAATGGGTAATTGAAAAAAAAAAACTATTAGAATTTGAAAAAGGAAGAAAAATGATGGTAACCCATTTCTATCTTTCTCCATCAGATATCCCAAAAGGATAACATATCAATTCATCTCTTCCTCTCTCTTTCCCCATATCACTCGATTAAACTTTAGGTTTCCATTACATGTCATATTTGGTGCATTCAATACCCATCAAACGATCCTCTGTATTACCTACCACTGGTGGTATATGGATTATGTAGTAACTAAAAATGGCATAATTATTAGTAGATTTTTATATTATACCACAACTAATTTTATTAATTTAAACCTGCCATCTCAGCTATAAAATACTCATAGCATAAGTGTTATATTATACTGAAATTTCAGTATAAAAGCATCTCAAATGGTTAGCATCATTTTTTTTCCAAAATATGAAATTCTTTAAAAAATAAAGCAACATGCTCTTCAATGTTTTGCTTCATCTTTTCTTCAAACATAAATATTCTAAGTATGTCCTATCACTATTTTATAATTAATTATCAATAGTAATTTATATTTTTCAAATTTATTAATTCAACCCAATTCTTTTGTTTTAATAGTAATCCGACATAATTACTACTTATTATAAGTTAAACATTATCATATGATACAATTATTACAAATAAATAAATAAATAAATATTATATTAAAAAAACACTAAATACATATATCTCTTAAGTGATTAACCAAAATATTTCAAAGCCAAAAATGAGCTTACTTTGTTTCATATTCTTCCTAATCGAACATAGAATTTTCGGAAATTAATATTCTCACGCTTTCGCTATTAGCATATAATTAGATGAAGATAATGATATAAACTTAAAATTAATCGGGTGACATAGGCATTTATAATTTATGTGAGTACAAAATAATAGCAAGTTAAAGTTAAGAATTAGTTTGTAAATAAAAAAAAATATTTTAAAATAATGGATAAAAAACTGAACAGTTTTTTTTCAAATTTGAAGAAACACTATTTAATTCTTCAAAATTTGAAGAAATGAAGAAAAATGAAATACCATTGAAACAAAAAAAAATGATGCAAAAAGTAGAAAATGAAACACTATTGGACATGTTCTAAGACATATAAAATTGATAATATGCTATCCGGTAACAATAATTTTATAAGATATACTTTTATTTTTTATTTAAAAAATGAAAACTGCTGACTCGGTCTTATGTGGTTGTCTAAATATATTAGCCATAAGCTATTAAATATCAATGCTTTAAAAATTATATAATTAAATTTTAGAGTTTAAAATTCATGTTTCATTAGTTTTATAGATTTTTAGTCATAATAAACATAACAAACATCAATGAATCTGAACCAATGTGCTTAACTTGCTTAAGCCATCTGACCACTCAGCATTAACATTTTATCTATTAACAATCATCTAGATTCTCTTCACCCATCCACCAAACCGTTTGGACTTTTTAATCAGGTTTAAACATTTATAAAGAAAATAACCAAATTAACACACGTTTCTTATTACATGATTTGTCAGAATTAAATTATCTAAATTATAGGACATCTTACTAGATGATTTTGTGGATCCTGATATACTGAATTTATTATTAGAACATATCTACTAGGCCCAGAGTATCATCCGGCTAAATTTTCACAAGGCCCATTATCTATAGAAAAACAAAGAAGCTTACGCTATCAAATGCCTTGTTATGAATCACTAATCCCTTTCCTTAATAATATAAACGGTGTATAATAGACTATAGTTAATAGCGCATGACCACATGGTAGCCAGTATGATATATGCTCATGAACAGAATCTAATACGAAGCTTCTTAAATATATTATAAACTAATATTGTTGTACTGATTTGATTAAGAAGACATTATTATAAAATCATTATGTTGTTAAAAGTTTATTTAGTTATATTGAAAAAAAATTGATTAATAGAAAAGATGAAAAATTACAAACTAACGGCTTCAGGTTCCGGTGTACAGTTCAAATCCAAACTTAACCCGACCCGATTGGTTCCATCGAATTCTCCGTCTCCAACGCCGTTACCATGTCTTGACTCAAGGTCCTGTCTCAGTTTCCTCTTCTTAGACGGTAACTCTCTTTCATCGACACCGCCGTTAACTTTCGCAGCCGTCCGTGTCGCCACGTGTACTCTTCGTAATATCTTGAAAAACTCATCCACCTCTTCCTCCGTTACGGTACGTACGGCTTCCGTTGACAACATCCCTCTGATTCCATCACCGTTATCTTCTTGACGGCATTCTTGTCTCTTCTTCTCCGAGCTCATCCTCTGCCACAAGAAATAATACTTTGTTTAGAGTTTTATTTTAGAGAGAATTATAATGATAGTCTTCTTTAATAGACCGTCGGTGTGGACTTTGAACGGTCGATATTGTCGACATTAAGATAAAGAAATGGACGATAGAGATCGATGATGACATCACATTGCGACGTTAAAGCATGAGCTGCATGACGTTGTCGTTTAAGTGGGGCTTTAGAATACATTAAGTCATGTGGAATTTTTGGTATCTGCTTATTATTATATAGAAAGACTAGTTTTTTTTAGTTGACGAAAAAAAAAGACTAGTTTTTATTATTTAAGTAAGACCAAGCACGTTCAGACAACATAAAAAAAGAAAAAGAGAGAGAAGACCAAGACGTTGTGAATTGTGATCATGGTTAACGTGAAAAAAGTACTCCTGCGAATATTTTTTGTAGATTTTTATTCGAACTGTCATTTCAAAACAAACATGTTGTCTGCAATAGTTTCCGAAAAGTAAATACACTAATAATTTTTTGTTTTGTAAATTAATAATTGATATTGGTGTTTGTATTTAAAATGATCACTAATGCGATTTGCAAATCTAATTTAAAAACTGTTGAGTTTTGTTTTAGCTAAAATGAAATTGGGTATTGGACTTTAATCTTACCTATGATTTTGAATCAATTTTTTTTAACACCATAAACATGGTGTAAATATATATATATGTTCTACAAAAGAATAACGGCATGATCATCAATGATTTTTTCACCAATTTTTCAAGACTAAAAAATAAAAAATTGAAACTGAAAAAACAAAGAGAATCTAGATTTTTGAGAAGCATTTCTTAGTAGAGACTAACAAAAAAAAAGACAAATTCTTCTTTCACTTGCATATTTTTAGTTAATTTTTTTTTAGGAGTTATTTGTGAAATAACCAAAATTTTAAAATTATATTATTAAAAAAGGGGTAGAGAGTGATAAGAAGAGAAAAGAGGAGATAATGTTATTTTGGTTAGTGGGTGAAATTATTTTTTTCGGTTCAGTTTCTGTTATTTTTAATTTAAAATTTAATAAAACAAGTAAAATATTATATTCCAGTACCTGCCAATGCCATACTCTCTCACTTAACAGTGGGTATCTCTAATGGTTATCTTCAAAATTTTCTTCAAAATAATGTAAAATGATTTTGAGTTTTGCTCCAATGATTATCCTTATTTTTATAATAGTATATTCCAAGTATAATATATTAGTAATACTTATTATTAACTCTAATAAGGTTATGTATTTTAAATTCTTACAAATTTTACCTAACTATAATTTTTATTCTAATTAAATATTTATTTTATACATAAATTTAGTTTCAAAATATAGAAACTAATTTATATGAACTTATAATTGTATTGGTAAAAGTATTATTAATTTTAATAAAATATACAACATAAATATTTAATCATTTAGATATAAATTAAAACTATATAAAAGTTAAGTATTAAAAAACTTTAAAACGAAGTTGCAAATAATACTCCTTTAAATTTAAGGGAACTATTTATATCTTTACTCTTTTCTTAAAATAATATACCTTTAAAAAGATTTTCTCTCATTGATGTTTTTCTTTAAAATGATATACCCTTACGGTCTTAGGGCATCCACATCAATGAACCCCCCCTTGGGGTTCATCTTTTCATTTTTTAATTATTAAATTTTTTTGTTTTTCTTTTTTGTTTTTTTTAAAAAAAAAAAAAAAAAAAAAGATAGACCAATCGCGGGCCGCCACGTGTCGTGAACAGTGATGATACGGGTTCACCAGAGTTAACCCCAAAGGCACGGGTTCATCACTGTTCATCTAGAAAACTGTGTGAACTCCCCTTATGAACCCTCAATGTGCATGCTCTTAAATACCAATAGTTTGCTACGTCTAGTTGGAATACTGTTTTAGCTGTGTTTTCATTTGTGAAACATATAAAAAATTTACTAATGAAATGAGTTTTATTAATATCTTGAAATGTAGAATATATTATATATGGATATTTTATATATCAACGCTTACTAATGCGTGATTCTAGAAGACATTTCCAGATTACTAACAAAACTTAGTAAATAAACAAAGACTTCAAAGTAGAGTTAACAAAGACCTAAAACTAACACTCATTTTTTCTTATTTTCTTTCCTTTTTAATAACCAAATATATCATGAACCCCACCAAGATGGTCCAGGCTAAAGTCGAGTGTTCGTAGCAGCCTACATTATCTGTTAAAGAACGATTCGATCACCAGCGAAAATATTAAATTTTACTTCCAGTGGCTAGTGAAATTTGAATCTAGGTCGGTATTGGCGCCAAAACTCCCTCAAAACCACTGTACCGTCCTCGCTTGATTCATTTTTTTCTTATTTCTAACATTTTACATTGTCTTTTATTTCATCCACATGATCATTGAGCATCCATTTCAATTTGAACAATCTACAACAATTTTGTTTTATAAAATTCAGCACTCTACTTTACTATGTTTATTTTATTTTTATCTTATAGTTTTATACTACATATTAATAATAATTAAAAATTAAAATTAAATTAAATAATTAAATGATCTATTATTAGATTCTGTTTCACAAAAATATTTAATATATAAATAAAATTTTATTGGAGATAACTAAATAATTTTAATGTTTTTTCTGTTCAAATAAAATGAATGAATCAAATTTCTATAAAATGACAAAAATAAGAAATTTTGATATGATAATATAATTTTTTTTATTACTATCAAAAAATTCAGTCACCAATAAAATAAACATTTGTTGTGATCTTATCAATTTATAATTTGATGGAAAAAATTTCATGTTTTGATTCACTTTACGCGAGGATGTAGTGTGTGCACTTCATGTTTAGCATACGAGCCCCCTAATGAAGGGTTTTAGCTGTGAGATTATCAAATTATATATATATATATAACTTTACAAGAAACTCAATCTAAAATATTTCTGCAGAAAAATATTAGATTGGATTTTTCGTAAAATTAAGAATTCTATAATTTATATATATAGATATATTGAGAACTCCGGAACTATAACACTTCATATATATATATATATATATATATATATATATTAACTTTACAAGAAACTCAATCTAAAATATTTCTGCAGAAAAATATTAGATTGGATTTTCCGTAAAATTAAGAATTCTATAATTTATATATATAGATATATTGAGAACTCCGGAACTATAACACTTCATTAGGGGTGGTCTAAGCTACCAGGTGTATTTACTATTTAGTGATCTCCACTTTTATTTTTCAGGAGGTTAAACAAAATCAAACAACTTTAGTCCAACTCATTTTTTTTTTCATTTTGTCAACAAATCCATTGCATTTATTCAACAATTGAATAACAAATTCAACATCCTCGATGTATTTGGTCAAATAAGTTGTGGAAAAGAAATAGTAGTAAACAAAACCTAAAACACCAATCGCTAGAATTTTTGCGAGTCATCGTTAGATCCGCCGTCTCCTCAGTGGTTTGGCTTCATCACCACTAGAGGAGGCTCTTCTTTCATTCACCTCACCTTCTCTTCCCATTCATTGTGGTGTCATTGTTTTCTCCGATGTTGGTCATGGTATTCTTCTTCTCCTTCTCTCTATGTTGTGGTGTTGTTTTCCCCTCTCATGTTCGGTTGAGATTGCTATGGTTGGTCTATACTTGTTATTTTGGGTTCTTCCTTGCTTGGTTCCATCTGTCTCAGTTTGTATGTGCTTTGTTTATTGCTCTTTCAAGTGATGCTTAAAAAGAGTGCCTTCTTTTGGTCTTGGTGCAACGGTTCAGTCATGGTGTTTGATCGTTGCTTTTCTCCATCGGTTGAGTTTATCTGGCTCTAGTCCATCGAGTTAGAGCTTCAGCTCTTATTTACGTGAAAGTTCGAAAGGTTAAACGAGTCAAGCTTGTGTTTCAAGTCAGTGGTATTTCACCATGATGAAAATCTTTTGAATTAAGATGGATTGAGGTTTATAATTTTTTTCTATTTGAATGGTACCTATTGGTATCGTTCAAGTCTTTGGTAGTTTTTTCTTTGTCCTGGTGTATTTATTTTCTGTATTTATTTATGAATTTATGTGCTCTATTATAACTAAAGTACATTTAAGAAATAACCCCTACTTTCATATGTAATATTATAGAAATTGCCACTGATAATTAGACAAAAGTTAAAGTCCTCATTAATAGCATTTACATGATTCAAATGAGAAGAAAATTGTGTACATTGTACAGAGGAGGTTAAATTCAGACCATCAACTAATTTTAAATAAGACAATGTATGCATTTACTATTAATAAAGATTTTATATGCATTTAATATGATCAATACATACCTTAGAGCATGTTTATTGCTGACTCTTAAGTAGGTATCTTACAATAATTATAATTAAAAAAAGAAAAAAAATAAAAAATACAAGAGTCGTATCTTAGGTCATGATTAACCCGGGTCTCTTAAGGTGAGGTTCTTAACGTAAAATTTATCTTTTCAATTTTTTTTTTTTTACATTTTTCCCGCTAAGAGACGTCTCTTATGGTTCTTATTTAAGAAACGGTTCTTAGATTTTCTTAGTTAAAAGTTAAGAAACGTCTCTTAGAAAAACTAAGAACTCCACCTTAAGAGACCGCGGTTAATCATGTTCTTAATTAGGAGAAGCAAGCAACATTGCTTAAGGGCACATGTCACAAATCAATTGGCTGAGAGGAGAGTGTATTGTTATCTCTGTCTCGTTTCTTCTTTTTCTTTCTCTCTCTCTTTCCTCTCTCTGTTCCTTTCTCTTTACCATTGGAAGACTAAAATTATGTATTTCTTAACATAAATTTTTAACTTAATTTTTAATATTAAAATATTGACTAAGAACTCATTTAAGGTTTATTACAATAAACATGCTCTTATTGTTCATGCGATTTCCAGCCATTTTATGAAGACTCCAATCAATTCAAAACATCTTTGAGTTGTGAACATATATAATTCATGTGCGTTACCAATTTCGTCAAGGCAGACTATTGATATCTACAAGATCATACTGATATCATCACAACTTTAATTAAGCATATCTTGTTTACATATGAAATAATTATGTCTATGATTTTAATCTTCTTCGCTAATGAATATCACATACATTTAGGCTCTTCGGGATATGGATCAAGTTCAAACTCTCAAAATTATTTTGTAAAAGACAAAATGAGGTTCTCTCTAAAGTGTGTGTCGGATAGTCTACCAAATTTGTAGTCATATCCATGAAATATGAGTATGTAGTCTCGATTCGAATCAAAGAAATCTACATAACTCTCACATGTGGTATCCCACATCTCTGGACTGCACATATATATATTTGTTTCATGCAAATTATATTCCATATGTTCCTGAAAAAATTAATTATTTTATGGAGTATTTACGCATATTATAAATACCATGAATAACTATGATAAATTTCTTATTTATTTTATTATATATTTTCTAATAATTATCAACCAAAATTCAAATATTTTTAAAAAATATACAAAATACTTTTAAAATATAGAAAATCTAACTTTAAGGAACAAGAATTTTTTTTAAAAAAAAATCTTACTTTCAGGAACGTAAGGAATATAAAAGCAATCCTATATCGTTTTGAGAGTTCGCATCAAAACTATTAAAACTGAAGTCCAAGTTTGCATTAATCATGGCTTCATTATCCATATAACAAAATCTGCATTGTCTTTAATATTACTAAACCAACGAAATTATAGTTACATACTAAACCAAATATTTTTCTGTTTAGTATTGTCCACATATCAAATCGTATCTATCCAAAATTCAATTCACTACTTTTATATACCAACTGTGTATGTGTTTCAAAACCAATTATTTCTCGGTTTGGTATTGTGTGCATAATCAAATCCAGTCTATCAAAAATTCAATTGACTACTTTTTATATCAATTGTGTAAAACCTACAACAAAATTCGATCCATCATATATCATGATTATCAACCATGTAATTATACATGAGCAGTTTTTTAAATACCATTTTAATAATATTATACATTATTTTTATTACATAAAACAAAATTAATAATTTAATCAGGTAACTATGCATTGTTGATTTTTGTTTTTATCAAATTATAAATGTAACCCCTAAATTTTTAATATATAAATTATTAATACTGTATAACTACATAGAAAAAAAATCATACGATACAATAATGAAATATACTCCTTCCGTTTTTTATATTTGATTTTTTAGGATTATGCACATAAATTAAGAAAAATTTAATTTTTATCATTTTCTAAACAAAAACATCTTTAGTTGTTTACCTAACCACAATTCAACCAATAATAAAATAGAAACTATAATATCATTGGTCATCTAATATTAATCACTAATAAATTTTACATAGAAAATTGAAAACGTCAAATAATTTAGAACAAAAAAATTCTTCTAAAACGTCAAATATAAAAAACGGAGGGAGTGTATTTTAAACAATACAATAAAATAGTATAAGTGGAACCATTAAATATTTGTTTTTAAATGTTTATATAATTCGTAAAAACAAACATTTGTGGGTGAACGGATCAAACTTTAATTTATTCTATTAAAACATGATAATGACCTATTGGTATATGTGTAGTCCAACAATTATTTTCTAACATTATCTATTTAATATATTTTCTAACTGTTACAAATAAACTACCACTTCTAATACCATAATTTTAGAGATCCACTAACTTATATAATTGTTTCTTGACATATTTCATATAATTATCAAAAAATTAAATAAATTAAATTAATATTAAACACAAATATCATGCCAAAACTATTTAAGTTTCCTAAAAATAATTTAAAACAAAAAATAAACCCGTCTTTTGAAAGAGCGGGTCAGAATTTAATTACCAATTTTGTGGATATATAATTACTTAAAAAATCGTCAGTCATTGTCAATGACTCATTGACTTTATATGAAGACTCCAATTTTCAAACTAAAAGTGGAAATAAGACTTGTGAATCGTAATGAAAATATTGGGATGTGACAATCCCATGTTCGAAGCGGCCTTCTTTGCCTACAGCAAGAAAAGTAAACAACTTCTAGTTTATTTAGTTAGCCTCCTAATTGATTAGTGTAATCGAGTATTAGTTTAGTAGTCACTACCCAACATATTTTTCAATTGTATTTTTTCTACGTCACAGAGCCACAGTGCAGTGTAGCAGCAGCGATAAGTAGTGGTCACTATTTTTACCAACTGTCCACAAAATAATGCCATGAATAGTATGTTTTGTTAAACAATTTGACTACAATAAAAGGGCCATCGTGGTCCGTGGTTGAATTAAAGACTCTAGAATGAAAACAAAAAAAAATAAACCAAAAGGATTAATTCTTCTGCGTTTTATAAACTTTAATGCTCTATTAAAGACTATAGAATGAAACAAAAAGATAAACCAGAGAATTTAATTCATCTGCGTTTTTAAAAATTTTAATGTTCTTTATTTGTGAAATATGTGTTTCTTCAATCGTTTTTTTTTAAATTACTTATTCAGTCCGAAATATAAAAAAATTTAAGCAATGTTTGATGTTCGTTGATGAGTCACTGATTCTAAATGCCTGTGAGCTTGATTTTCTCTTACCAGAAGAGAGCGACCTGTTCTTAGATGATATTGTAAACATCATTTGTCTTGAATGTGACGGTCCAAGCGAGCTTCCAAACTATGACTTCTCCGACGTGAAGATCGATCTTGGTCTCATTAGAAACACCATTGACAAGTTTGCTTTCTTCGACAATAGTTTTGTTGACAATAGTATTTGATGTTGTGGAGGAGATGAGCGAGGTGAAATCTCTCAATATTTGTATGTTTTGCCTATTGGGTTATTCATGTAAAAACCTAGTTGTCTTTTTGTGATTTCTTTTTCTTATAAGTCATTACCAATGTTCTAATTCGGTTTTGGTCGGGTTGATTCAAAGCTAAAAGATAAACTAACTAAATTGATCCGGTTTATTATGATCAGGGCTACTTGAGATTCACCCATGGATATAGTCGAGCAAAGTAAAATATTAGTTCTCTTTTTCTTCAAATTAATTTTGTTATTTAACCTAAACATATGGTATCCCTTTGGGGTTTAACATGTAACCCTTGTGTTAGAGTTTTAGCATTTTTTAATGAGTTTAATGTAGAGTTTTCTTAGAAAGTTGTTGACACAAAAAACAAGTGTGGCACAAAGAATATGTGATGAAAATTTAATGCACGATAGATCTAATTTCGTTCGTTCTTAAATCATTTCCAGAAGATTTTTTAATATAAAATACATCTTTGCATACTTTTCTATATAATTAGTATTTGCTCTCTTCAAACAATCAGCTATATAATTAATTATGTATACATCATTTGGTAAATATTTAGCATTTTTGTCGATTTTTTTATTTTAAAAAAATTAATTGTTAAGAATAACATAAGTTAAGTACTACTTTGCAAAAATACACACTATCAAAAATATATTAACATTTGGGTTCACACTCTATTGACTGTTGTTTAGTGTTAAATGAGTGAGGTTGAATTTTAAATGTTTTACAAATATTTAAAAAAATTAATTAAGTCTATTTTATCAAAAAATTAAAGTATTTTTGAAAATAATCATTCATTAAAGATAAATTTGTAAAGTGGTATGGTAGAAATGATTTTTTTTTCTGAAATAGAGATTGTATTTGTATTCTTCAAGCAATCAGCCATATAACTAGTTATTGATTAGACCATTGCGTAATATTTAACATTTTCTTTTCGTATTTAGCATTTTGAACATACTTTTATTCCACACCAGAAGAAGATTGGAGATTCTTCTACTGTTTAACTCGTTGAGCTTTCTTAATGTTTTATCTCAATATGTGTATTCGTCAACTAGGCCTTGGGCTTTTTCATATAATGGCCTTTAATTGTTTTCTTCTTCAAAATAGCCCATTTGAATCCTTGATACTAGCACAACAATTTAACTAACAATTAAGGTTTGTGTTACATTGTGTATATTGTACAATTTATTAGACCATATGATCTAATGTGTATTTCAAGTGTTTGTCATGTGATTTAAACCGTGCTAATCATTGTATTAAATTTAGACAAAAAATAACTTATTTGATTTTATTTTGCTCTAGGTTGTATAATGTTTTTAGCGGAATGTAGACATTTTTTTTGGCAGACATCTTATTTTATAGTGCTCCTCTTTATTGTCACATTTTACAAACAACATAAAAGTTAGTATATAAAGAATTCATATAATAAACAGAAAATGTCATTTGATATGAAAAATACTCAATTTTTATAAACTAGAAAGGAACGAGTATTGTGTTGGTCAGCTAGTACTATTTTTTATAAAGAGAGGACTTATGAAAAAAAAAACTCCTTAAAATTACTATTATGTAAATATAAAAAATCATACCCGTACACCACACATACAAAAACAAAAACACATACAAAAACAAAATTTCGGGTTCATACTTTTATTTTAACGTTTTAGCTAAGACAAATACAATACTAACCTGAAATTCGAGACATCGACCGACATAAAAATTTATCAGGATAAATAATTTAGTCGTACAATTGCATATGTGAAAAAAAAATGAGTACTCATAAATCAAATATAATAATATTAAGAAATGAGCATTAGTTTCAATTGTTTGTTTTAAGATAATAACATGTACCAAAATTAGTAAAAATAATTAATAGTCAAAGAGATTCTGAAAGCCAAACAGAAAGGGACAAACATGAAAGCCTCTCGGCGGCATATTACGTGGCGCTTCACACATTTACTTCTATGTCTCTCATAAAACACCCAAATTCGAGACCTCTTTTTCCTACATTTTATTCTGACTTTTTTTTATAAAAAATTATAACGAGTTTTAATATATATATATACTATATAATTGCTTGACTTCGTATTGACTAGAATACAATCAAATGGCAATAAAATGGAAGACTTTCGAAAACTGCAAGCCGTAGCCAAGAAAATGAATACATATAACTCGATCTTTCTTTTTTAAAAAAAATCGATTTTACTCACTCTTTTTAAGAAAAAAACAGTACTATTATCGATTCTTATTACTAAAGTACAGCACATAGTATTATCATTTCTAGCTAAATATACACTTTCTCCAAACAAACGAACGAATATTTATTGTATAAACATGACCACTTGCGGATTTCGACTGAACTAAAAATATTATTGTTGAATCATTTTTCTTTCATATGATGGCTGAATAAAATATTAGAATGAAGTACATGAGCTCAAAATATTTAAGTCCAAAAAAAGGTTTAAGACTATTTCTTATAATAAAAAAAAAATAAAACCCTAAAGTGGTCTAATATAAACCATAGACGTCAGTTTTCTTTTTGTAGGATCATACATCGTCTGTCGTCGTCGTAATTTTACACTCTAATTTGTTGTGGAGTGGATGATATATTAAGCGATGTCTATCACTTTATCCACACGATATACTACGGTCTACATAAATATAAAACATCCATCACATTTTTCTTGCATAAACATGATATACAACCAAGTGGTTTTAGTCTAGTGGTAAATGGATTTCGGCTGAAATTTCCACCATTGATTCAATTTCCATTGGCTACTCATAAACGTTTTAAGTAACAAGAAAATTTAGATTTTTATGGGTCTCATGATCATGATGATTAATATTTGAATCTAGAATTTTTTTAGAATTCACCATGGTTATCAAAAATAAAACTTGATCATTCATAAAAAAACACTCATATGGAGTTGACATAAAAAACACATCATTAGAAACATTGACATACCCTAAATTTTACACTTTAATTTGTTCTGGAATGGATGATATATTGCATAAACATGATCATTCATAAAAAAAAACATGATCACTCATATGGAGTTGTACTTAACTATAAGTACTATTTTAAAAAGAGTAAATTTTCGTAAGTTTTTAGCAAGTCACGTGGATTTCAGTTTTACCCTTTTCCATGAAGCTTTTAATTTGGACATTGCAATTTTTTTACAAGTTGTCTTCATTTGATTTTGTTAAAGAATTGGTACAATGGAATAAATATATTGCAAAAGAATAATTCCAAACGCTACCGTCCATACCATTTCTTTTGTTTTTGTTTTTGTTTTCCTGAACACCTTTCTTTTCTTTTTATTTTATAGTATCATTTTGTGACTGTAAAAAACAATCTCAGATCTCATCGTGTCATTAACTTATCATCTTGTCCGCGAATCCCTATGGTAATTTAACCCTTATCTTTTTTTTGTCCCTCGACTTCTTTTTCAAAATTTCTTTTATCCCTTCTCTGTTAATTTTTTTTTCTTCTCTGTTAATTACCTTTGTAGCAATACGTATCTAGTTTAAACAGATGCTTATCTGTAGTAATGGCTAAACAAATGTATGCAAACATTTATTGGCACAATGATTTTACACATAGAAATTCCATGTGTTACATATCTAAATCGTAAGAATCCTTATATGCTATTTTAACTCATCTAAGTTTCCATTAATTTGAAAGTTTATTGGTGTTTAAATACGGAGAAACTCTAAAAATGACATTATGTATCTCAATAACAAAAACTATGCTTGATAGTTTACGATATACTATTATACTTTGGCATATTTTCCTACAAATGTTATAGTTTTCTATAAGTAATCTATATTTACGTTACAGTATAATTTTAAAGGTGCACTTTTACCAAACATCTGTATTTCAAACTCTTTTATCTATATTTCTGATTAACCGGGATCTCTTAAAGTGGGGTTCTTAACTTTTCTAAGAGATGTTTCTTAGGTTTTCTTAGTTAAAAGCTAAGATACGTCTCTTAAATAAGAATCATAAGAGCCGTCTCTTAGCGGGAAAAATGTAAAAAAAAAAAAAAAAATTAAAAAAACAAATTTTACATTAAGAACCCCACCTTAAGAGACTCGGGTTAATCATGGCCTACCAATGTCAGATAAAAGTTTCGAGGGGTGATTTTCTTGATAAGACTTCCACTAATTAAGTAGAACCATACCGTCTGTATGCCTAATTTTTTTTTATGTTTTAAATTTAACAAAGTTGACTGTGGCAGTGCGCATAGGTTGGGGAAAAAAAGAAAAGCTTATGGATTGGCCAGTCGTAAAAGCAAGAGGCTTTTCTGACTTATATATAATGGTCAACACCAGAATTCCTGTAAATAGGTCAACTGATCTGACGGCTGTTATAACATTTCACCATACACAAATTCATAATACTGCATTTTGCTTCCCAAATTTTCTTGCCGTAATGTAAAATGTTGTAACGAATAAGTGCAGACAGATTAAAAAGTAAACAAGAACATTATTAATTATACATTTAACTTCATTTCAATCAATAAAAAAATAATCTGCACAATATATAAAATCAATATATTTTGTATTGAAATTTTAAAATGTCACCTAATTTTGAATTTTTTTTAGGCGTCATCTATTAAAAATTGGAATAAGTAATATATTTTGTTGTTTATTTTCCTAGACCATGTAGCCAAAATAATTTAACTTGGAATATGGTCACAATTTTACTTGGAGTATGATCACTAAATACCAATATACATAATTTCCCATTTTGGTGAAAAATTTAAGAATGTACAAAACATATTAACTTACACAAACATTCTGTCCTACCAAAAACATCTCTCTCTCTCTCTCTCTCTCTCTCTCTCTCTCTCTCTCTCTCTCTCTCTCTCTCTCTCTCTCTCTCTCTCTCTCTCTCTCTCTCTCTCTCTCTCTCTAGTCGTTTACAACTTGGATCAGATTAAACATTTATTCAACGATATTTACATATTAATTTGATTCGCTGTAAATGCATGTGTCATCAGACGTGACGAGTACCAAGAAGAAAATGATCAGAACTTTCATTTGAAAAGCAGAACCTGTCCAAAAAAAAATTAGGGTTTATATGCAGAAAAATCAATACATTTTTTTTTGAAAAAAAACAATGCACATTTCTAATAAAACTTCAACATTGACACGGTAAATGCATAAATCTGAAAATGTTTATAGATTAGTGATGAAAATCTCCAAAATACCCTCGTTTTCCCCTTACATCGACGAGAAAAACGTGGGTATTTTGGGTAGAAACACTTGACTGATTGATTACATAAGAGGCACAAGAAAATAAAATAAAAACATCAAGAAACTGCATCGTCTAGTTATGGAGAGGATCTGGACAGCTTGGTACCGTTCTTTTACTGTCACTGATCCCTTTTCCGACTATAGAATCCACCGGAGAAAACTTTCCGGCGCCGAAGTACTTCTTCATTAGATTTTCTTGGTTACTAGCCGGAGCAGTAGAGGTTGTCTTCGCCGGCGTTTCTGGAAATACCCGAGTTGCCCCTGTTTGGGAATTTACACAAAAGAGATAGAGTAGAGAAGAAAGCAAGATCACCATTAGTAGAGAGGAGCTTCTCCATTCTCGAGCATGAGTCATATCCCAAACCTAAACCCTAACATAAAGCTAGTCTTCTTGATTAAACCCTAACCCTCGATTTTAACTCTCTCTCTTCTCTCCTCTATGAGTTAGATGTATCTTCTCTAACTAGTTCTGAAATTGAGAGAGAGAGAGAGGGAGAGAGAGAAAGAGATTAGAGTTTTGTCTTGTGAGAACAGGAGTGGCTTTCATGCAAAATTTGAATGGCCCACGTGAATGGGTACATATAAATACAAGACAAGATCTGATTTAGCTTGGATTTTTTTTTGAAGTTATATTAATAGTACGTACGTCACATATCTAATAATGATAAATAGTTGTATAGTACGATTATTGGTGTATATTTTTTTGTGTAATTGTGTATATATTTTTCTAAAAAACAACCATCTACTAAAATAATATAAATAGTGTTTTCTCTCTTGTTATGGAATTGTCAAGAATTTAATACGTAATATAGTTTACAACTTTAGATTTATACTTAGATTCTGTTTCCTTAATTTAAATATACTTTATAATTTACTTATACATTTTCTAATTAGATTATATTTCCTAAGTTTACATACACTTTTTATTAGTTTGAATATACTTTTAAATATAATACATAAATAGTTTATAACTTTAGATATTTTTCAGACCCGCAAGAAAACAAAAACATTTAGCAAAAAAAGAAAAGAAAATAAAAATTTCAATAAAACCAATAAATGCACCACCCACCAACGTACTTACCTTTTTTGGTATGAATTTCAAAAAGTTGTCGTTCTGGAGTTGCTTTATAGGTGTTGATGTAGCAGTCATGTAGAATAGGTTTACTTTTAGAACAACTTATGTAAAAGTTCAGTGCTATTTATTTTGTTTTGTTGGTCAACCTCTATATATAAATACACGAACTGATATAGTGTATATAATAAATTTGAATGTGAATATGGAAAAAAAATCTTTGTGTTGATCAAAAAAAAAATCTGTGTCATCATTCTTGAGTCTTGACTAATTACATGACTAACTGTTATTAATTACAAGATACTGTATTATAATGTAAACGTCTTGTCTCCAGAAATGAGGATAACGTGACGTAACAAAATGGTGAATACGTTTGGTTTTGTTGTCCAATATGTGAGATGAGTTTGAATAAAGGGTGTCGTTTTATTAACTGCACCTTGCCGTTTTGTGTTTGTTTCTATTCCAGTTTTTGCTCTTTACTTTCGTCGCTTCCTCTTGCCTTCTTCCTCTTCGTGTCAGAAATAATAGATGAAGATCCCATCATGATTTTACCATCATGCTACTGATCCAAAGTGTTTCATCTTTTTTTTTTTTCTTATTTAAAAGTTCTGCAATTAAGCATATACTAACTAATATATTATATCAATTCTTAAATCGAAACTATCGAATGTTCTAATAATCTACAACAAAAAACAGCCACACAGTTTGTTTTCGTCTGGAGAATCAGTTTTTTTTTAAAAAATAATGGTTCACTTACTCTGCATAAGTGATTATATACGAGATGTATATACAATGATACAACTCAAATGGCTTACTGCGAGTGTAAATAAATTTCTGCTAGTAAATAAATTAAATCCTATTCGCCTTTATCATTGGTACTTTTTTTTTATCTTAGGGGTACAAAGTTAAATGAGTGATGCTTTAAATATAACTAGCCTTTGACCCGCGCGCCCGCGCGGGTGTTATTTTTATGAATGTCAAATATTTTAAACAATTTGTTTGATATAATTGTATATATGAATGAAACTTAATATTCGATATTCGTTATTCGATCTGAGATCTCATCCGCTTAAAAAACGAATAATCAGGGATCCTAATAGTGATTTACGGATTCGACTGATCCAAGTACGAATTCGGATAGTAAAATTTAGATCTGTATATCCAGATGGATATTAAATATTTAAAATTTAATTATAGTTATCTATGTATATTATATATACTTTTATATAAAATAACTAAAAATTTAATTTTAAATTTGAATGCGTTTAAAGTTTTTTAAAATAATAATTTTAAATAGACTAATAGATAATTAATAGTTAGTTTTAATTAAATCCGTGTGTATTCGGATTTTAGTCTGAATATCCTAACCCGAATATCCAAGATTTGGATAACAATTTTACGAATCTGACGAATGCATATCCGAATCCGTATATCCTAATATACCTTAGAAATTCGATCCGTCCTAGACATAACTGTGTCTATGTATTATATGGTGTTTAAAAATTTTAAATTTATAAATTACATAAATTATTCTTATTAGATATATATCATACAAATGAATAATACATTGTATTTGCTTGTATATATAGCCACTTATAATAAATATTAGTATATATTTTAGTTACTAAATTGTTATGGAAAGTTACACGATTTTGTTATTGTAAATGAATAAGTTCAGATTATATCAAAAATTATTGACATTATTAACTTTTTAATAGTTCAAATATAGTTGGTTACCTTATATGAATATGAATAAAAAATAAAACTAATTTAATTCTATATATATATGTATAAATACATATACATTTTTTTATTAAATCTCCAATTTTAATGAGAAATGTTGTTAATAGGCTTAGTCCAAATTTTTTTTTCTTGTTAATAATCAATGTTTAGATGTTTGGATGCAAGGATAGTATCAATGACATTTCTTGTAAATTTTAAGTAAAATCAAGGGTTATTTTAAATTTGTACTTCACTTTTAATAGGATAGATTTTTGTCATCATAATAAGCTTCTAAATGAGTAATCTTAGCGTGGGTTTGTATCTCAAGTGATGATAGACGGTAATTGGGACGTTGGTTTGGTCCAAGTGATCGACCTCATGTTTGGTTTTCACAGACCTGCCCAGTCCAAGCAAAGAAGTGATTCATGCGGCTCGAGTAGGCCGGATCTGGGCGTAAGCCAATGAAATATTGGTGACTCCTAAAGTTTTTGGAGGTTTTTTATATAGACATAGACTCTCAAATTTTAATTATTTTTTTAAAATTATTAAAAAGTGTTTCAAGCTCCCAAAATTTCAAATATGGTTTTGGGCTTGAACGAAGGCTTCGAGTCAGTAGTTCTTCGAATGGAGGCAATCCATGAGGCTGGTTTCACATAGCAGCAAATCTTTTCTGGCAGTAGATGGATAACAAGGGAAATCCGTTTGGGTTCAGATATAAGAACATCATTAATCTAAGAATCCCAAATGGGTTCTTAATTTTTTTTTTATTATAATTTAGAAAAAAATTAAAAGTGAACCAATTGCAGGCCGCCACATGTCAGTAGGACCCACAAAGTGCAAGAACTATGAAAAAATAGATTCCTAATTTAGATGTTTAAAAACCTCTTTTATGGATGTTAGTGGCCCTTCCCTCCCCTTAAGGCCTTAACAACCCATTAAAAGCTTCCATTAATCATACTCTAACCTCATGAACTCAATTACCATTTTCTAAAAAAATGCAACCGTGATATATGGTTTCACTTGTCATTGATTTAATTTCTACAAAGAATTATCAATTGTGACAAAATGGAATTTAAATGGAAAATAAAAGTTATGAATACATGTGTGTTAAAATAAAAAGAATACATTACTCATCTTTGATAAAGTCTCACAAACTCAATTTGAACCATGTGAACATTTACCAAGTTCTTTTAACATGGGATACATTGTCATATAACTTTTATATCTGTTATGACTTATGATAAACTACATTCAACATATACGATATTAATGAACAATTTCACAGATAATTTTATGACATAGCTCTTTCAATAATATTCATATCAACAGACGTTCTACATTTTTACCGATGATTCTTTCAAGTTATAAATATTGATGATGGGCCAAGTTCCAAACGTGCTTTTCGTGTCTTTAGCTAATGAGCCACGCTTGGTTCTCTCACGAATGAGAAAGATACTTAGCTAATGGACTAGGCCTTATAGAACATATTATTTTCTCTTGTAATTCTGATTAAAAAAAAATGTTGTTTATTACTACTGTATCACTTTATCACATAACCAATATAAGCTTAATAAATAATTCTGAAAATCTTGTAAAAATAGTCAAATCGAGCTTTATCAGTAAAATAAAATCCAAAAAAACAAAGACCAATTTAAGAAAAAAATATAAGACGTATTATAAGACGTATTCATTGTTAGAAAGACGTATATCTTTTTTTTGGACACAAGAAAGAAGTATATATATCTAAATAAATAAATGTGGACACAAAAACTTCGTAACGTTTGTTAATTGTTATATGTCTGTCCATGAACAAAATGCCAATCTCGTTGAAAAAAAATTTATTTATCAGTTTTGCCAAATTATTGATATAAATTAAATCTCGAAAAAAAAAGAAAAAGGAAAAAAAAAAGAAAAAAGGAAAGTAGCCGACTCATCGTCCTCGTCTCGACTCGTTAACTCTCTCTCTATGAGGAGCCCGATATAGGGTTTCCTCCACTTATCAATCGATTCACCAATCTCCCCCAAAGCTCCACACTTTCTCCGGTAATCTCATCTTCTCCCTCTCTACTATTCCTCACTCCGTCTTTCTCATTTTTAGGGTTTCCTGCAGATTAGGGTTGATTCATGTATTATCTCGTATTCATCTAGAATCTTGTTCTGGGTTTCTTTCTTTCGTCGATTGAACTGATGGGTTAATCGATTAGAACAAAAAGTTTGAAACTTTATAGTGCTGTAACAAGTTATTTAGGATCTTATATGCGTTTCTCCATATTTATGAAAGAACAAACCTTGTGCTTAAGTAACTAGTTTGTTGTTGCTTATGAGAAGTTGATTCATCTTGTTGCAGGTTGTAAGTTGTTTCGTTTGCATCATAGCTATGCCTAAAGAGAGGAAACACCGTTCTGTATCTCATGAAAGGTTTAAAGGATCGCCTTTGTATTGTGAGTCAAGCCGTGCTTTGAAGCCAAGTGAGAAACAAGTTAAGGAATGGGAAGAAGCTCGTTGTCCTGTCTGTATGGAACATCCTCACAATGGAATCCTTCTCATTTGTTCTTCTTATGATAATGGTTGCCGTCCTTACATGTGTGACACTAGCCACCGGCATTCAAACTGTTTTGATCAGTACCGCAAAGCTTCTAAACAGACACCAACTGAGACAGAAGGTGTAGTAGCTTCAGACTCAGGAGAAGAGGGTGCATCTGAGGTAACAGTTGTGAATCCGAGAGAGAGTGAGAGAGAAGAAGGTGTTGTAGTAGCAGAGGCAGACCAAGTTGTAAGCAAACCGAAGCTTAGTTGCCCGTTATGCCGTGGAAATATAAAAGAATGGGTAGTTATTGAAGATGCTCGATGTTTCATGAACGCAAAACATAGGAGCTGTTCTTCCGAGACTTGTGAATTCAGTGGAACTTACTCTGATCTGAGAAAGCACGCACGGCTACTACATCCAGGAGTGAGGCCATCAGAAGCAGATCCCGAGAGACAGAGAAGCTGGAGGAGGCTTGAAAGGCAGAGAGACTTGGGAGATTTGCTTAGCACACTCCAGTCTTCTTTTAGAGGAGGAGAAGAAAGAAGCAGCAACGACGATGAAATCATGTCGTTTGATGATGGTGGCTGGCTTACAGTGTTCTTCCTCATCCGCGTATTTAGGCCAGAATCGAGTGGCTCAAGGAGTAGTAGTAGCTGGTCAGGTACATCTAGAGCTAGGTCACAGATAGGTGTGAGGAGAAGATCATCAAGGCTTTGGGGAGAGAGCTATGAAGGTGATACAGGAACATCATCTAGAGATAGGGAGAACAATCAGCAGTCTTCTGATGAACAAGAGTCTGGAACTCAGAGACGCCGTGTCAGAAGAAGATATTACATTGATGATGAGAATGATGATGAGGCGTAATGGCTCTCTCTTTCTCGAAAAACATACAATTTGGTTTTAAAACTTTATGAAAAAAGTATGGGGGAAGCTTTGTATTAATAACCCCCAACTCGTTAAAACCTATTCTGTATAATTTCGTTGGAGATTGAAAAAGGTTTCTATTGAGAAGCAAAATGTTACAATAATTTATACGGTTCCACATAATCTTTCTCATAGACAGTTATCTCTGCAGCTTTACAATATTGATGAGGTTGAAAATGAAGAGAGTCTCTCTGAACTTACTGCTTCCGTAGAAGAAGTAGGCGCCGTTTGGTTCAACATAACAAGAGGTCTTGTAGTTTGATAATGCTTTCCCGCTATAAGCTTGCAGTTGGGTTTTAGAGAAAGAATCTGAGATGGGTTTGGTCCTAAGACGCTTACATTTCCCTGAGACAGTTCAAAAGTTTGTCGAGTTTCGGATTGTTCAGGTTCTGGGAGTTAGCAGCGATTGTGTTTGTAAATGTATGTTAAGAGAAAAGGAGTGAGAACTAGTACTTTAAATGAAGTGTTGGGGAGGTAGAGACGATGACAAAGACAGGAGGTGAGGTGAGAAGGTTTGAGGAGAGAGTGAGAGGAACAGCCATGGAGGGCACAACAGATGAGAATGGCCCTTTTATGTTTTTACCTAACACATATTTTACATTTGTTTTAATCAAACCTAGATATTGACCCCCGTTTATGATGATTTTTTTACTAATAACTTAACAAATATTTTGTAAATTTGTAAGAAATTCGTATATTTAAAATATTTTCACATTTAAAACAGTGTTTTAAATTTCACTAGACCCGTGGTCAAACCGGTTAATCCAGTGATCCGATAATTCGATTTAGGTTTTTAAAAATATCCATATTTAAAAAATTACTAAAATCTGAGACTAACCGATTGATGACCGATATGTAATCCAATTTGATTTCACTTATTATAGTTTCATAATTTATCACCTTTTAATCCAAATTTTAACGTTTATTATTTTGCAATTTTATGAAATTATGACGTTTCTACAAAATTTTGATAGAGAAAATGATAGATATAAAATAATTAAGAACTATAAATATGTCTTGATCATATTACTCCTTTTATATAGCTTAATTAATTTTATTATAATTATTTTGTGTAATTTATCTTGTTAATAATTTGGTTTAATTATAATCAGTTTAAATTTGTTGTTAACAATTAGTGTTAAGCATTTTCAGCATTTTCTTTAGAAAACATATATTTTGAGCATTTCTATAATTATTATTTTTATTATATTTATTGTACATTTTATAACGTTTTTATATATATATATATATATATATATATATATATATATATCATGTAATGGCTATTATTGAATTATTATGTTACTTAAATAAATGATATAATCATTATTTAGGAAATATAAATAAAACGATCCGTTAATTTAATTGATTTTTTATTGATTGAAATTTTTTGTAGTACTTAAATTTATAAAAATAAGATATTTATTTTTATTATTTTATAAATTATTTTAATTAATCTAAATATTTTAAAGAAATTGTTAGAAATTATTAAAAAGATGAGATCTAATATTTTATATTGTTTGAACACAAGATTAATTATAGTGTTGTTTGGAACATGAATAGTAGTATAAAGAAAGTAGTATGTTGTTTGGAAACATAGATAGTAGTATAAAGAAAGAAATATTAGTAATTTAATGTAGGTTTAACTATAAAGTAGAAAGATGTATTTAATTTAAAAACTTACAAAATAAATGTCAGGTCCAACACAATGTTTCTGTTTTAATAAGATAGATTTTTTTTGTTGTTTTATAAATTATTTGAATTATTTAATTTATCTAAATAATTTGAAAGAAATTGTTAGAAATTATTAAAAAGATGAGATCTAATATTTTATATTGTTTGAACACAAGATTAATTATAGTGTTGTTTGGAAACATAAATAGTAGTATAAAAATTAATATTAGTGATTTAATGTAAGTTTAACTATAAATAGAAAGATGTATGTAATTTAAAAACTTACAAAATAAATGTCTGGTCCAATACAATGTTTCTGTTTTGATAAGATAGATCCATTTTCTCGGACTAACATCTTTTTCCTTCTTTTGATTATGTAAAATGGCAATGCAGAATATATGGACTGCAGGTTTTCATAATGTTCTTTTTGAAGGCGACTCAGGGTACATACTAGTATTAATTTATCAAATGTTCATATAATAATGCAGTTCATCTTCTAGTTAGAAAAGGATCACCGAATATTGTTTTTGGTAATTGTAAATTTCATCCACCTGCATGGTTAACACTTACACCAATTTTGTATTTAGACACAATATTATATATTAATAAAATTTTAATTTGGCAAGAAAAGGGTAAAATGTCTCCCTCTCCCTCTCTTCCCCCTCAGGTTTCCAATATTATATTTATAGTGTTATTGGTTGTGTTTGTACTATTGGGATTTGTGGTAATTATATGGCTCTTGATAGTTGAGAGGAACATTTTAACAGATGATTAATTGAACAAAAGAAAAAAAAAGTCTCATCTTATAAAATCTGTTTTCTCACTGTTCCTTATTTAGCAACTTTGGTCTCAGCACAAATATCTTTGGCTTTCCAGATTTGTCTTCTTTCTATGTATTGCTTCTCAATTTGTTATACTATGTGTGTGACTGTAATTCTGTAAACATCCGGCGCAAATGAGAGTAATAAAGAAAGTGCAAGTGAGAGAAATAAAAGAAAACGAGAGCAAATAAATAGTGAAATGTTGAAACTAAATAAAAAGAAGTAAGATACATGTTTCTTTTCATTAAAAAAGGGGATAATTTACGCGGGGGGGGGGGGGGGGGGATGGATTTCATTTATACCCTAAGTTTGATACCATTTTGAAAATTTTTCTTTAGTAAATGACTATTTGCAAAAATACTTTAATTTTTTGATGAAAATAGACTTAGTTATTTTTTTAAAATATTTTAAAAAAATTTAAAAATTCAACTTCATTCCTTTAACATTAATCCATAAACAATAATCACTAAAGTATAAACCCAAATGTTAATATATTTTTGATAATGTGTATTTTTGTAAAGTGTTACTTAAGTTATGCTATTTTTGGTAATTTCTCGTAATTTATATTGTTTTCTGCTGTATTCAACTGTATTCAGTTGATTTTTTTTTCTGTTAAATTTAGCCTTTGATTGGTAAATACTGAGTTGAAAACAGAGTAAAATATTTTTACTCTAAAATGGTTATCCAGTCACAGTCTATGAGTGTGGCTGATTAACATCTGATATACTGTAATTTCTATGTTGTTGGCTGAGTTTTTGTAATAACATTTGATATACACTGTAACTTCTATATATTAATATTTGATACATTAATAACTTAATAGATTAAATGAATGTTTAATTTAAAATTGAAACCAAAACTGATTATTTTCGTAAATTAATAAAAATATTATAAATTCTTTTTCATTAAATTATTGAAGTTTTATTTATTATTTTGAATGAAAATTATAGAAGTTTTAATTTGTAAACAATAATTTTCTCATTTATATATAATTTATTCATATACATACAATCAAATGTTCAACTGTACAACCCCAAAATAACGTAATCATATACTAATATTTTACATAGTCACAATCGCATACAACAAACATACTTTTTAGCGTTTTGTACCATCATCATCATCAATGTTTGCCAAATCCTTGCTTCACACTACCACAAGAGAACATTCTGTAGTAGGTAACCACCTGCTTTTATTAAAAGATAATGGCCATTACATTTGTTTTTTTTTATAGATTATTAAGTTTATTGACTAAATAATAAAACTCTGAAATGGTCCGAACTATTTATGAATTTCTTACTTTTTAAGATTACGGTTTTGTTGATCGCTGATAGCTAGTATTAAATTTATCTTTCGCTCTTGAATTATTTTGTGGATTATATCTTTCAGGTCTCCAACATCAGTAAATGTCTCTGCTTTAACCTGCTTTCAACATGATTATGGTGAGATTAAATATTTCAACAAATGGTTGTGAATGAGATAAACTTAAAACATATTAATATATCCACAAATATGATTTGGTTAAAACATATTACCCCATGATTTCCACATAACTTCTTGGCTTTCTCTAATATACCCAACGCAAATTTTGTATTCTTTTCTTGAGCCAATCTCATGAGTTCTGCATCTGCAAAACATACAAACACATAAGAAGAGAAAAACAAAAAACAAAACAAATAAACCATTCAAGAAAATCTAAAGAACATGTGGCCACGCGGATATGAGTCATTGCTTACGGCCCATTTGTATACCCGGAAAAGGGTCTATCCGTGGGCTACATTTCTCACTCAGGGTTTAGGTCTTTGTATTTAATAGATCCGGTTTAACTATTTTTCAGTCAAAAAAAAAAAAAAATCTAAAGAACATGGTCGATGATAAGACGGCTTAACTGGCTGAAAATGGATAGAAAATCTGAGCAAAGCCCACCGACGAAGAAAGTGTGGTAGGAGTGAAGGAGTTTTGTGGCTGTTTTGCGAAGATCACAACTTTGGAGCTGTCAATGACATCTTTTAGATTTGTGAGGACCCAAACGAGTAAATCATAACTTGAGTTGTTCTCGTCGATAATAACCATAACTTTCTTCATCTTCTCTTCTTGTTGTTGTTCTTCAACTTCTTGTCAATGTGCTAATTTATAACATAGTTTGAAGTGGAACACGTCTAAGAAAGTAATTAGACGATTGGGTAATGGAAAGGACTCGTTCACCAACTAGATTCTTTGTCTTTTTCTAACTTACCAGAAAACACACTAATAATATTGAATTGAAGAGACATTAATCATATTATAGTTGGATATATAACCAATTCTTCATTGATATATTAATTTTAAAACTGGTTTGAGTGGATTGCGTTTGGTAATTGCCGGATACACGCAAGTAATGACACATAATCACGCAATATTTTGTCAAAATTATAATCAGGGTTGGGAAAAATAAAATAACCGATAAAAGGACACAATTATCTAAACGAGCTAGAAAGAGTTTGAGCAAACTCAACAGTTTCTTAATATCTCTCCATTTTTAAATGCTTGAAATTTTAGGATAGTTCACGCCTATTAAAAATTTAATATAAAAATTATAATTAAAATATAAATTAAAAATTATTAACCAATTACAAAATATACTATTGGTTATACAGTTTTTGATAAAATTAAAAGTTGCATTGAAATATAAAAACATCATCTGTTTTGAAACATCAAAATTTTCCTTAAACATCATCTATTTTGAAACTGAGAAGTAGTATAATAATATTTAGTGGGTTTAAACTCACATGATATAAATAATACTTTAATCATTTAAATTAATGTTATATTTAAAAAATAATTGGTTCGTTTGTTAAAGAATAATCTTGAATTCAAGATAAAGATGTGAAATGTGCAAATAGTATACCCAGAGAAAAAAATCTCAGAATACTAGTAGGTGTAATGAATACTAATTGAAATAGCAAAATGATTTTTATTTGGTTATTGTCAACGCAAGTTAAGATATATTAGAAAAATGAATTTGACAAAAAAAAATATAAGTTAATAAAAAAAGGTTTTAAGTAGGTCCTACGAAGACGAAACAACCTTACGTCCTTACCTAGTCTAAAACACGCTAGCTCTTGGCGTGCTTCAACATTGTGCCTACGCTCCAAGTAAATTTAAGGCCCACAAATAGCATCACTTATGGGCCTAATAAAAGCTCATTAGTACTAATACTCCACTCCTGACATTATATCATGTGATTAGCGATGATGAAGAGTCTAGGCCTGCGGTCTCGGTTTATTCGGTTATTTTTGGTTCACCCACAATCCCACCTAACTGAACCGAATTTTAAAATAACCAATTTTTGGTTTTCAGTTATAATTCGTTACAATTTTATTTAAAAATCGGACTTTTTTCTGTTAATTTTTTTTTGTTATCTTCGGTTAATTCGCTACTTTGATTATTTTCAATTATTTTCTTAAAAAAAATTGGAAGATCTGAGCTAAAAACTGAATCTTTTTTCAAAACCTTACAAACCGAACTGAAAGCCGAAGATTTCGGTTCGGTTCGGCTGATTCAAAACCCGCATGCCTATTGAAGACATTTTTAACAAAAAAAAAAAAACTGAAACTAATTGTGATTGACATCAAGAAGTGAAGCCTGATCATCAAACTCATCATCAGAATCAAACCACTTCATTTCCTGACTCAAATCTTCAATCATCAAATAAATCTCTTCACAAAGAGGATGAGATCTATCTTCAGCATTAAAAGCACAAACTTCATTTCTAATCTCAATCCAGCTCCAACCTGGAACTTTCTTCACACCTCTCTCCTTCATCACCTTCTTCACACTCGCTTTCTCTTCCCACTTCTTCACATCACTGTACACCTGAGACAACCAAACATACGTGAAATGATCATCTGGTTCAACCTGTAGCAAATGGTTAGCCACTTGAGTAGCCATCTCAATCTCCCCACAAGCCCTGCAAGCTCCAAGGAAAGTCTTCAACACCATTGGATCAGGACTCAGTGGCATTGTTTCTATCAACTCTTTGGCTTCCTTCACAAGCCCTGCTCTTCCTAAGAGATCAACAGCAGCTGCATAATGTTCCATTCGTGGTTGGATATTGTAAACCGGTTTCATCATGTGAAGCAGCTTGAGTCCCTCTTGTACCAGACCGGAGTGGCTACAAGCTGTAAGAACTGCAGTGAAGGTTACATGGTCTAGCTTCACGTTTTGGTTACACATTTGAGAGAAGAGTGATAATGAGACTTGGCCTGAACCGTGTTGAGCGTATCCGAGGATCATCGTGTTCCAAGCTACTGTACTCTGTGTGGAGGAGATCTGGTCAAAGCATTTTCGCGCGTTTTTGATGACTCCACATTTTGAGTACATCAAGATCAGAGAGCTAGCTACAAACTCGTTTGATTCAAAGCTTGATTTAGCGGCTAAACCGTGAATCTGCTGACCTAACTGGAGTGTTGCAAGGTCAGAGCATGATCTGAGAACTGCAGAGAAGGCGTAATCATCTACTTCTATGTTTGAAGATCTTAAGTAGCTAAAGAACTTCACCGCATCCTCGCTTGGACCTTTTTGAGATAACCCTGTCAACACCGAGTTCCAAGAGACAAGATCCTTAGCTTTCAAGGCTTCAAATAGTATGAGAGCATCATTCATGGCGCATGTAGGAAACTGAATATACATAGAGATCAATGCGTTTGAAACTGAAGTTACTTGTTCCAGTCCTTTCTTTATAACCAAACAATGCAAGGAGTGTCCGAAGATTTGATGTTCTTCGCAAGTGCTTAAGATGTTGGTGTAAGTATAAACGTCGGTTTCGATTCTTGTCCTAAGCATTTCAATAAAGAGCTCAAAAGCAGACTCCTTTTGCTCTAGTTTAGAGAAACCTGCAAGCATTGAGTTCCAAGTAATCAAGTCTTTTGAGCAACCCAAGCCATCAAAAACTCTCTTGGCATCTGATACTGAACCACACTCTGCATAAGAGCTAACCATAGCATTGCATATAGTAACCTCTTTCTCAAGCCCAAGCTTCAAAACCTTACCATGAACTTGCTTTAACAAGTTACACAACATGGGATCATCAAGCAGAGTAAGAAGTGGAGCAAAAGTGCCATCGTCCATCTTCATCTCCATACAACCAAACAACCAAAACGCAGTCTCAACATCCCTCACCTGCACAAACCCACCAATCAAAGCATTCCAAGAAACAGAGTTAGGCTCTGAAATCTCCTGAAACGCCTCAAAAGCGTCTTCAACTCTCTCACATTTCGCGTACATATCAACAAGCGCACTTCCAACGTACACATTACACTCATAACCTCTCTTTATAACCAAAGAGTGAACTTGCTCCCCAAGTTCAAACCTTTTTGCAGAAGCAACTCCTTTCAATAATCTGCTAAAACTATACCCATCAACATCAGAACCAGATCTTATCATACCCCTAAACAAACACCAAGCACTGTCTACCTTCCCAAAGCTTGTGTGTCCAGATATCATCGTGTTCCAAGAGACGGAGTCTCTGTGAGGCATTTCGTCGAACAACTTGTGTGCGTGACCCAAGAAGCCTGATTTTATATAGGAATCTAAGACTCTGTTGGAGACGTAAACGTCTGAGATGTAACCATGTTTGATGGCGAGGCAGTGAGTGGAGGAAAGCTTTTGAAAGGAGTGGAGAGAGCTCTCTAGTAGAGAGGCTAAGAAAGGTTTCATTCATCTGTTTGGTGAAAGTGATCAGGGTTTCATAATAGAACAGTAACAACACACAAGTACAAAAAATAAGAGAACTACTCTGTTTTTTTTTCTAAACATCAAAGAGGTTTCAGCGTTACGTACTTGCTTAGTTGCTTTCTCTTGATGAACCATGTAAGAAAAAACCAAAGTGATCATATCAACACTTCTTTGGTTCTCTCATTGTAATTACTACGTATGTCTTCTCATTGTTTTTTGTTTATGTGTGTTTACAATGGTTAATCCACATATGGTTAAGCTACAGGCTTTTGATACCAAAGTAACAAGAAGAAGATGAAACCTGAAACATGTACTACTAAATGTCTTAACTGCAACTTTTTTTTTCTTTCTTTGCAGATTAACTAAGTCTTATACAAGAACTGACGAATGGGTCCTAAGTTTATGTTTGTTCAATAGTTAACCAGCTTTCTCTCATTGTCTCTGTCCCTTGCGGTGACCATTTTGTTTACCAACCAAACAACATATCCTGGATTCAACTCTTCAAAAATCAATCTCTAACCATATTTACAAAGAAAAAAAAAAAAGAAATCTTCTAGCTTTCTGCAGTACTAGTGTTCTCATCTCATTCCTCGGTACAAGACACCAGGTTGAAGATCATCCATATTCTCTACATTCCTAACCATACTGTCTATGTTCCTAAACCCTCCATCAAACTCTCTCAGACATGTCCACCCTCGTCGACCCAAGAAGTCTCTGTAATCTTCTTCTGTGTAGAATATCTTCTCCTCTTGATGGACTGGTAACGGATCAGATTCATCATAATGACACACTCTAACAGCTATTCCTGCATTTTTGGATATGATAGATGCTGAGAAACCTCAAACCAAGAAGAGAAAGTAAAAGACTTTTACCTTCATCGACATGGAGTGTATAGTTCCCTAGAGGCATGTCTCGGTCAAGAGAGCGTACAACCTGTTCTTCATCTTCTAGCCAAAAAGCTCGCCTTGTTCTTAATCTAAACGCAGACCTGATGGCTTCTTTGATCGCTTCAGCTGTACCATCGATCCCAACTCTTCTTGTATAGTCTCCATATTTCACTGTTATGATCTTCCCCACAAATGGCTGACCATCACTGCATACTAAAACAAGTGGAACATAAAGTTCAGAAGCTCAATGAAAACAAACTCTTGCGATTGGAGTGTTTGGTTACTTGCCATTTCCACCGGGTTCTCTCCAACTCCAAGGAGGAACTTCATTTGCAGTGACGGCATCAGCAGAAGCAATGGCGAGAGGATGCCCATCATGATCAAGCTGCCTTTCAAGATTTAGCGTTGGCCTGCCATTAGCTGGACACACATATATAAGTCATATCAAGACTTAATGTAAGAGGCTAGAGAACCAAAGAAGCTCATGAAGTAACTAACTAGCAAAACTAAACTTAAGGGTTTCAACACCATGTCAAGAAGATTAAGCTTTAAAAGTTAAATGAATGAACAAAGCAAGACCTAAACACTCAAGGGTGGATACATGTGAGATCAGTACCTTCAACAGATGCAAAGGAAATGTCTGTATCTTCAAAACCTACAGTAAGATAAAAGACATATCAACAAAGACTACCCAAAATCAAGTACCATATCCTATTAACGGTCAAGATCCTTTATAGCACCAACCAAAAGGGTTAACAAAACTGAAACCAAAAGACCAATCTCTTCCTCTCAAACCCAACAACAAGCGAAAAACAAAAAAAAAGTTTCAACCTTTATCTGTAAACTGCAAAAAGGAATCAACTTTAGCAACTTTCTTGTTCCTCTCCCTAAGAATATCTTCAATCTCCTTGTAATGAGACATCTTCCCCGACCCTTTGTCTTGATGATCCTTAACTTTCTTGAACTCTTTCAACATGTTCCTCCACTTATCCGTACACATAGCCGGAGACCTATCAAACCCTTTCTCCCTCATCTTGCTCGAAATCTGTTCCCAGAGGTGTTTATTAGACTTGGAGGTGTTGAAAAGACTGTCCATTTCTCTCCGTAGCGTGATCAAGATTCGTGTCTCGTCTAGTACCCATGTCTCCGCTCGCTTCTTGGGGGCCTTGTTGATCTCGTGGTCATCGCTGCTGCTGTCTCCGAGGAGGATTTGGTGTTGGTGCTGATGTGGAGGGTGTAGATCTCCGTCGATCATCATGTTTATGTCTCGTGAGGTTGGTGATGGGTCGTTGTTGTCGTCGTCGTCTTTGTAGAAATCGATTGGAGAACGAGGTTTATCGGAGGAGACAAACATAGTTTCTTCGTGACAAGGAAGAAGAAGAAGATAAGACTCATCTAAAGTATTAAAACTGAAGTACATTTAATACTTAACCCTAACATTTCCTAAATAATTACCATTGAATTGAATGCCACTGATATTATCTCTGCATCCAAACACTAATTCTTAATAAGAAAAAAATAAATTTGGGCTAAGCCCATTAACAATCTTTGTCATTAGAATTGAATATTTCATAAAAAAATGAATATGTATTATTCAAAAATTTATAATAAAAACAAAATTATACATATATATAACATTAAATTAGTTTTATTTTTATTCATATTCATATAAGCTACCAACTATATTTGAACTATAAAAAAGATAATAATGTTAATAATTTTTTATTATAATCTAAACTTATTTATTTACAATAACAAATTATGTAACTTTCCACAAAAATTTAATGACTAAAATACATACTAATATTTATTATAAATGGTTATATATACAAACAAATACAATGTATTATCATTTGTAAGATATATATCTAATAAGAATAACTAATGTAATTTATAAATTAAAAAAAAATAATCACCATATAATACATATATACAATTAGGTCTAGGACGGATCAAATATCTAGGGTATTCTAGGATATACGGATTCGGATATGTATTTGTCGGATTCGTAAAATTGTTATCCGAATTCGGATATTTGGAGTTAGAATATTCAAACTAAAATCCAAATACACGCATACATCCAAACCTGTTTTTTAATTAAAAATAAATTAAAAACTAACTATTAACCATCTATTTAGTCTATTTAAAATTATTATTTAAAAAGCTTAAGAATCATTAAAATTTAATAAAATTAAAATTTTAGTTATTTTATATAAAAAAATATATAATATACATAGATAACTATAATTAAATTTTAAATATTTAATATCTGGATCTGAATATTTATACTTAAAATTTTGCTATCCGAATTTATAATTGGATCAATCGAATCTGTAAAATTATTATCATGATCCATGAATATCCGTTTTTCGAAGAGGATAAGATCTTGAATCGGGTAACGGATATTGAATATTAAGTTCAAGTCATATACACAATTATATCAAATAAATTGCTTAAAATATTACACATTCAGAAAAATAACACCCGCACGGACGCGCAGTCATTGGCGCGTGGAATCAACGTGCTGATAGCAACTAGGTTTGGTATTTGGCCGAACCGAAATTATTGGTTTAATTTGCTATCGTTATCTATTAGGTTCGGTAATCAGTTCATTTAAAAAAAAAAATCTGAACTGTCATACCAATCATAACAAAAAAAGGTGAATCAAATTAACCAAAATATTGAAGGGATATTAGAATGTATAACCATAAAAAAGTATAATTCAATAAATAACCATATGAATCATATGGGTACAATATACAATACACTTTTATGTAATATTACTATATCTGTCCCTAATCTATTTTAATCTTTAATTTTTTTTCCTCTTTTCTTCTTTTCCCCTCTCTCATTTTATTAATATATATTGTATTTATTAATGAATTTTAGCCAAACAGTAATATCAGAATAAATCATATATTTTTTTTACATATACTATATTTTGAATTTTCACAAACAGATATATATTTTTTTCAAAACATATAAATTGTTATTAATCCAAAGATCTCATTCTATTCTATATTATTTGTATAGAATAGAACATATTTAAATATCTCTCTCTCTCCCTTTCTCTTTCTTTCTCCCTCTCTCTCTCTCTTATGTTTAGATTTGTTCTATACTATACACAAAAATAGAATAGTATATGAACACATGTACTATATATATCCACGCGCATGCAGGATAAAAAAGTCTAACTATGTGTGAAAGTTTCACATTTCCCTAGGCATGATTATTTTGTCAATTTTATCTTCATAATGGTCATTTCACCCATTAACCCAAGAATCAAAATAACCGGATTTAACAAAAATTTAAACCAAAATAACCGGATTTAACCAAAATTAATTTGTAACTAAATTATATTAAAATCTAATCAAAATTGAAGTTTTCAATGAAACTCAACAAAAAATTCATAACCGAACTAACCAGATAAAAACTTAAATAACTGGTTTTAACCAAAAATTAAAACCAAAATAATTAGGTTTAATCAAAATTAATTTGTAACTAAATTATATTGAAATCTAATCAAAATTTAAGTTTTCAATTAAACTCAAAAAAAAATCATAACCGAACTAACCAGATAAAAACTTAAATAACTGGTTTTAACCAAAAATTAAAACCAAACTAATTAGGTTTAACCAAAATTAATCTGTGACTAAATAAAATCGAATTCTAATCAAACCAAAATTTTCATTTAAATTCAACAAATTTTTAATTACGGAACTAACCAGATATTAAACCAAGCTGAACTTTTATTTGAGTAATTCCAAAAATTTTGTGAACCAAACCAACAGAAAACAAACTAACCATGCCTTTATCGCCTCTCTTAACTCAAAATAATCAGAAGCTTATCTTTTTGTTTATAGGATCACAGTATCGCACAAAGAGAATAATAGTTCCATCTTTTATTTGATTTCATAAAAAACAATATCTAAAGCCAAAACAAATATTTATGATAGTAATTATTCATAAAAGAGAGAGATTACGAGGCTTCCAGCAACGAAAGCACAAAATCTCAAAAAACAACGTCTCCTCGTATACACCTCCATTGATGCACCGACCACAGTGAAAACACCTCTGTATGCAAAGAGAGCAACCACGACACTCCTTCCCTTGACAATCTTCCCCTGGACAGTCATACACAATCATCCCTCTCTTACATATCGAACACATCTCAATATCTAGCGCCCGGACATCATCACAGGAGGCGAATGTGTATCTTCTATGGAAAAACCGCAGTGGCTTATGAATAGACTGTTCCACATTATTGTCTATGTCTAACAAGTCCACCAACTCATCATAGTGATCTTCAGTTACTCCATAGGGGCCACCAGTCTCTAAATGTTTCACTTTAAGCTTTCCCACAGACTTCAGATCTCTCAAGATGCTCACAAGGCCATCGATAGTAATCCTTACGCATCCAGGCACGCCAAGCTGCAAACCACAAAAGGTTATTAGGTTTAACTAAGATCCCGCAAATCAATACTAGTATATAAAATTGAAGTAAATCAAAAACACATTACCTTGACTATTTGTGGGTTGCGTTCCAACACCTTCCTAAGACAGCCCTCTGTAATTTTCCAGCAATCTACAAGCCTCAAACACTGCATAGTGCCATGAGCCCTCTCGGTTAACTGCAGAAGAGCTTCATCATTGATCTTCTTCTCATTCAACGGTTGAGAGATGTGGATATGTTTCCACAGTAGCGTGTCATCACAGACAATAGTATGCAGAGACTTGCAAACCATACTGACTGAAAGAAGATCCTTCAATCCCAAGTAATAAAGACAAAATTCAAACGCTGGATGAATATTTGTATCCTCTCCTCCATCATTGTTGCATTGTTCACTACTTTCCCCAACACTAGTAGGGGGGATGAATGCACCAGGGCAAGACCCATCACCATCACATCCCTCTTCAAACCCGAACAAAGACCCAGACCCGTTATTGCACACACTGCTCTCCCTGAACTCCTGAAACCGCATTGCATTGTTCCAAATAAAACTCAACCCAGCAAAGAGCTGCTGGTGGTCTCCATCACCAATCCCAAATCCAATCTCCTCTCTTCTAAATCCGCTATAATCAACCTCCAAATCCTCAAGCCACCCAATGGCAGTGAAAGTATTGTTCATATCCATACCAAATGGATCAGAAGGCAAAACATCAAGTACATCAGCAGAAGCTGAATCTCCAATGTTCCTTCCACAACCAAAGCATTCCCCTTTCTCGTTCCCTGAACACCAAGGCTGTGAGAAAACACAACCAGTGTTCGTTCCAGAACCAAAGCACTCCCCTTTCTCGTTCCCTGAAAACCAAGGCTGTGAGAAAACATCACCAGCGCTTCTTCCATAGTCAAAGCAACCACCTTTCTCGTTACCTGAACACCAAGGCTGTGAGAAAACACAACCAGTGTTCGTTCCGGAACCAAAGCAGTCACCTTTCTCGTTACCTGAACACCAAGGCTGTGAGAAAACACAACCAGTGTTCGTTCCGGAACCAAAGGAACCACCTTTGTCGATAATTGAACCCCAACACAGAGAGAAAACACCACCGTTGCTCTCAGAAACACCCTCAACACCATCAGCTATCTTCATTGGTTCCTCAGAGACATGTCTATGAGAAAAATTCAACGCCATTCCTATTACTCCTATTCTATCTAAAACCTAAGCTATCTCTAGGATAACTCTTGAGGGCAACAAAAAAAAATACCAGTCACCCAAAATTACAGAGCTTCCGGAACCTAGATACGTATTAACAACGAATTGGTGTAAAAAATATTCTAATTAGAAACTCCTTGATCTAAACTAGGGTTTACAGAGACCTCCTAATCGTTCTAAACTAAAAGACACCAATAGAGAGATAGAGCTTGAATCACAGGAACCAAACCGAACAACGCAGCAAGTTTCTTCCTCTCTCGGGGAGAGACAGAGAGAGAGAAGGAACGTGTTGGTCGTCGACTGAGTCAAAAGAGAGAAAACGATGGAGAATATTGCGCGAGATCGAGATTTCACGAGGGAGAACAAATTAATATATACTCGACGAAGAAAAATAAAAAAAAAGGAAAGAGATAAGATTAGAGTAACCGTGAAATTCTCATAAGCCGACACGTGTCGTCTTTAGCGCTCTGATTTTTTTTTAATTTCCGGATTTGATAATTTTACAGATAAATACACATTAGTATGAACTATCAAAACATGTTTAAGAACGATTTAATTAAGCAACATACACCTTTGATTTTTTACTTAATTATTTTTTTCGGTAATTAATACAGTTTTTTCTAAGAAAACTGAAGACTTTTTTATTAATGATGATAGAATTCATTCAAACATCATTATTTAAATAAAGATATGGTAATCTGGTTGGAAATCAATGTGTTCTATTTGATATTTATGCTAATTTAAACATTGTACAATGAGTTTGAGACATGTTTCTTTCATAAATAAAAACTGGAATGAACAATTTTTGAAAACCATATAGATTCACCAATAAGAGAATGTAGATAGATAGAATAATTAATGTGATGTAGATATCTATCTTTAAAGCGAATAAAAGCTTGTTTAGATTTGGTGGCATCTAAGCAAACCAAATATATATCAGATAAAAACGAATATGTTCTTGATTTATGGTAACAAACTACTTACAAAATCATTTTTAAGGAAAAAAGAGAATATATGCCGTATAAATTATAAGTATGTTTTAACAACACGTTAAGTTTGATGTAGACTTGTAAAGGAATGCTTCATTGAAGAAGTTAAACTTCGAATCTTTATGAACTTCCAAGAATCTTCTCTTCGTTGTGACATATTGAAGAAAATTATAAGAATAATAATACTATGAACAAAGCAGAATGATTTAGTTTTTGGAAGATATTTGTTGGGTTAATAGGTTATTGAATAATACCAAGTTAAAAAAAATGTTTAAACAATTAAATAAAAAATTATTGAACAAGCAAATCTGATATTGATATGGAAACATGGTATTGGTTCAAAGAATTGTCTTTTGTGGTTGGCGGTGAAATGTTTTTGGTTTCATCGTCATGTCTTTTAGCAATGGTAACCCACCCCGACTCATTGTAATTCATGTTGACGTCTTCTCTGCTCGGGATCTTGTACATGTTAGTTCATAAAGCTGAAGGGTAATCATTTAGAGACGAGTTCAAACCAATTTTTATCGGTCTGTGACTCATGTGTTTATTGCAGTATACAGTTAGTTGATATGCTCAAATATATCTCTATATATGAGCTACTTTGTAAATTCAGAGATGCAATGTAGTTTTGTCGAATCTACAGAGTTTCATAATCATTCATTAGATGTCAGTTTTCGAATTAAGCTACACAATATATATATGTAATGACAATAAGAGACAAATTAAAGCGGTTGTAATTTGGATAGAACGAGCACTAAACTCAGGAAACTTATCAGCTAAATCAGAAATGTAGATTAGACAAATTGCTAAGGACTTAAATTAAGTATTGTTTTTAAACTCAAATCTCAGTATTCAAATCAACTAACTTTCGCTACTGAAGTTATCTATATCTAAATCTTAGAATTCCAACCTTCTTTGCAAATTCAACAATTAAGACAAATATTAAACACATGTTTGATAAGTTCACAAAATCTTTAAAGTAACTTTTTTTTTTGTAGATATGTATTTTAATCATCTAAGACAAGTTAGGAAATCAATAATTCTTCCGCATTTATCGGATCTAGTTTCCAAATGATCAATCTAGAATTAATATTAAATTCAATCAAGATGATGAACTATGAGATTTACGGTAACAAATCTATTAACCTACCAATTCATTCTTAACCCTTGAAAAATCTAAATCTAAAAAGTGAATTACTTACATGTAATAACAGAGACACAAATCATATTATGAATAAATTGCACTAAAAATCCAAAAGAAGAAACAAAAAAATTATAAATATTTTCTCTACAAAGTGAGTTATGGTTCGTCTCCCTAAAGCTTACAACCTCTAAAGCTCTCTCAAAATATGAATAATAATACAATAACTCTCAAAAACCTAAATAAAGTTTAAAACATGAAAATAATTTGATTGCAAATAGTAGAAATCTTGGATTAATCTTTCAATTTTAAACTTCTTAAAAACTCGTCGGAAACTCTTGTTTGCGATTATTGTGGACCTACACCCTGTTGAAAGAGGCAATTTGATTTGATGTTTTCAGCTATAGTTTTTTTATATATTTCAAAGTGCTCCAAAATCTACAATCTTGTTCAAAGAATAACTGAACCTATAATGACTCATAAATACTCAAAACCACAATAAGTGATTGTTATTGTGTTGAAAAGGAATTGTAGAAAGAGAGATCTCTTTTAAGAAGTTTGCCCTAATAATTAAAGCATGGGCTTTCCACTTATAAGATCACATCCATAGAGGATGAGGATGATATTCTTCATTTACGTAAACGCCACGCTCGAATAAAATGTCATCCTTACAACTCAAACTGCTTAAAGAAAACTAAAACGAATCCTAATCTTGAATGTTTAGGTTAAGTGCTCGCTTTAAAATTTGTAATCATACAAAACAACACAAAGTAAGAGTCTAGTAGCAGCCCATTTGCACAAATATTTAATTAATTACTATTAAAAGAAAGGAAATGCTCATACAAAAAAATCAGTTTAAATACTAATTAACAAGAAAAAAAATTTGATCGATCAAACGAAAGCCGTTGGATCATTCATCCAAAGGAAGAAGAATTATAACTGGATCACACCAAAAAAAAGGCAAAAAAAAACAGTTTTTTTTGTTCTCAAGTCAACAAAGAACAACGAAACAAAAAACAAAAGAGGTCCGAAGAACTTTGAATGTTGTTATCATCATCATCATCATCGTTGTAATCGCTTTTTTTCTCATCTGGGTATGTCTTCTATTGACCTAAATTTATATTCTCAATTGGTATGTTTGTTTCTAGAGAATGTAAAGCTTTCATCTTGTTCTCGTTATCTGATTGTTACAGACCTGGAATCTCCGAAAGGTCGAGTCTTTTTGGTTAGATTGTTCTGGGTTTCGTACAAAAGTGTCTGATTCAGGAAGAAGACGAGACTTTTCTCGATTTTTTTCAGGTTCGTGATTTGGTTCTGTTTATAAAGTTGTAACCTTGATCTTTGATTCGAACCTTTCATGTATTTTTTTTTGTTGCTTTTTATCAGATCATGATGAGACAAAGTTAATGGGTTTGGTCTTGTTTGTGGGATGATTAGAGAATCTGAGTTGTGGTATTGAGAATAAATCAGTATGTGGAAACAGATTCTTAGTAAGCTTCCCAACAAAAAGTCTTCAAAGAACGAACATCATCGTGGACGTGAACATGGCCATTCTTCTTCTTCTTCTTCTTCATCTCATGCTTCTGGTGCATCCACTTCCAAAAGCAGTGATAATGGTGTTGGGAAAACAAGGCATTCACAGACCAAGAGCGCTCCTGCAGGAGAGAGATCCACTGCTTCTTCTGATGGGAATCTAAAGAGCAGTGGCAACAACAACAACAATGGAGTCTTTACTCCTTATGAAGCATTACCGAGTTTCAAAGATGTTCCAAACACAGAAAAGCAAACTTTATTCATAAAGAAGCTGAACTTGTGTCGTGTAGTGTTTGACTTCACGGATCCTACAAAGAACATTAAGGAGAAAGAGATCAAGAGGCAGACGTTGCTTGAGCTCGTGGACTACGTGAACTCCGCCAATGGGAAGTTTAGCGAAGGGAGTGTTCAAGAAGTTGTGAGGATGGTCTCTGCTAACATATTCAGAACGCTAAATCCTCAACCACGTGAGAATAAAGTTATTGATGCCTTGGACCTGGAGGAGGAAGAGCCTTCCATGGATCTTGCCTGGCCTCACTTGCAGCTTGTGTATGAGCTTTTCTTGAGGTTTGTTGCTTCCCCTGAGACTGACACCAAGTTAGCCAAGAGATACATAGACCAATCCTTTGTCTTGCGTTTACTGGACTTATTTGATTCCGAGGATCCTAGGGAGAGGGATTGTTTAAAAACAATCCTCCACCGGATCTATGGTAAATTCATGGTTCATCGTCCTTTCATCAGGAAGTCCATAAACAATATCTTCTACCGGTTTGTTTTCGAGACAGAGAAACACAATGGGATCGCTGAGTTCTTAGAAATCTTGGGAAGTATCATCAATGGATTTGCTCTTCCCTTGAAAGAAGAGCACAAAGTGTTCCTTGTTCGAGTTTTGATACCTCTACACAAACCGAAATGCTTGCAGATGTATCATCAACAATTGTCTTATTGTATCACACAGTTTGTGGAAAAGGATTGCAAACTTGCTGATACGGTAATAAGAGGGTTGCTGAAATACTGGCCCGTGACGAATAGCTCCAAAGAAGTCATGTTTCTGAATGAATTGGAGGAAGTACTAGAAACAACTCAGCCACCAGAGTTCCAACGGTGCATGGTGCCACTGTTTCGCCAAATAGCTCGATGTTTGAACAGTCTGCATTTTCAGGTACCTGTAACACTACTTATTCAACTCTCTGTGTTTTCACATTTAATATAATAACACTCTTATGTTGCTAGGCCATACTGTTTGACATACTCAACTGTATCAGCGTTTTTATATATATTACTAGCTACTGGAAACGGTTACAGCCTAATTGACTGTTATATCAAATGGAAGACTTAGCTTGGCAGTAATGAAAGAAATGTTCAACAAATCGTTATCGTTAGGCGGCTGTTAGGTGCTTTATATCAGATTATTGATTAGTCGGATGCTTAGACTGATTTTTATCGTTTCATTTAGGTCTCATATGGCATAGACCGGTTTTTAGAACACTGAATGAAAATATTAATGTTTAGGACTATTGTATTCTGCTCTGAATGATACTTACTTGAGAAAGTTTCTTGGATAAATCGATTTGTTAAGGCTATTGTTGAATAGAAAGTTATGCAACTAGTAGGTTCAGGATCTAATGAGTTGTGACTAAGTCTCTAGTCTTTGTTACAGTCTATAACATGCATCTGTTTTTTGTTTTTTGGCAGGTTGCAGAGAGAGCTTTATTCTTATGGAACAACAACCACATCGAGAATCTGATAATGCAGAGCCGCAAAGTCATTCTCCCAATTATATTCCCTGCATTGGAGAGAAACACACAGAAACATTGGAACCAAGCTGTTCATAGCTTGACACTAAACGTGCGAAAGATATTCCAAGACCTTGACCCTGAGTTGTTCAAGGAATGCCTTGCTAAGTTCAAAGAAGATGAAGCCAAGCAAGGTGAAACCAAGGCGAAACGTGAAGCCACTTGGAAACGGTTGGAAGAAGTTGGAATGCGAAAGGGTTAAATGAGGTTAGAGCTGTGTAGAGAAAGAGAGCTTTGGTGTCTTTGCTTGGCATGTGGTATGTGTCTCCAGATTGAAGATATTGTTCTCTTCTTCCAAGTTCCCATTATTATTATTTTTTTCTTATTTCCTGTAAAATCTTGTTAATGGTTCTTTTTTTTTTCCTGCTACATTGTCTATGTTCCTTTTTTTTTTGAGACTGTCTTCTTCTGCTTTGATACCTGCAAAATTGTGCAGCTTTGGGGGGGTTTGCCACGCTAAAGAATCAGTTTGTTGTTTGTATTAATTACAACTCTTGGAACTCTCTAAAGATTTGGTTTTGAAAGTCAGTTTAGTTTCATTAGTTTTGAGTTTTGGGTTATGACTTAAAAACGTTGTGGACAATGCTGTCCGTGTTCAGACAGTGTAACTTTTTCTATGGTCATGTGGTCTTCTCTCAGTCACCATCCTAACTCTCTCTCTCTTTAACTTTCTAATCTCTATCCACTTCTTTTTCTCTCTCCACATGCCAACGAAGCAATATAGCTAATGAAAAGCTAAACCCTTCTTCTTCTTTTCATTCTTCTTCTGCTTAGATTACTTCCAAGTTCTTCTGCTTCATTCTGTTATTCATGAATCCAGATCTTGCTTGATTCACATAATACTATCTTTTGGCTCTGAGTTGTGTTCTTTGTCTGCTTTCTTCTTTTGCTTTGTCTTGATGACTAATCAAATCGAGATCTAGTCAATAAGAGTTGTTCTTATGCTTGGTGAGATCAGCTTAGGGGTTTCTGAGATCTGACTTTGCTTTAAAAGTGTGATGAGAGACTTAGAGACTCTTTTCTTTTCTGGTGTCTAGTCTGATCTGAGTCTGTTACTGAAAGATCTGAAGATGTTTAAGCAGATACTTGGGAAGCTTCCTAAGAAACCTTCTGCTAAGTTTTGGGATAATAATGAGTCCCAAGCTCAAGACAACAACAATCAAGATGATGAAGTTATAAGCCAGAGATCATCAAATGGAGATACTGTTTCTGTTGAGGTATTGCCAAGGCTGAGAGATGTTTCCATCTCAGAGAAGCAAGAACTGTTTCTCAAGAAGCTTAGATTATGTTGTGTAGTGTTTGACTTCGTTGATGAGCCTCAAGGAAGCCTGAAGGAGAAAGAGATCAAAAGGCAAACACTTCTTGAAGTTGTGGACTATGTTATCTCTTCAGGGACTGGCAAGTTCCCTGAACCAGTTATTCAAGAAGCTACAAAGATGGTTGCAGCTAATCTCTTTAGTAATCCTCACCAACAATGGAAGAACAACAAAACTCAAGAAGGATTAGATTTGGAACAAGAAGAAGAAGTCTCTCTGAACCCTTCTTGGCCTCACTTGCAGATTGTTTACGAGTTCCTCCTAAGAATCGTTGCATCTCCCAACACTGACGCCAAGATATCCAAGAAGTACATAGATGCCACATTCGTTCTCAGGCTCTTGGACTTGTTTGACTCTGAAGATCAGAGGGAGAGGGAGTATCTCAAAACCATACTTCACCGGATCTACGGGAGGTTTATGGTTCACCGCCCTTTCATCAGGAAAACAATCAACAACATCTTGTTTGACTTCATATTGGAGACAGGGAAACACTCAGGAATCGCCGAGTTTCTTGAAGTGTTGGGATCCATCATCAATGGATTCGCGTTGCCTCTCAAGGAAGAACACAAGCTCTTCCTTACTAGAGTGCTGGTTCCTCTACACAAACTAAAATGCTTACCTAACTACCATCAACAGCTTTCTTACTGCGTTATACAGTTTGTTGATAAAGATTGTAAGCTCGCTGATACTGTTATTAGAGGGTTGTTGAAGTACTGGCCTGTTACTAATAGCTCTAAAGAGATCATGTTCTTGAATGAGTTGGAGGAGATACTAGAAGCAACTCAAGTGGCAGAGTTTGAACGGTGTATGGTTCCACTCTCTCGCCAAATTGCTCAGTGCTTGAGCAGTTCTCACTTTCAGGTAGTTTGAGATCACTACTCTTTGTTAAGATTCTTGCATTGTGTTCATGAGTTTTACTGCTTGTGTGTGTGTGTGTTTAGGTAGCGGAACGGGCTTTGTACTTATGGAACAACGATCATGTTAGTAACTTGGTGAGACAGAACAGTAGAATCATTTTACCGATAGTGTTTCCTGCTTTGGAGAAGAACGGTAGTAGCCATTGGAATCAAGCTGTGAAGAACTTGACGGAGAATGTTCTCAAGGTTATGTCTGATACAAATCCAGAACTATTCCAAGAGTGTTTGCGCAAGTTTCAAGAAGATCAGCAGAATGCAGAGGATAACAAGAAGAAGAATGGAGAAACATGGAGACAGCTAGAGGAGATTGTTGCTGCAAAAGGACACACATCAATGGAGAAGTAAGAGTCTTCTACTCTTATGTAATTTACACGATACCAAAAAAAAAATGAAAATTGGTTTTATGTTTTTTTTTTCTTGGTCTTTAGGCCTGAAAGGTATATACAGTTTACTTGCTTGCTTGCCTTCAAGTCTCTTGGTTTTAGACAGATGTGTGTCCTCTTTCAGTTCTTGATTTTGTCTGTCTGTATACTTCTGTTCATGTAAACATCTTCTCTGTTGTCTGAAAGTCTCTTTAGTTTTAAGTGAACGAAGAGTTCAAGTGATGTCCAGAGACATCATCAAGCCATCATTTCCAAACTCTAAACCACTTGAAGAACATATAAACTCTCTCTTTTGGAACTTGCGTAAACACTCTTGGAATAGTTCACACATCAGTTGATTCTATAGAGAGACAAGAACTGAAACTGCTTCTTGCTCAAGCGAGTTTCTTTGAATGTGGAGGGAGGCATGGCTTATAGGAGTTTGCATCTTGTTGAAGCTTGTGTGAATCTGAATGGACCAGAGAAGCTGTTTGAAGAAAATATCAAAACATGTACATTCTTTTTCATATTTTCATAATAGCACATTCAAAACTGGATAACTTTCTATAATATATTTATTTAGCATTAAAAATAAAACTTTACCATATGCACACTCTTAAACTATGTACAATAGTTTCAATACATCTTCACCACTTGCTTGTGTCAAAAATCAAGCTCATCGGTTCAAAATCACGGAAGAACAGCCCAACCTCTTTAATCCAGAAACAACGGTCACACATGTTGTCACCTTTACTGGTACCAATGGTCCACAGGCTGAACCAGTTTCTTTCCACAACAGGACAACATTGGCAACTGGTGAACGATGACATTACAGATGAAATGAACTCCAACTTCTTTGAGCGGAAGTCGTCGCCATGCCACAAACCCCATCCCCATTTCACAGATCGCACTAGTTCCCCAACCTTAGCTGCAGATTCCCTTGTAAAACGAGCAAAGTACTCCTCTTCATTCCAAAAAATTTTCCTAATCATTGCGTATGCATACACGGCACGCTCATATCCTGCATCCGCTGCACTCTTCATGAGAGTAAGACCTTCTTCTCGAAGCTCATATGTGAAGAAAAACTGGACACCCTTCATATATAGTGTGCTTGGGTTTCCCTCAGCGTAACAAGTTCGGAACAACGAAATAGGCATAGGGGCTTCCCATGGATATGATAGCAAATCAAAAAAATGATATACCCTACGCCGCTCTGTTAACGCCTTCATCGACTTGCACGAAGCTCTGAGGTTATAAAAATCTTTAATGGAATTACTGGCCACACGTTCAACAACTAACGCTTGAATTTCTTCAGGCATTTCGAGAATCGGGAAACCTTCCATTTTCTAAGATAATCAGTTTGTGTCGACAAGGGTGAACTAATTGCGTGTTTATATAAAGAGTTGAAAATGGGTCTTCTGTTTTCGAGAAGGCGACCTTTTATGATCCTGGTATGGCATGCAACGTTTCATATTTCTGGAAAACCGTTCATGAACTAAATAACTCAGCCGTAAGAGAATGAATAACTCAAATGTTTCTATAGTGCAATTAGAGTACTCTCCAAGTTAAGATGCTAAGATCATGCCACGTGTTTCTTATCAACAGATCAAAAACCTTTTATGCTTGCTTGATGGTTTTGTGTTTCTATTTTTGGATTTGTAAGTTATTTCTACATTTTGCATGCACTATGAATCCTAAGCGGTTATAAGTGGACTTTCCATTTCTTAATATGAACAAAGGAACGTTAGTTGGACTTGCATTGATCGATTACAATTCACAACTATGAGCTAACTATTTCCTATTTTTAAAAATTTAACAACGTAGTTTCAAAACAAAAAAAAAAAAAATCAACAACTCCCATATATTACTAATAAATACATAGAGAGAGTTCCAAATTAATGTGATTTTATATGTATATAATATATTGTGTCTAAATTGTAGTAGATAAGAAAAGTTATATAAGAGAAATGGGAAGACGTGACTTTATATGTATTCTTTGTGTTTCTATTTTTGGATTTGTAAGTTATTTCTACATTTTGCATGCACTATGAGTCCTAACCGGTTATAAGTGGACTTTCCATTTCTTAATATGAGCAAAGGAACGTTGGTTCGACTTGCATTTATCGATTACAACTATGAGCTAACTATTTCCTATTTCTAAAAATTCAACAACTTAGTTTAAAAAAAAAATTCAACAATTCGCATATATATTACTAATATATACATAGAGAGAGTTCCAATAAATGTGATTTTATATGTATTTATATATATATGACTATATAATATATTGTGTCTAAATTGTAGTAGATAAGAAAAGTTATATAAGAGAAATGGGAAGACGTGACTTTATATGTATTCTTTGACCATAAGTTTTTCAAAATGGCAAAAATAATGTTGGTTGTATTTATTCTTTGACCAGCGGTAACCACAAAAGATATTGATATGTATGTATGTACAACATATATTCTGCCTATAAGTAGTACTTATAGGGAGACATGACAAATCGAATGGAGGGACATAAACCATTCTAGGATCACATACGCCACATGCTTCTTAGATAAAAAAAAACTTTTGTGCTAGTTGGTTTTGTGTTTCTTGTTTTCGAATTTGGATTTAATAATTTATTTCTACATTTTGATTCTGCATGCACTAAAAATCCTACGCGGTTATTAGGGGACTTTCCATTTTTTGGAAAAAAAACATGAACAAAGGAACGTTGGTTGAACTTAGCTGGTGGCATATTGATCGATTACAACTATGAGCTGAGTATTTTACAAATAAATACATAGAGAGAGAGAGAGAGAGTTATGAAACTGATCTTGAATGTGAGAGAAAGTAAGTTGAGAGAGTGTAACAAACTTTACTAATCACGTTAACCGTAAAACGTAACAAACTTCACTAATCGCATTAACCGTAAAATAAATGTATATTATGGTTTATATAATTAGTAGTAAATACATAATCTGTACAGAAAAGTGTATCCACTACAAAAAGAATGTAGATATTGTGACTAATTTTTGTGTCAAAACGGTTAGCCACAATATTATGATGAAGTTGACGAATTTGTGACAAAATTATTATGTAACAAAATGGTCATTATTTAGTCATAATTTTGTGACAAAAGAAAAGGTAACAAAAAATGTCACAAACAATTACAAATTAGTGACGAAAAATTTAGTCGTAAATATTGTTCTTGATTATACGAAGTTACAAAACTATGAGCTAGGATTTTACCATTTTGAAAGTCCAACCACATATAAATACATATATAATAGAGTTTCAAATAAATGTGATTTTTTTTTATTTTCCTAAAATGGAAAAGTAAAATAAAAGCTTTAAATGAAGCTTATCTTTGGGCAAAAGTTTTTCATAGACTTTGACATCATTATCTTTCTATTGAAAACAAAAAAAAATTGAGCAGCGGTAACCACAAAAGATATTGATATGTGTTTATATACAACATATATTGCGTCTACAAGTGTAGTGTATAAGAAAAGATAGAAAATTAGGGAGACGTGAAAAATCGAATGGAGGGGCTTAATTATTTATATTAAAATTAACCCGATAACAGAAATTTAGTTTTGGTTACAAAGTCGATTTGAACGAAATTTTCCAAAGTCATTGTATAACTAAAACTATCTTTTAAATCCGGTATGTTCTATTAATTCGTTTTTAAATTCTTAAAAATCGGTTGACGTTCTTAATTTTCAACGATGACCACATGAACATGAAGTTTTCTTCGTTCCCTCGGATATCGGGAATTTGTTACAAACCAAGATAAGATGTTTGGATAGTTAAGCAAATGTATTGAAGAACTGAAGTTAAAAATGGATTACTGTAGTGCTATCATTTAAAGACATCAAGAACACAAAATCAAAGGAGAAGAATCCATAAAAAGCTTTGTGAGCACCTGGTTCTAGATGAACAAAGAAAATGTTGAGACTTATTTCCGAAAAAATTCTCATTTACTTCCATATAAGCCTAAAACCTCTAAAGATTGTAAGCTCGCTGATACTGTTATTAAAGGGTTGTTGAAGTACTGGCCTGTTACTAATAGCTCTAAAGAAATCATGTTCTTGAATGAGTTGGAGGAGATACTAGAAGCAACTCAAGTGGCAGAGTTTGAACGGTGTATGGTTCCACTCTCTCGCCAAATTGCTCAGTGCTTGAGCAGTTCTCACTTTCAGGTATTTAGAGATCATTACTCTTTGTTAAGATTCTTGCATTGTGTTCATGAGTTTTACTGCTTGTGTGTATGTATGTATAGGTAGCGGAACGGGCATTATACTTATGGAACAACGATCATGTTAGTAACTTGGTGAGACAGAACAGTAGAATCATTTTACCGATAGTGTTTCCTGCTTTGGAGAAGAACGGTAGTAGCCATTGGAATCAAGCTGTGAAGAACTTGACGGAGAATGTTCTCAAGGTTTTGTCTGATACAAATCCAGAACTATTCCAAGAGTGTTTGCGCAAGTTTCAAGAAGATCAGCAGAATGCAGAGGATAACAAGAAGAAGAATGGAGAAACATGGAGACAGCTAGAGGAGATTGTTGCTGCAAAAGGACACACATCAATGGAGAAGTAAGAGTCTTCTACTCTTATGTAATTTACACGATACCAAAAAAAAAAATGAAAATTGGTTTTATGTTTTTTTTTTCTTGGTCTTTAGGCCTGAAAGGTATATACAGTTTACTTGCTTGCTTGCCTTCAAGTCTCTTGGTTTTAGACAGATGTGTGTCCTCTTTCAGTTCTTGATTTTGTCTGTCTGTATACTTCTGTTCATGTAAACATCTTCTCTATTGTCTGAAAGTCTCTTTAGTTTTAAGTGAACGAAGAGTTCAAGTGATGTCCAGAGACATCATCAAGCCATCATTTCCAAACTCTAAACCACTTGAAGAACATATAAACTCTCTCTTTTGGAACTTGCGTAAACACTCTTGGAATAGTTCACACATCAGTTGATTCTATAGAGACAAGAACTGAAACTGCTTCTTGCTCAAGCGAGTTTCTTTGAATGTGGAGGGAGGCATGGCTTATAGGAGTTTGCATCTTGTTGAAGCTTGTGTGAATCTGAATGGACAAGAGATAAGCTGTTTGAAGAAGATACCGTGACCCAACCTTTTCTCCATGTTCTCTGATCACAAATCTGGTGTAGATCGCTAAACCGGATCTATTTTTGTTGATTTGGTTCTATTTTGAGGCTTTGCATTTCAATTCAATTTAATAAAGTAGTATAGAAATAACATTTACTTTGTTATATTTACAAAATATGCAATTAGATCTATTTTTTTTTCATTATTGATTAAAGATATTAATAACAAATCAGTTTTTAACTACATTTTTTTTAAATTATGACAAAATCTGTTGTGAAAATATTATTATAATTAATACTAATTAATGTTTTATTAGAAAAATAAATATAAAATTTTAAGCTATTTTATTATAAACTTATAATTATATTCTATATTATATTAAAACAGAAATATTATATGAAATTAAATGCAACAAAATATCATCATCAACTGTTAAAATAAGTTAAATTTTATTTGTTAAACTTTTTACATCTACAACTATATATTATTTTTTATTTTTTTCTGAAATTCACAACTATATATTATCCAAAATGAGTATATTTTAAAAATAAAAAAAAATCTTAAAATATCATTTAATGTTTTTAAAACGTGGATCTAAATCTAAATTTAACTAAATAATAGACAAAAGAAGATGTAATATTATATATAAATACTCCATGAGATGGAATTGTATCAAAACAAAAAATCATGTCAATTTTATCGTTTATTAATCAAAACAGATATCATTTAAGCTAACTCCTAAATATATCACCAAATTATTTTGATAAAAGTATTACTATATACTAATATTTTCTTTTGCGAAAATATCAAAACATGTACATTCTTTTTCATATTTTCATAATAGCACCTTCAAAACTGGATAACTTTCTATAATATAATTATTTAGCACTAAAAAAAAACTTTAAACCGGAAGCAAACTCTCATATTTTCAACAACAAAAATCAAAAGGTAAATAAAGGTTTTATTATTTATTGCAAAAGAATTTACAAGATTATTTACCTTAAAATTGCATATAAAAGTTTGAACCTCAGTATTTTACCACCTGACTTAAGTTTTCTTTTGCAGCTCCCAAGTCCCAACGCGTCTTCTCCTCCTCACGGAAGGTATGAAGATAACCGCTTTGCTTGTTCTCAAGTGCGCTCCCGACAATGATAATTCGGATCCTGTCATCCTCGCCAACGCTTCCGACGTCTCTCACTTCAAGTACTTGACGCAATATAGCGTCAAGGAGTTCCTCGTCTTCTTCGCTCGCACCGTCGCCAGCCGTACCCCTCCTTCTCAACGCCACTCCGCCCAGCACCAAGGTTCTTCCTTCTTCTCCTCTTTGCCTTTTTTCTTTCAAAATTCGATTTTGTGATTAGGGTTTTCGATGGAATAGAGTACAAGGTACACGCTTACAATAGAAATGGACTTTGCGCTGTGGGATTCATGGACGTTCATTACCCTCTTCGTAGTGCCTTTTGTGTTCTCGATGAGTACCTCAAGAGTTTTGGTGACACATGGATGTCTGCTACACAAGACTCCACTCACCCTTGGCCCTTCTTAGCCCATGCTCTTACCAAATTTCAGGTTCGAACCCTTGTGTATTCTTACCAAAGTGTTTCTTGTCTTGTACTGTATCTGTGTTGTGATCTTCAGGACCCAGCAGAGGCTGATAAGCTGTTGAAAATCCAGAGGGAGCTCGATGAGACCAATATTATCCTTGTATGTTCTGTCATTTGAGTTTCGTTCTGTAATGCAGATTCGATCAAAACTCTGAATACTTTGTTATTTTATTACAGCATAAAACCATTGATAGCGTTCTAGCCCGTGGTGAAAAGATAGAGAGCCTAATGGAGAAGAGCTCAGATTTGAGCATGGCATCCCATGTAACATCTCTAAGCTTACTTAAGTGTTGTAGATAACTATTGCATGTCATTTGGTTGGTACCAGTGTATTAGATATTAGACAGAGAAGCTATGTGGATGAGAAACTGATTTTGTTTTTTTGGATGAAACAGATGTTCTACAAGCAATCTAAGAAAGAGAACTCATGCTGCACTATTCTATGAGCTGCTACTCTGGGCGAGATTGTTTTGTCTTTTTATATGTACTCATTCCCTGTCTCTAGTTTGGACTTCTATATCGTGTGATGTGTCATCCAAATACAAAATGTCAATTTTCAAACTGTCTTTGCTTTGGTTTTTAACTTCTCTTATTTATTACACATTCTTTTCTGTAACTTTGAACTTGGATGAAACCTCTCTCTCTCTTGCCTCCGTTCCACGTCTCGTTCAAGACTTGCACTGTGCCGTCGGGGTTAAGGTCTGCACCGTTCTCGTACCAACGGCCCATGTACCTCTCCAAGTCTAGACCTTTCACCACTTCCATCTAGAGAGGGCCATGCATGTACCAAAGCGGCAGAAACGAATCTAGTAGCCCTTTGACACCAATCCGTTACTTTTCATCCTCCAACAAAACGTATCTTATAATAGTGTCTCAAGTTACAAGGAGTATTTTTATTTTATTATAATCTCAAGTCGCAAGGGGATAAAGAAAGACATGTGTATGAATGAGATGAGCGAAACGTAAGATTATAGAATTGTAACGTAAGATTATAGAATTGTAACATATTCATGACCCTACTAGACTTTCATACGCGCTTTAAAATCCTGGAATATTTTATAATGAAATTTTTTATCTACAATATTACAAATGTTTTTTAAATTTGAATAATTATATTTTTTAAAAAAAAATCATTTAAAGCATCACTTTTAAACCCGACCCAAACCCGTAATCAAATTAATAACATGTTGATTCGATATGTAACCTAGTTCAGATTTGAAAAAATATCCATTATTTAAAAGCTTTATAAAATTATTTAAGATTAGAAATAATATAGTCAAATATTAGAAAATTATTTGTAACCTATTTTAAATAGAAATATTCTACCTATTTAAAACACATTTCATTGTAGTATAAGATTCTTTTTTAATTTACTATGGTAACAAAATCTTTCTTTGACAAGTATGTATGAATTATTTATATATATTACGTATGTTTATAGATTTAGCAGCAATCAAATATTAATTATTTTTTGTCAAAAATAATTAATATTGTTACATAAATATATGAATAACATTATTTTGTAAATAAATGTAAAAATTAATGGCAGAATCTTAATGTAGATTTTGGTTTAATTGTATAGATATAATTCTTCCTTAAAATATTATTCTATATTATGACGTGGAAAATCTGAGAAGTAGCCGTTAGAGGAAAGTTCAAATTATATGCTCTTCGAGTTCAGACCTACTTCCTTGAGAAGCTGCGTTTCTGCGATTTGGGGATAAAATTAGGGTTTTGGATCGCGAGAGAGAGAGAGAGACTATGGGCGAATCCGTCTGCCTTGTGAGATCCTTCTCTCAACCTGCAGATATTTCATCGCACGAGGTCCGTTGCTTTCTCTCTACTTCGATTCGTGCTTATATAAGTTTTCAATTCTGATATGTTTCGCGAGAAATTGTGAGCTACATGAAGCTATTTGAGTTGATTTAGGGTTTCGAATAGATCTGAAGTTTCTGGGAAGAGAATTTGAGATTTGGATTTTGTTTGTTTGTGTTTTTGCAGGTGATTCCTCGTCGTGTGCTCACGGAATCTGTATCCTTTGGTAGATTTGCGTCGGAGACTCTACAGTGGGAGAAATGGTCTGCTTTTACTCAGAACCGTTACTTGGAAGAGGTTGAGAGGTTCACAAAACCTGGTTCTGTGGCTCAGAAGAAAGCCTTCTTTGAAGCTCACTTCAAGAACCGAGCTTCCGGTAAAACAACAAAGACCAAGACCCAAGAAGCAAATGGTGTCAAGACTAGTCATGAAACCTTGTGTGAAGTAGTGAAAGAGAATCTACCACTTGTGGATGAAGTAAGAAGGCATGAAGAGGAGGTGTCTAATGCTGAGGTGGGTTATGTTGCTCCATCAGTTTCTGTAACAGATGCAACTGGTGATGTTCTAATTGGGGAAGTGAAGGATACCATTGCTGAGAACATTGATTCCTTGGCTGTTCTTGAAGACGAGGAACTTGACAAGGTAAAATGTTCTTGTTCATTACATTGCAAAAGCCAATCTTTATGTTTTTCCCTTAACGTCCATTTGATTTTTCAGGAGAATTATACTTCTTTGAGAACAGAGAGATGTCCTAGTTCTTCCATGGGTGTTCCTGAAAACGAGGATCGTGACAAGGTAAGATGTTCTTGTGCAACCATAGAATCTTAGAAGCCAATTTTTTTTGTTTTTATCTTAACTTTCTTTTGCATTTTCAGGAGAATTCTACTTCTTTGAGTAAAGAAAGACGTTCTAGTTCTTCCGGATCAAAGACCTGCAGTAGAAGTTCAATTCCGGAACCCTCCTTTTCTATAGGACTTGATCTGTTACTTAAGAAACCAAGGAAAGAGCCACTTTCGACTAGGAAAAGGTCATCTAGGGTATCGAAAAACCAAAACAAACCACCTTCTGAACCATTTCAGATATCAATCAATTGTATTGCTTCTGGTAATGCCCACAAAAAGATCGACGGGATGCCCCAGAACGGTTCTAGAAGCAGTAAGGATGCATGTAAAGCAGACAAGAAGGAGAGATCAGGTCTAAGTTCAGTTCACATGCCACTCAACTCTGTTACCGTTGCTCGTCAAACAACTAAAACAGCTCCAAAAAAGCTAGCAAAAAGATCCACTACACAGGAAACAAGTTCATCAAATGCTGGAAGCAGTATAAAACCACAGAGCAACGAACCAACAGTAGCTTCAAAAAGCCGCAAGAGACCATTGTCTAGAGCAGCCAAAGAAGATTCAGATGCTCCAAAATGTTCAACCAGAGTAATTCTCCTCCCAAGTTTCTCCATTTCATGTCCATATCCACATCCCATACATATTTTCTGTGACTGACTCTTGCATATATTGTAGGCCTCTGCTTTCAGGTTACCAGGACTTCCTCCTCCCAATACTCGGCCATCAGACGTGAAAAGGTTACTGATCCAACCCATCTTCAATATTAGGGATCGCTTTATATACTTAAACCAAGCCTATGATTAACTTGGTTTCTTATATACAGGAAAAACATAAGTGTTGGCAGTTCAGTTTCTTGCAAAATACCCAACAATGTGCAAAGACAGCCTTCTACCAAGTAAGCAGTTTGCAGTTTGAGTAAGACTGCAAAGGCTTGAGTTAGTTCTCTGGTTTATGTGTAAATAAACGTTTTTGTCTGATGCATTTGCAGCTGCGAAAATCTTCCAACTCATAGCAGAACCAGAGAGAAGTCTTTCACTATTTCTACTCCCTTCAAATTCAGAAGTGATGAACGGGCAGAAAAGAGGAAAGAGGTAGTAGAACTATAGAATCCCTTTATTTCTCAAATTCAGATAAGAGGACTTTGACAGAGAGCATAGAGTCTAACGAAGCTCTCTTTTGTTGCTGCTGTGTTTGTTATAGTTCTTCAAGAAGCTAGAAGAAAAGAAAAAGACAGAGGATGCTGTCAAAGAGCAAACGTCTTGTGGCTTCAAGGAAAATCAAGAATACAAGAACCCGCAAGTTGGTAGTTTTCAGGTATAGTAAAGAACTAAGTAACACTGTAACAGATTGCAAGTTATTATAATTTTGACTTCACCAAGATGAATGACATTATAATCATGTGCAGGCACCAGTGATAAGTCTGACTTCACCAAGATTCCGCAGGAATCAAACTCCAGGAAGAGACAACATACAAAAGTCTCGTAAATCTCCCCATGACGTTGCCTCAGTGAAAACTAAACGCTGCAAGATTCATCCCTCACTGACAAAGAAGAAAACTCAAGAAGATTCGTCTCCTAATGTACTCTAGAAATAAAGGTGCATACGTCAGAGACAAACCCTATCAATCATATGTTTCATTTTCCTCTTCTTCAACACAGCAGATATAAAATACACACCAGAGGATCATCATGAAGATTCAGCTTTTCACGTTGAAGATTTAGAAAGTTTGTACTTTCAGCATGTAAACCTTGTCAAGCTTATGATATATAGGTAACTAGCCCTGATGCAAAAACTCTATAACGTAAGCTTTTAAGGAGCTGTGTAGTGGAGGAACAGATAGAACTTAATTCTCCATATAACTATGTACTCAATAGTTGTTTTTTTAACTATGACTAAGCAATTGTCTTCTCTTTTTTTCTTGTGTTACTAGGGTCAACCCGCGCTACGCGTGGGATTTGAATTATCTTATTTTTGTTTGAACCTAATTGTGAAATTATTATTTGTTAGGAACTTAGGATATTGTTTTATCTCCTACCGATTCCATTGTTACTTTTTTAGTGGGATATTAGAAATAAATGATAAAGTTCACATACTTAGTTATTTAAATTGGAACGTATTATGTGGGTGTGTTCAATAATAAAATGATAGTTTATAGTTATTGCATATTGTAATTTTGAAAGAAGATAGAATTATTTGGAGATTGAGACCATCTTTGTTGCCATGCAGTTCAATTATTTGGAGATTGTGACCACCTTTGTGCCATGCGGTTCGAAGACCAGGTAGGGTTTGTTACATTTGTATAATCGTGGTAAGGAGAGTGAAAGTATGTTTCAACATAGTTTTTCGTGTACGCTTATTAAGTAGCTGCTGTCAACTGAGAGTTATTTAGGTTTTAGGAAGGTTACTTACTTTATTTAGAAACTTGAAGACTCGGGTCTTGGTAGCGGTTCTTTTTTTATTGGAGCATGTAGCTTGAGATGTTTAATTTGAGTTGGAGATTGGTTGTGTTTTGTAGGTCCGTTAGTCATTGGGCTATTATGTTTTTTAGGTTGCATTGTATCGGCCTGACAAACATGTGTGACGCTTTTTCAGTAGCCAAGCATGTAGGATTTTTTCCGGTTTTTTGTTATGTTCTGGTGGTGTGATTAATATCTTGTTTGCCAACAAATATGTGAGTTTTATGTTACTTTGCTGCAGCATCTTGTTGTGTAAAATTGCTATGGTACGAATATTTTTTAAAGCAATTTACAAATGTTTTTATTTGTGGTATATTTTATTTTAGATACGGTTTAATAAGATATAATAAAAGAGGGTTTGGGAGTTAAATATTAAATATTAAGGTAAAGTTTGCTAGATCCATCTCATGAACTTATTCGAAGCAAATGTGGTTATATACAGAAGTTATTTTTGGTATTTATTAATCTTGCATTTTTTTCTTCCTTAAGCGTTTGATCTGAGGGAAGACATTCATAGGTTTGCATAAACTTAAACCACTCGTACAAACATTGAAGTCAAACAAAATTTATAAGATGGGTTCAGAAATTATTTTAAAAAAAAAAACGTTTCCAGATCCCACATATATATTTTAAAAAGGAAAATTAACATTAAGGAAAACAAATATTGATTCCAAAGCATTATTCAAATAGAAAGTAGTGGGTAGAGAGACTTCATGATCTTCGCCTATGTTGTTTCCTCACGGTCGCCACCATCAGTGTTTACCTTAATAGGCACTGAGATATTCCCAGGCATATCATTGCCATGATCATCGTTGTCATCCTCTTAAGACTGTCACTCTTAATTATTCCATACTGTCGAAGGGCCGGAATGAAATATAATTTAAAACGTACATGTAGAACGAACTGAGAGAGTGGAAGATCCTCATTTTAATATAATAAGAAGATCAAGTAGTTGCAGGGCCCAACATACTGAAGGATGTCGTTGGTCTTATTGCAGGTTGGGCAAGTAGAGGATGAGACAGTCTGCTGAACTTCTTTGTACATCTGGAGCAAGAAACAGCACCAGCCTTTGTCCATATTAAATCCAGTCACCTTCTCCTACCATTTACATTAACATAATCACATACAGAGTTTTTAAAATGTAAAATACAATCATACATTCATACTAAAGACTATTATACAACCTGAGGCTGAGTAGTGAGGATAAACTCTTTTAGTTCAGCTATGGTCACAGGCTCAACCTTGGAACAACCCCTCAACAGTGAAGCTGTTCCCCGTTTCTTGGGAAACCAGCCTATAATGGACAGCAACACATCACACCATGTTGTAGATAAGTCATAAAACAAACCAAAATTGGACGTAAAAATGTAAGAACTACCAAATACTTACTTATGATCATAGGTTTCCCCTGCATTAGTCTCCTTGTCAAAATAAATTTGTGTCCCAGATTATTGAAAAACAGACAGCCTGCAAATCAACGGTGTTATAATTCTTCCAAGAAGCAATAAGGTCGACCTCGGTTAAACAACTCAGAGAATACGTGAAAATGTACCTCCTATAATTTTGGGATTTATGCTAGTTGCTACAACAAATCTAGGATCACCATGAAAGCCATCCAAGTGGCTATGTAATGATACAGCCTGTGAGTCAAATATACTCAACGCCACAGAAACATCACTGCAAGGAGAAAAAACAGTGTAAGGAATGCTCAACTTTTATTTTCTGAAAAGGTTCTATAGGAAGCCAGAAAGTGTGGGTGAGCTCGATATGAATTAGATTCTTACCTATCAGTTTTAATGGTAGCCATGACACGGTCTTTTCCTTGTGAAGGGGTGAATCACCGAACCGATTAATAGAGGAGAGTCTGACAGTCTAAAATTCTGATTACACCTAGGGACATCAAAGCCGCTCAAAAAGAAAATAGAACCCGCCTTCAAGAACGTCTATAGGTGGTGAAACGGTGAACATTGACGATTGCTAGCATGAGTCTCGCTTGAAAACAGAAAAAAACATTGAATTATGCAAACTATTTTTGGGGATATGTATGAACCTAATGCCGCTGACTGCGATCAACATTAGTTTAAAGAATGGATAACTTTTTAAAAGACCTTAATCAATTGTCGGATTCGAAACCATATATCCCAAAGATAAAAAATGAATACTTTTAAACAACCGCATTTGGCAAAGTAAGAACGAAAGATTAGTTTGCTTTGAGAACATATTTTGATAACTATGATCCTAAAAGCCGTCGTGTGTTCAAACACTACGATGAACATGATTTTTTAGAACGGAATCCAGACCCATGAGCTCGCCACCGCAAATGTTTCTTGCTTCCTAAAACCTGAGCAGCCGCACCTCCATTCGACCTTCAAGCCAGCGGAAATGATAGATGAGTTAGCCATTATAATAAGAACAAAGTTTATATTGTAGTAGGATTGGTGAGGATGATGATTATGGGATGAAGACTGACCTTTTTATAGGTAAAGTTTCACCGAATTGGAAGAAGTTACGAAGTATTGGATGAGTAATCGTGGATGGAGTGGGTCCAAGGAGTAAAGATGCTGTTAATGGAGATGTAATCATCTAACGTATTATAGACGGTGAATGGGAGACATAACGACGTGAAGGAAACCGACAGAGAGATTTAATACAAATATTTGACACAAAACCTCCATTTGAGTTTAATCTAATGGGATTTTGAGAGAACCATGAACTCTAGAATCGATTGAAAAAGATGACCTTTCACCTTTTTTTAGCAAAACAAATATTGTGTCTTGTAGCTTACAAATAAATGAAGCGTGACAGCCCAAAAAAATCCAAACAATTGTGGAGGCCCATTAAAAATATACACTGATCGAAAGAATTAAAACGCAAGGTGAAAAGGACACGTGGCAGACTGTAGTTTTCCTATTTGATGACGTGTTCTCTTAAGAAGGGAGACAATGGCTTCTTTATAATAATAGACTAGTCTTTGATCCGCGCGTCCGCGCGGATGTTATTTTTGTGAATTTCTAATATTTTAAGTAATTTGTTTGATATAATTATATATATGACTTGAACTTAATATTCAATATCCGTTACCCGATTGGGGATCTTATCCTCTTCGAAAAAGGATATTCATGGATCATGATTAAATTTTACGGATTCGATTGATCCAATTATAAATTCGGATAGCAAAATTTTAAGTCTGGATATTCAGATCTAGATATTAAATATTTAAAATTTAATTATAGTTATCTATGTATATTATATATTTTTTATATAAAATAACTAAAATTTTAATTTTATTAAATTTTAATGATTCTTAATTTTTTTAAATACTAATTTTAAATAGACTAAATAGATGGTTAATAGTTAGTTTTTAATTTATTTTAAATTAAAAAAACAGGTTCGAATGTCTACGTGTATGTGGATTTTAGTATGAATATTCTAACCCCAAATATCTGAATCCGACAAATGCATATCCGAAACCGTATATCCTAGAATACCCTAGATATTTGATCTGTCCTAGACCTAATTGTATATATGTATTATATGGTGATTATTTTTTTTTAATTTATAAATTACATTAGTTATTCTTATTAGATATATATCTTACAAATGATAATACATTGTATTTGTTTGTATATATAACCATTTATAATAAATATTAGTATGTATTTTAGTCATCAATTTTTTATGGAAAGTTACATAATTTTGTTATTGTAAATGAATAAGTTCAGATTATAATAAAAAATTATTAACATTATTATTATTTTTATAGTTCAAATATAGTTGGTAGCTTATATGAATATGAATAAAAATAAAACTAATTTAATGCTATATATATGTATAATTTTGTTTTTATTATAAATTTTTGAATAATACATATTCATTTTTTATGAAATATTCAATTTTAATGACAAAGATTGTTAATGGGCTTAGCCCAAATTTATTTTTTTCTTATTAAGAATTAGTGTTTGGATGCAGAGATAATATCAGTGGCATTCAATTGTAATTATTTAGGAAATGTTAGGGTTAAGTACTAAATGTACTTCAGTTTTAATAGTTTAGATATGAGTTTTAATGTTTAGAAAAGAGCATGTTGATGATGTTTATAGCGATCCAGTCAAATAAATAATCTCCGTCACATTTGTTGTACATGCCTGTTTTTCACCTTTGTTTTATATATACAGAGAGAAGATGTCCGGTTCCGGTTTTGGTTTGAATGTGTATACCGGATAAAATATTTCAAATCATAGCAGAACTGGATATACTGGAACACTCATACGTTTGCACTGTCGGAATCAGGGAAGCTATTTGCGTTTGGTGCAGGAGATAAGGGTCAGCTTGGAGCAGAGCTTGTTCGTGATCAAACAGAGAGGTGTGTACCCGAAAGAGAAAATAACCATCTCAGTTAGCGGTCGCAGGGTTTGGTGGTAAGAAAATTGCGTTTGACGTCAGGAAAACGCAATGAAACTGCGTTTTGACTTTGTTATATTGATAAGATTTTGGAAGGTTTGTACAAAAGGAACTTATCTTAACATTTTCTTTGTATAGGATTAGGCATGGCATTCGGGTTTTCCGATCAAAGGGTTTGGACCGATTCCTTTCGAGTCAGGATCATTCGGGTCATAGACATTTCAACCCAAATAGATAATTGAATTTTTTTTATTTAGGTTTAGATTGGCTCCTCTAGGATTCGGGTCTGTTCGGGTCTATAATTAAAACACTTGTAAAATACCAGTAATTTTCGAATCATTATCGGTTCCGGATCGGTTTAGGTATTTAAGATCTGAAAAAACACCAAATACCCAAACTTCAACAAATTTAGCTTAAATTTTGTCATATTCATCTATACTTTTACAAAATAACTAAAAATAAACTATTAATAATTAAAATAAAATATTTAAAACTCTAAATTTTACATTTAAAACTTCATAATACTTAAAAATTTATAAAAAATATTAGTAAAGATTGTTAATAACAAGATATTTCAACTAAATCATAAATTAAAATGTAGAAAATAAACACAAAAAATAATAGTTTTGAATATTCATGTTTTTATGTCGGGTATGAATCAGTTTTTATCTGGTAAGGTTTATTTGGGTCGGTTCCGGTTCTTTCGGATATAAAATCATCGGACCCAACTAGATACTTGTAAATTTTCGGTTCGATTTTGAGTAGGGTATTAATCGGTTCCATTTTCATATCCGAATAAAATGTCATTTTTAGATTATTCTAATTGTTCATGGGTCATGTTTTAGGTTGTGATTTTTAAAAATTAATTAATTAATGTCGAGTAATTTCAATTTGTATTTCATTTGTATAAAAGCTAAAATAGCTAAAACCAATATGTGGTTGAAAAGGTCTTTGGCCGCTGTTGTGGCGATATCACTGCGTTTAGGGGAATGTGAGTTATGGAAATATGATTACTTGTGAGACAAGGGAGATGAATTATATACCATCTTTTTTTTTTTAACTTCAGATACCATTTCAAAGGATCTGTTACAAACAGAGGGTTCGAAATAATCCTCAAGCGAAAAAGGTTGAGTAGGATCTGTTGGTACATTATGCCACAAGTACCTCGAGGACCGGAAGAACCTCGGGGAGAGACGGCCGCAACAGAACCAGGGTTGGGTTTTTACTCCGAGACGTTCGACGTGAATATAATGTAAGAGGAGAAGCAACTGAGGAATCAACAGATATGCCACTTACCTGTGGACCAAGAGGCCCTGTCTGTAGGAGAAGAGGACCATGACCCGTCCAATCGTCCAACCAAAAAGACGCAACATGGCAAGATATGAATCGTCTAGCAGATGGAAGCTTCATTAGACGTTTCCAAATCTAACTACATGTGTGCGCGAAAATTTCAGTTATATCATAAGTTTGATACAATTTTCAAATTTACCATTATTAAATAAATATTTTCAAAAATATCATATATTTATGATGAAAGTAAATCAGATTAATTTTTCAAAATATTTATAAAACATTTAAAAACTCAACTTCACTCTTTTAATACCAAATCTAAACAATAATCACTAAAGTGTAAATTCAAATATTAATATATTTTTGAAAAATGATATTTAACTTGTGGTATTTTAGCAATTTCTCTCTTTATTAGCAGTCTGTAGAAGAATCTATTTTAAAATATTAAAGGAAGAGAGAAAAGGATGAAAGAGCTGAAAATTTATAAAAGAATCCATTAACACATACCTAATGTTTCAAATTATTTTAAATAAAAAGTATAGTTATGCAACTAAAATATGAATATTCTTGTTTTAAGAGACTTGTATAATATTTCATTGATGATGATGTTCAAGTTAGATAATAGACCAAAAGGAAATTCTATATATTTTGACTTGATACTTTTTTACTTTAAATCCTCCCTATTACATTTAGTTTCACAATGTTGTTGTAATATCCAGATAACTTAAAAGTTAAAATCTAAGATAACAGCAGTTTGGAACGGTTGGGATATTTTTCTAACTTTTGATCATTAATCGAAACCTAAATTTAATCACCAAAATCTGTTAAATTATTATATGATTTTACGTGAGTAAAATTAATAAATTCGATTAGAGAACATTTATGGAAAAGTTCTATTCATTGATTCTTTTTTTCCTGAGACAAAAGGATAACAAGACATTTTTGTATGGGCAGGAAAAAAGCTTGAAATAGCGGTAGAACCGTAGAAGGCATGCCGTTAGTTTTTTTTTGGCAAGCCTAAAATATCGTATTTTGATAAACAACTATATAAACAAAGAGCCTCTCTAGACAATTAAAAAAAAAACAGTAAATAAATAAACGAAAATACCCATAAAAACATTTGTAAAAGAAAGTTTTTTTGGGGGATTATTAACTAATTAACTAACTATTATCATAATGGCGCGCCTTCACGTAGCTCTCCTCCTTCTCTTCCTGGCCGTCTCCTCCATCTTCACCGTCGTCTTATCAGCTACTGATAAACCCTCCGTAACCACCGCCGGACCTCCAGCCTCAACAACTCCGACCAGTGGTGATGTCGAAGTAGCCGAGGCTCCAGCAGACGACAACGCCATTGGGACAACCGACGATGATGCAGCTGCTTCTCCCGGAGATGATGACGTGGCGGTCGCCGGACCTATCGGAAGCGAGACTTCGTACGCAAACTACCCGCCGCCTCAGCAAACTTCAGGAAGTGGCGTTGCTGCTATGGTTGGAGTCGGTTCTGTTGCTGCTACGATGGTTGGATCGTTCTTGTTTTTCTGAGGTGTGATTGGTGCATGTAATTTAAGAAACTGATAATGTTCTTAATGAATGTTTTCTTGTAGATGTGTCATGTATAAGCATTTGGCTTGTCCCTTCATGTATAACATTTTGGGACCATACTGATCATTACAACATAAAACTTTGTGTATGTGATGTATATCTAACTAACATATATAGTTTATGATATACCTTGTGAACATTACCTTCCAAGTAGGTAACACACTAAACAGATAAAGAGACAATGAGAAATGATAAAAGAAAAATAAATAAATTGGTTCGTGTATTTTAATTATATATTGGTTAAATCTCTCAAATAGACTTTTCTTGAAATTTTTATCACAAAAATAAACTTAAAAAAATTAACCAAAATAAACTTTTTATTTTGAAAATTTTAATATTTTCTAAATTTTAAATCTCACTTCCAATATCTTACTAGATAACTCTAAACCCTAAATTTACATTAATTAACCCAAATGGTATAAATATATACTTTTACAATTTTTATAAAGTTTATTTTAATTATTTTTTTTTAAATGCTGGTTTGGAAATAATTTTTTTTTATCTATTTTAATCATTATTTCTTATATATATGCCATTTTACGAAAAACAAAAACTCATATGAAAAACTTTTCTCTACTTCCAGAAAGCTTTGATGCTTTGTTACCACTTCTTTAAAATCGTAAACCTACTGATTTAGTTTTGGGGTTTGTTCCGGTTTGGTTATCAATTTTAGTTTGGATAATTGGGTTACTGTAAAACTAGGGTTGACTGTCTAAAACCCTCTGTAAATATAATCATCCTATCTATTTTCCCCACAACAACCAAATTCATGACAAATCCACCCAAACTTATGATTTCTCTTTAGATATCCCCTAAAGTTTTTATTTCATCCTCTCTAATTCAATTTCAAAATCGAGACTAAAGGAAAATTAATTGTGTTATGTAATTAGCGATTGCCCATTAGGAAAAACAAATCATTTTTTGTGCTCTAGCAGTCTCTCTCTCTCTCTCTCTCTCTCTCTCTCTCTCTCTCTCTCTCTCTCTCTCTCTCTCTCTCTCTCTCTCTCTCTCTCTCTCTCTCTCTCTCTGTTTTTCGTCGTTTGTGTTCTACAGAACAAAAAAATCTGATCAGTCGTGATAAAGTTGAATTGCTCATCCTATCTTGTTCCTGCAGTCTCTCTTTGTCTCTATCTCTCTCTATTCGTCGCCGTCGTCGTCTCTCTATGTTTCTCTATGGCTCTCCAGTCTTTCTTTGGGAGTCAGAATCCCTCTGTGTCGTTGAGTGAAAAAGATAGACTAACCCTAATAAATATTCAAAATCGATTTGGGTTTTTAAAAAAAAATCCGGATCGGGTTCTTTTTTAATGTCAGATCGAGTTCTTTCCTAATGGGCAATCGCTAATTACATAACGCAATTAATTTTTCTTTAGTCTCGATTTTGAAATTGAATTAGAGAGGGGAAAATAAAAACTTTAGGAAAAAATCTAAAGAAAAATCATAAGTTTGGGTGGATTTGTCATGAGCTTAGTAGTTAAGGGGGAAATAGATATGGTGATTATATTTACATGGGGTTTTGGTCAGCCAACCCGTAAAACTATTGCTAAACTCGTAGGAGGTTTTATTTTCCATTCAATATGATTGGTTCGTCTTAATTTGGTTCATATAAAAAACCACCCAAGTCGATATTTTGACCATATATTTGTCAAGAAGAATCATATTTGTGCAACAATTAAAAAAAATAAGTATACATTTTACAAGCAAGAAGTTGCATTAATTAATTATTTTCTTTACAAAAAAAGCGAAAACCAAGATTATGGTTTTGGGGAGTCTTCTTCTCGAACCGAGATTTTCATGTGCACGTGTGTTTGGTCACTACTTCGTGTTTAACATCACTTTATTCTATGAATATCTGCATTAAACAAAATTAGTATTTGTTAATAACACAGACCACTACTTTCAGATATCCTTGATCTTATATAATTAAACCTTTTTGTTTTATTAGTAATAAACATGCATTTCAGCTAGTGGTCTTGCGAATCTGTAGTGTAACCTTGTATTAACGAGTATCTTTAGAGGATGATTAACCCGAGTTAAAAAACTGGGGTTCTTATTTTTTTTCCTTTTTCTTATTTTTTTTTAAACACTTTTCGCTAAAAGCCAACTCTTAGCATTTTTAGTCAAAACTAAAAACTCCAGTTAAAAAATTGGGATTAATGATCGTCTTACAACTTAAGACGTAAATTATTTTATGAACTAACATGACGCTCAAAGAATCACAGAGAGTTTGCAATTCTACCACAAATTTGATACCACTTTACAAATTTACCTATGATAATAATAATTTTCAAAAATATCTTAACTTTTTGATGACAATGTACTCAATTAATTTTTAAAAATATTTATAAAAAAATAGAAATTCAACCTCACCCCTTTTATAGTAAACCCTAAACAATAATCACTAAAGTGTAAACCCAAATGTTAATATATTTTTTATAGTGTACATTTTTGCAAAACGGTAATTAATTTATGTTATTTTTAACAATTTCTCAAGAATCACCATTATAATTTCAAATAAACACATTCAAAACTATCTCACTTAATATATATAGATAATTAATTCACTTATCATCAATTAATTTTAGGTGAAATTATCTAATTTTAATATATTCTTTTCGATTCTTGCATCATCCTTTTGCTTTGATTAAGTGATGGTTTCTCTTAAATATACTCAACATCTAACTGGCTTGATAATTTATTAAAAGTTTTAATAAGTTTTTTAAAAAATTAAGAAGAGAAAATCTTTCAAATGGAAACTTTTAAAAGCTTTTATCACAAAATAGTTTTTTTAAAAAATAATTAAAATAATTTTTTTTATATTTTAAAAATTTCCATTTTAATTTTATTTTAAACTTCACCTCCAAAACTCCGATTCATACATTTTATTAAAATATATTTATTTTTTTTCCTTAAAATTTATTTTTGAGACCAAAACTTTTTAAAAATTTTTGTTACGGTATTTCTCATTTGAGAACCTATAATTTGTTTTTGGATGCCACACGAGATCTTTTATTTGGTTTTGCCCGGAGCAGAATCCCGATTTTTGGGTTTTTGTTTGTCTGTTCATAGTTTCAATTATTTGTAAGAAAAACTGAAAAATAAAGACGAACAATTTCCACGTACTCAGTATTCGTGTCGCGTATGGACTTTAATCTACATACATATCGCCTCGTAAACCAAGAACCCAAGCCTACAGAAAGTTAGTAGGGGTATTACCGACTTCAATAAAAGGATATAAGCCACAGTCATTTTCGAGGAACTTAAATGCTTATGGAAAGACATAAAGATCATAAAAAGTAAACATTTGTTCTCACTGTCTTGTCTATACAGTAAAGAGAGAGAGAGAGAGACGACGTTACAGTAACTCTCTTACACGACCACTCTCACCGGTAAAAAACACAAGTACTCCGGTAAGACAACAACAAACCCTAATGGAAGATTCTAGAGCTTTTCCTTTAGACCCTCGAGCTCAAGAGTTTGTACCCCTAAACCCTATCTCCTCCCGTTTTTATTTTCCCGACACTTCTCCACCGCCACAACCACCACCACCGCCTCCTCCGTCGTCGTACTCGTACGGATTATTCCAGGCGGAACCAAGAGTTTTCACGTTCTTTAATCTCCCACCACATCCTATGATGTTTTCTCCACCTCCACCACCACCGCCTCCGTATTTTAACGGCGTTTCTTCCGTTCAACGGCTTCCTCTCCCGTCAAAGTTGCCGACACGATCTCTTTCCCTGATCTCCGTACCGCGTGACGTCACCGAGTATACGGTGAGACGCGACTTGAAGCTATTCGGTGACGTGCGTGGCGTGCAAATGGAGAGAATCTCTGAAGGAATCGTGACCGTCCATTTCTACGATCTCCGTGACGCTAAAAGAGCTCTTCGAGAGATTTGTGGTAGACACATGCAGCACCAAGCCAAGCTCAGTGGCAGTGGAAGTGTTTGGACCTCACCATCTTCTTCTTCTTCATCGGTTCGTGGGTTTGTTTCCGGTAGACCCGTGTGGGCTCAGTTTGTAGTCCCGGCTACAAGCGCCGTTCCTAACGGTTGCAACCAAGGAACGTTGGTGATCTTTAACTTAGACCCTGGAGTCTCTTCCATTGCTCTCAGACATATTTTCCAAGTTTACGGTATATGTTTTTTTTAGTTATGTTTCTATCTTGATTAGGTTTTGTTTCCTCCACAATATGATTAGTATCAATCATGCCTTTATTTAACTTTTTGAGTATAGACAATATTAGACCGTTTAATTATCTAGAAGACTAGAACAGTTGATACTATTGTAATTTATTTGGCTTCAGGTCCCATCAAAGAGTTGAGAGAGACACCGTACAAGAAACATCAAAGATTCGTTGAGTTTTACGATGTGAGGGATGCAGCGAAAGCGTTTGATCGAATGAACGGTGAAGAGATTTGCGGGAAGCAAGTTGTGATCGAATATAGCCGACCAGGTGGGATTAAGAACAAGTTCAGGTCATTAAGGCAACCGCTTCAACCGCCACCAATTCTAGCTCCTCCTATGAGGCAGCCTCTTAGTCTGATGAAGGATAAAGACAAGAATGTGAGCCCTAATAATGGAGTTGATGTTGTTGAAGCTTCTATGGGTTCGTTGTGTATCAATGATGATGACAATAATAAGACACGAGGATCGGAGTCCGAAACAGAGAGCAAGAACGTGGCTAAGTGGGGGAAGAAGAGACAGATGAAGAGCATGGAACTAAGTCAGTTTCTTATTAGTGAAGAAACCATGGATGATCCAAGTTGCAGAGATCCACGTACCACTTTGATGATCAGGAACATACCAAATAAGTACAGGTTAGTCTATAGAATCTAATTATTAATATTTTACATGTTGGAGTTTCTTTTTTTTTCAATTATAAAGATTAGGATATGGCTAAAGACTAAATCTTTCAATTAAGTATTTATATGGATTAAAGTTTCGAAGCTTTTTCAAACTCTAGGACTGTTAAAGATTTAGATCTTTCTAATCTTTTTATTAAAATATTCACATGGATTCGTGTGCTAATATGCTGATTATATATTCAGAGATTTTTATTCTAGATAAAATTCTCTTATGCTATGTTCCATTAAGCTTTTAATTATCTTCTTGTTTGATATTACACTAATTGACTATCATTTTCCTAGAGGTTTTGTTTATGAGATTCCACTTGAATTTTTTAAAGGTACAATGTTTCTTGGTTTTATATAGTCAAAAGCTGCTGTTGAATATGCTGGATAATCACTGCGTTAACATCAACGAAACGATCACCGAGGAGAGGGATGAACACGAAGCTGATCATCAACCATTTTCTTCTTATGATTTTGTGTATCTCCCAATGGATTTCAAGTAATCAAACATCGAACTTCATTGACTATATAGTATCGGCTATATTTATTACTAAAATTATATATAACACTCTTTTTGTTATGTGATATTAGCAACAAGTGCAATGTTGGTTATGGGTTTGTGAACATGACGTCTCCGGAGGCAGCTTGGAGGCTTTACAAGGCGTTTCATCTTCAACGTTGGGAGGTTTTTAATTCTCGTAAGATTTGCCAAATCACATATGCCAGAGTTCAGGTATATATACATTACATTACACATTCACTTTGTGATAATTAGGTGTCACTATGTGTTTATCTTGTTATCTTTAATCGTCAAATAGGGTTTGGAGAATCTTAAGGAACACTTCAAGAGCGCCAAGTTTCCGTGCGAGGCTGAGCTTTACCTTCCGGTAGTTTTTTCGCCTCCACGAGACGGGAAGCAGCTAACGGAACCTGTCTCTATCAACATCAACGGTTGCACCGGATTCAATAATAGTCATCATCTTGAGCCAATGGACGGTCAAGATCACCACTCTGTGAGTGGATCATGTTGCGGCAGTGACCATTATAACAGTCAGGAAGATGATTTTTCCGGCAGTAGCGTAGACGGTGGCCGGAGTTTCACAGTGGTAGGAGAGACATCTTTCTAGAAACTTTGTTTGTAATGTGAACCATAACATATAAGAAGTGTAAGTAGACATCATTTTGTTATGATTTTGTGTTGATATGTTGTCTCAAACAAATTTTATTTGGTTAATCATCAGGTTTCAGTTTATGATCATCAAAAGTTCTAAAAAGTGGAATTTGGGTGAATGTGCTAAGTAGCAATGAATCTTAACTTGCTTTAGAAAAATGAATTAAGGCTTCGAATGGTAAAAGCAGTTCAAGCGTTGCAGATCATGCAGATCAAGTGCAGATCAAGTAGATCATGCAGGAGAAAGACAGATCAAGCAAATCAAACAATTTAATGCAGTTTAAAATGATAAAAGCAATTCAAATAAAATAGATTATATATAAAATTTATAATAAAAAAAAATATAAACACAATACATAAAAATAATAAATATTGCACTAGAATCATGTTAATGTAATTTTAAAATTAAAATGTTAAAGATATTAGCAATTAACGAAATACATATATCTTCTGTTAATATACATATTTAAATCACAATACTATGTAATTACATTATATCTATTATAATTAAAACACTAATATCATATATAGTAAAAAATTTTGGTACAAATTATTAATATATTTAATCTTTTTCTATCAATAGTACATTTTCATTCTATTTTACTTACAACTTTGATAATACAAAAAACTCTCATGTCTATTTATTTTTATTCTTATTTCGTCATAGAAATATTATATTTAGTTAAATTATTTATATGATGATTGTGTGTTTTAATTATAATATGTATTAATGAACAAAAAAATTATAATATGTATTATGTCAAAGTATAATATCATTGTTTAAATACATTAATAAAAAATATATGTATTTTGTTAATTGCTAATTTTTTTCGTATTTTGATTTTAAAATTATAATAATATGGATTTAGTTCAATATTTATTATTGTTTATTTATTGTATTATATAATGTATTTTAATTTTTATTGTAATTATTATTGTTTAAATATGTAATCTATTTTATTTAAATTGCTTTATCGTTCTAACTATAATTAATTATTTGATATGCTTGATCTGCTTTCTCACACATGATCTGCACTTGATCCGCTTGATGTGTATAGTGAATGAGAACTGCATGCAGATCTTCTGCTTTTTTCACAAAAAGACAAAATATTGAACTGCATGCAGATCTCCCGCTAATTGCATTTTAAAAGCAGAAAAACGTGAATGGTGATTTTAGTGCAGGAGAACTGCACGTGCGGGAGAACTGCCTTTGTTCTGCCTCTCCATTCGTAACCTAAGTGTTGATATAAATAAAGAGTATTTTGCATGCGGTCGTATAGATTTTGTGTTGATCATTTCTCTCTTGGATAGTGTGATGTTGTATATAATAAATACAAATACTATGACTAATTTGTGTTACTTTAAGAATCATCAGAGCTTGATCCGCGTAACCGTGCTGACGTTTGCTTTCAATTTATAAATGTAAATTTTTTTACATCATTAATTGCCAATATTCTTAATATTAATCATATTTTAAAATGTTTATATGCTTTTTTCAAACAAAATAATGTTATATTTTACATGTTTGTCATCTAATTCATTGTTTCACCATGTATTTAATTTTTTTATATATATTTCAAAAATATTTGTGAATTTAGTATTTTATTTGCACTTTATGACAATTTTTCAAATATTCAAATATTTTACCATTTTAGATCCTTTGGATGTTTTAAGGTATTTCTATATCCAATTAGTATGGATAATTAAAGGTTTCGAATTGTTATTTAATGGAAATCTAACTTGATTGTGTAGTAGGAGTTGTCAATTAAAGTATTGAAAATAAAATGAAAATTTTATGATATTTTATGATAGTGATTTTTTTATTGGTAATATAGAATATCATATTGTTTCACATAGGGTGGATGTTCAAGTATTTTGGGTTCGGTTCACATCTGTTGCAATTTTGGGTTTTCAAGGTTAAAAATTTTAGTTTTTTTTTATTTTGTTTATTCATCTAATCTGTTTAGTTTGATTTTACATTAGATTCTCATTTTAGACATGACATGTATACAATATTTTACAAATATGTAAAGTATGTAAGTTTTTTGAGTATCTAAAATAATCATGATATGATATGATACTGGCAATATAATATAAATCATTTTGTGATAAAAATATAAATATGTTAAATCGTTCCCAAAGTTACCTTGAACTGGTTTGTTCAAATGATGAACAAAAGGTTAATGACTTGCATGTTAATAGTTACTTATAAACATATCTAATTGCTTATACTTGGTTTATATGTTTATAATTGTTTAATTATTTAAGAATAAATCGTTCCCACTTTAGTGGAGACCGGTTTGGTCAATTTTTAATTAATGATTAATGAATTTTTAAATACTATTCAGTGTTAGGGAAAAGAATATTATTTGGTATAATAGATAAGATCATAGGATGTTTTTTGATTAATGATGATAATTATATGATGTATTTAAAGTAATGATTTTTTACTGAGGATTCATTTTAAAATATCACACATGAAAAGAAGTTGTGATTTCTATTTTAATAGATAAGATTTACTATTTCCAATGAACTCATTCACATAAATTAAATTCATCTGAGCTAATAATATGTTTTAAAAATCCACAGTGGATTTTTTTCGTTGCAGTTGAGAATATGTCGACTACATAATCCATTGAAGTTGTTCATCTTATAAAAAAAGTCATGATTATTTATCAAATTTATGTTACACTTCATATTAATGTTTCATTTTGAACAAATGATAAGTAAATCAGTAAATTTTCGAATTATATATCTCCTTTATGGTGCAAAATAGATTGGGTCTAGGACTAGGTTGACCTAGGGTGAAAAAATTCTTTTTCAGGCAAAAATCAAATCGTTGTTGTTCTAGTGTTTATAGCTGTCTTATGCAGTGACCTGCTGAAAGGGACCAAAGAGGACTCTGTGCTAGTGATGATCACATCCTGCATCTCCCTCTGGTTAATGGGGTTTTGACACGTGGTGATCTCCACCTTTCGCATTGTGCCTGGCAGAGTTGATAGTGATCGTTGACCTCAGCTTTTAATCTTTTTCTTAGGACCGAGGATTTGATCACTTAAATTCGATTCAATTCATTACATACGTTTTGATTTGATCCTAAAATCCGCATATCCTTAAGTTGTCAAAACAAAACAAATATTAAATGTTAATATCCGTTAGAAATGAATAAATTCCAAATACTAAAAAAATAGAAATATCCGATCTGATAATATACAAATATATCTACAAATAAATATAAATTTTATATGTATAATTTATAAAATTATTATTTTAAAATATCATTTTATTAATTTTATATAAATTTACTTATAAAATCTTTATAAAAACGATATTTTTTTAAATTTTGTGTTTTATTTTTTTTTGATTAATTTTAGAAATTTATGGAGCATATAGTTTCATTTATTTTTTATTTTCTATTATGTAAAAATATTATTTTTTGGAAATAGTTTTATATATTTTTTCGAGATTTACTTATATTAAACAACGTAAATGAGATATCCGTAAATATTTGCAAATATCCAAAAAAATTGGAACACAGAAAAATGGATATTCATATTTCTGTGAAACAAAACAAATCAAAAAACTAGATCCATAAACTACAAAATAAATCACAAATATTGAATTTTTTGGATTATTCGATCCGCGTCCACCTGCTTCTGCTCATGGTACATGGGTTTAGTTTAAAATTTTCAAAATTAGCATTGGATGGAAATCATCATTAAGCATTTTTAGGCTGATGGTTCTTAAAATATCACTAAATCCAATTCGAATTGAAAACCATTTTAAGGATGTAAGGTATAATTTGATTATTAAAAGTTCCATTAGACTAAATACAAAAACATAAATCTAACTAAAAAACATGTTTTGTAATAACACCAAGAATATACCACAAAAGACAAGGTCAACAATAGAAGCATTATGGCTTATTGATTAAAGTTTAAAAGATTTCTATACAGATTTAGTGTTCTATTTCTAGATAACGGTAGATTTTTTCCAGATTATAGGATGCAAGCTTTTCAAAGCTTCTAAAGTATTGTAAATACAGTCATTCGTTGTAATTGTATGTTACACAAAGAGCTTATCAATCCAAATGTTATAAGAATAACTATATCGTGGATATGTTATAGGTGATCTATATTATTAAAACTGAAGTATCTTTTGATACTGTTTGGAAACATGAATAACATTATGATTGATAATTGTTTGGACACAAGGATAGCAGTACAAAAAATATATTTTTTTTTATTTACAAATTTAACCTTTGTATTTATAATAAATTAATTATTTCATTTTTGTATATTTTTTTATTTACATATTTTGGCACTATATTTAAAATAAATTTAAATTAAATAATTACAATTCTAAAATTTATCTAACTAAATCAATATTAATATATTGACCATTAATTTTTTTATCATGTTGTTTCACTGTAAAATAATATTAATAAGAAACAACATGTTAATATATGTATATTACAATTATATCAAATTGCATCAAGTTATAAATTTTTAATATAATATTATGTATAAATAAAAAACTATTATCAAACATCTATATTATAATATAAGATATTATACTTTATATGTAAATTTCAAAACATAATAACTATACATGATTTTTTTTTATAAAACTAGCGGTTTGTGAGTTTACGTTCAACATAAGTTAAAACAAAACCCGCACGGGGCATGGATCAAATTCTAGTTAATCATTATATATAGGCAATTGTTGAAAAAAAAAGGTTAACCAAAGTTTTGGATATTGACACAGCCTTGTCTCATTTTTTATTTCTTAATTAACTGAAATTCCAGCTCATAAAATTTATCTTGAGTGGTTTTACAATTACACATAAAAATTCATTATATATAAAACTTTATTGAATTTAAGTAAAAATATAATACAATATGTTTTCCAGGTAATGAATTTTCATTTAATGATTATGAAAATTGAAAATAATAAACAGGCAAAAGTAATATTTTTGTCCGTAGTGCATTTTCATTTTGGATCTGTTTCTTTCACGGTTTCACCAAACCAAACAATTATACTAAATGGCGGGCTTACTGAGATCCAAAAGTTAATGATGGACCTCTAAAAATATGGACCAAAGTAAAAATAGGCCAGCCCATTAATGGAGTTTCCCTAATTTTGATCTAATATGTCTCTCTCCGTATAAAAGAAGGACACTCTAAACCCTAAATTCTACAAATCTCTCCATAGCCGTCTGTGTTCTATCTTCTTCATGTCGTAAAATTATTTTGATTAATCTTTTAGATTTGAGTATTAGTGGTGGAATGTGCTTCATAATGGTGAACTCTCTTAGAAATATAAAAAGTGAGAGATGTTCAAGTTTCCGGAGCAAAGAGAAAAATGGCCAGAATTTAAACAGCTCTGTGTTTATATATCTTTTTAATGTTCACAGTGTTACCTGTCTTCTGGTACATCTCTATATGTTTGTTATTTTTTGGGCAGTGATGATTAAATATAACACAGCTTTACGCCAGTTCTGCTTCAGATAATTCATGATCGAAGAAGCTGTATATAAAGTCTGAGCCTTTAAATTTTTGATTTAAGTTTTGTTTTGATTTGCCGATGAGGAAATCCAATTAAGCGAGGTGCAGTGGAGCTGAGACCCTGTTTATTCAGGGAGAACCCCTTGGCAGAAACTGCAATTTCTATGAAGCTTTTGGATTCACTGAGGCTTTGTCCTCTGAATTAACTAAGAAATTGGATTTGTTACTATCAGCTTTGTGTCTTAGTTCTGTATTGATAACTTTAATTAATAGCCTCGAGATCACAGAGCTTAAATACTAGTATCAAGTTATCATGATTTTATTAATTTCTATCTAATCCGTGAATTACTTGACATTCTAAATTGTTCAAGAATCTGAAAGAATTGAATCCGATCTGGAAAGTAGTACCAAACCTGAAAGAAAACTGGTCAAAATATCCTAATTGATTCAGAAATTAGGTATTTAAAAGATGATTGAACCCAATCTAAATCAGATTATTTAATTAAATATATGAATTAGTTTAAGATTTAATATGAATAAATAATCAAAAGGAAATATCAAAAATAGTTAATAAATATTCAAAACTCTAAAATACTCTAAATATCTATTGACGTAAAACATTTTGTATGTTAAGTTTATGTATTTTAGCATATATTATTCAAATTTATATGTTATATATTATTTTTTTATTTTGGTTTTGACAAAATTAAAGTACATATCAATTTTTTAAAAATAATTTAAATGAGTTTATCTTAACTTAAACCAAACTCTCAAAGATTTGAACTAAATCAGAACTAAAATTTATAAATACCTAAATGAATTTTTAATCTTTTTCTCTGAAAACAATTCGAATAGACACAAACCAAACTTGGACATGTAACCAAAAGCCTACCTCTAAATAAAACCAAGAACTTTCTAGGAAAATGTTTAAGAACAGATTAGGCAAGCATTAAAAACTTGAATATTAGATAATGGTTTCAAACTACATCTTTCTTGCAAGACAAGCATCAGAAGGTAAACAAGATATTTGAAGATGTATGGTGAAGACGATGATGTAGCAGAGCAGAAATAGTTTATGAAGAGCGACATAGATTATTACATCAAAGAGACGGTTTATGAGAAGCACATGTCAAGACCGATGCATTAAAAGAAGATTTAATGAAGCGACATATTAAAGGAAGATTTGGGGAAGAAGCGATCGATCTAAAGAGAAAAGAAAGATTGACTTATTCGCTGAAGTAAAAGAAATGGAAAGTTCCCATTGGGTAAATAGATTAGATCTAGGGCTTCTATAAAGATATATAAAAGGGAGTCGTGGCACAGGGTTGCTGGTGAACACACAAAGAGAGCTTTTAACAATAGAGAGTTTTGTACGTCCGAAGGAGGAGAAGCAAAGCATCTAGGGGTTAAGGACTTAGGTTGTTCAGAGTCTGTCTTAGGTCTCTGAACGAGTAAGACTAGCAAACAAGTCGAGGTTTGTCTTGAGTTTGTTTGATTTATTTCTTTTTAAAAAGAACATGTATGAGCTTTTAAAAGAATAAATATAGTTGTATTTCTTGGAATTGATTAACCATGTACTACTGTGTGTTCTACATCGCATAACTTGCTTATCTTACATTAACAATTGGTATCAGAGCAGGTATATGTACTTTGTTTGTATTAAATAGGTAGGATCCTGCGGAGTAAGATGGATAGCTATCGCGAGTTGGTGACGAATTCCAAGGTGATCCTTGAAGTAGGAAACTATGGTTTTTGGAAGGCATGTATGAATGCTACAATCAAGGGTATTGACCCATTGGTGTGGAAGGCTGTGGAATCTGGTTGAAAGTCACCTGTTGCAAGAGGCGATGATGGGAAAGATGTTCCAAAGCTGGAAGAACTCTGGACTGACGATGAGAACAAGATGGCGAAGTTCAATGCTCGTGCACCAACTGTCATACACTGCAGCGTAGCAAGGAAGCAGTTTAAACTAATTCTAGGGTGTGAGGCAGCAAAGGATGCATGAGATATTCTGCAGAGACACTTTAAAGGAATTCTAAAAGTCCAAAGTTCTAGGAAAGATATGCTTGCAACTAGGTTTGAAGAGCTAAAGATGGAAGAGAATGAATCTGTTGGAGACTTCAGCTCAAAGATCAGCTCACTGGCGCAAGAAGCACTCACACTTGAGAAGAAATACAAAGAGAAAAACTCGTAAGAAGTTCCTGAGGTGCCTGCCCTCAAAGTTCATGGCATACAAGGCAACTATGGGTGTGTCCTGTAACACCGATGAGATGACATTTGATGAAGTAGTTGGGATGCTACAAGCGCATGAGATGGAAGTGTCCGGTGGAAAAAAGGAGAAAGGAATTGCTCTTACATCAGTTGTGAAGAATCAGATGGAGGACAATGATCCAGTGAGCCTCTTGGTCAGAAGGTTTGATCGAGCTCTACGAAAGGTGAAAAATGGACAGAAGAAGTTTGGTTCAGGAAGGAAGACATCTGAACCAGATAAGAACTACAGGAAGAATGATGCTAAGTGTTAAGAATGCAAGGGGCATGGTCACTTTCGAACTGAATGTCCTATAGTAAAGAGAGGAGATCTCCAGTGTCATAACTGCAAAGGATATGGACACACTCAAGCTGAGTGTGAGTCTGATGGAAGAAGAAAACCATAAAAGACAATGATAGGAATCAATGACAGCGACTCAGACAACGAAAGTGAAGAAGAAGTGAACAACTTCGTGGCATTTTTGGGAATAGTAGAGTGTGACTCAGGATCTGAGAGTGACACTGAACAGGAGAACGAGCTCAATGAAAGCTACAAGGAAGTTCGAGAAACTCTAATAAAATTGGGCACAGAGAATCTTGTGCTAATCAAAGAGAAGGCAAGACTAGAAGCTGAAGTACTAAAGGATGACCTCAACAGGGAGGCAGAGTTAGCCAAGTAGAGCGTGAATTTGATCAAAGAGAAGTTGATTCTGGCGAAACAAGCTGATGAAATTAGAGAAGAAGTACTTGCTGAAAGGAAGAAAGCGGCTGATCTTCAAGCTGAATTGGATCAACAATATCGAAAGATCAAGATGCTCACGGGAATTAAACAACTTGACAAGATTCTGAGCAGTGGCAGAACTGGAAACTCTACCATGGGACTTGACTATACTGGAAGGCACAATAGCTCAATGAGTACAACACGTGTTGTGTCAGGAGGATTTACACATGTTGAAGAAGTCAAGACACAAAGTACCCCAACTCAAGTCAGCAGATGTTTCTTTTGTGAGAAGGTTGGTCACTACAAGAAGTATTACCACAAGTATCTGGAACAGGTCCAGCAAGTTTGGAGACAACACAAGTTTTGGAGAATTGGTAAGACATCTCGAGGATGGATGAAGAAAACTGACATGTACCCTAAGGTAGTGACTGAAACAAGAAGTACCTTTCGATGTAACATGTCGCGAGTTTCAAGTGAATGAGAATCTGATGAACTGTGGTACTTTGACAGTGGTTGTTCTAGACACATGACATGAAACATTGAGTGTCTAGACAAAGTGTCTAAAGTAAAAGGAGGAAAAGTAGCTTTTGGAGATGGAGGCTGTGGAGTCATTCAAGGCAAAAACACAACATGTAGTTCAAAAGTACCTAGATTGGTCAACGTTTATTTTGTCAAAGGATTGAAAGCTAACCTGATAAGCGTAAGTCAGCTGTGTGATGATGGAATTACAGTGAGTTTCTCAGCAATTGATTGTCGTGCTATAAACCCGTATGGGATGACAATACTACAAGGTGTCAGATCAGACAATAACTGCTACATGTGGGAGAAGAAGGTCAAATGTCTATCAGCTCAGGGAAATGTTGATTTGTGGCATCGACGCTTGGGGCATATGAACTTCAGGAATATGACGAATCTAGTCCACAAAAACATGGTTTGAGGAGTACCCAAACTCAAGATCGGTGACAAGATGGTGTGTGGTGCATGCAATGAGGAAAATCAAGTCAAAATACAACACATGAAAGTACCGGATGTTCAAGCAAAGACACCTTTGGATCTAGTTCACATGGAACTCATGGGGCCTATGCAAACAAAAAGTATCAGAGGGAAGAGATATGTGTTCGTGCTTGTAGATGACTACACGAGATTCACGTGGGTAAGGTTCCTCAGGGAAAAGTCATAAGCTCCTGAAAGTTTCAGAATCTCGGCTCTCCAACTCATAAATGAAAAAAGGAGGGATCAAGAAGATACGCAGTGATCATGGTGGTGAGTTTGAGAATGAAGTCATGACTACCTTCCTTGAATCAAAAGGAATAGCTCACCAGTTTGCAGCACCAAGGACACCTCAACAAAATGGAGTGGTGGAAATGAAGAATAGGACTCTACAGGAGATGGGAAGGGCAATGCTTATTGGTAGCAAAATAGCCAAAACATTATGGGCTGAGGCACTCAACACGGCTTGTTACACAATCAACCGTGTGTATGTCAAAAAAGGGACAACGAAGACTCCTTATGAAATGTGGACATGTAAAACTCCTAACCTAGGATACTTTCATGTTTTTGGATGCAGGTGCTACATATTGAATGACATGGACTATCTCGGGAAATTTGACTCAAGAAATGACGAGGGATTCTTTCTGGGTTATGCACAGCCTAGTTCAGCTTACTGGGTCTACAACAAGCAGTCATAAACGATTGTGGAATGAGTCAATGTTGTGTTTGACGATCTGTCAGTGGTTGTAGGAGGAGATTTGGAGTCAGATGAAGAGGATGAAGATGACTCAACAAGAGGAACTAAAGAAACAATTGATGAAGGACCAACGGCAGATACATTACCTCAACCGGTAACTGAACAAGTTCATCGTAATCACTCGAGGTCAGACGTTATTGGAGGCATTGAAGATGGACAGAAGATTCATGGCAAAGTCATCAACTTCAGAGAAATGGTGCAGTTCGCATGCTTTGTCTCATCAATTGAACCAAAAACACACACTGAAGCACTTCGTGATGAATATTGGATTGTCGCAATGAAGGAGGAACTTGAGCAGTTCACTAGGAATGATGTGTGAGAACCTGTTGCTCGACCTAAAGGAGTAAACAAGGCAATACTTGTGGCTCAGGGATACTCACAAATTAAAGGAGTAAACTTTGAAGAGACATTTGCTCCGATTGCAAGATTGGAATCCATTCGATTGTTTCTGGGGATGGCGTGCATACTAAACTTCAAAGTGTATCAAATGGATGTGAAAAGTGCTTTTCTCAATGGAGTACTTCAGGAGGAAGTTTACGTTGAGCAACCGAAGAGATTTGAAGATCGAGTGCATCAAGACTATGTCTACCGGCTGAAGAAAGCTTTGTATGGATTGAATCAAGCACCTCGTGCATGGTATGAAAGGCTCACATGATTTTTGTTGGAAGCTGAGTATATCAGAGGGAGTATAGACAAGACACTATTCTTCAAGGAAGTGGAGAAGAATATAATTATTATCCAAATCGATGTGGATGATATTATCTTTGGAGGGACGTCACAGAAGCTGGTTTATGAGTTTGTTTAAGATATGACTCAAAAGTTTGAAATGAGTATGTGTGGTGAACTGAAGTATTTTCTTGGACTTCAAGTATCTCAGTCAGAGAAAGGTGTATTCATCTCTCAGAGTGGCTATGCTAACAGTTTGGTAAAACGGTTTGGTCTGGAGAACTCCAAAGTTTCAAAGACACCTATAAGTACATCACTAAAACTTGCACGAGATGAAGCTGGAGAAGATGTTGATGCTAAGCTATATCGAGGGATGATTGGTAGACTGTTGTACTTGACTGCTAGTCGACCAGACTTATCATTTAGTGTTGGTGTGTGCGCAAGATATCAAGCCAAGCCTAAGGTATCTCACTTGAATGCAGTAAAGCGAATCATCAAGTATGTCAAAGAAACGGAGAGCTTGGATGTGTATTACTCAAAGAATTCCAACAAGAACTTGGTGGGATATTGTGATGTGGATTGGGCAGGATGTGCTGATGACAGAAAAAGTGTCAGTAGAGGATGTTTCTTTCTTGGAAACAATCTTATCTCATAGATGAGCAAGAAGCAAAACTCTGTATCACTCTCTACGGCAGAAGCAGAATACATTGCCATGGGCAGCTGGTGCTCACAACTTATCTGGATGAAGCAAATGTCAGCTGATTATGGAATGCACTCAAGTCCCTTTCTTGTGTATTGTGACAACAAAAGTACAATTAATATCTCAAGGAATCTGGTCCAACATTCAAGGACGAAATACATTGACATCAGACACCACTTCATCAGAGAATTAGTTGAAGACAATCAGGTAGTAATCGAACATGTAGTTACTGATTTGCAGTTAGCTGATATATTCACTAAATCTCTTGAATTTAATCGCTTTGTCACACTAAGAAATGCAGTTGGTGTGTGTAACCTTGATTGTTAAGTCAAGTTTTGCAGAGAGTAGTGCAAGTGCTGATTCGGGATGTACATATGATTCATATTGGTTTTGGAACCCGAGAACGCTGTGGAAAAGAGCTGTTTGGTATGCCGTCAATACTGTGATGATACATGTTTCACGTCAATCTGTGGCTCCCCCCATCTCAATAAAAAGAGCCAGCAATGTTTCAGAAAGATGCTCAATAAAAAAAACAAAAGAAAAAAAAAGTTGATGGATTCATGATGGGAAACAAGAGGGGTTGAAGATGTATGGTGAAGACGATGATGTAGCAGAGCAGAAGTAGTTCATGAAGTGCGACATAGACTACTACATCAGAGAGACGGTTCATGAGAAGTATGTGTCAAGACCGATGCATTTAAGGAAGATTTAATGAAGATGCATATTAAAGGAAGACTTGGAGAAGAAGCAATCGATCTAAAGAGAAAAGAAAGATTGACTTATTCGCTGAAGTAAAAGAAATGGAAAATTTTCATTAGGTAAATAGATTAGATCTAGGGCTTCTATAAAGATATATAAAAGGGAGTCGTGGCACATGGTTGCTGGTGAACACACACAGAGAGCTTTTAGCAATAGAGAGTTTTGTACGTCCGAAGAAGGAGAAGCAAAACATCTAGGGGTTAAGGGCTTAGATGGTTCAGAGTCTGTCTTAGGTCTCTGAACGAGTAAGACTAGCAAACAAGTCGATGTTTGTCTTGAGCTTGTTTGATTTATTTCTTTTAAAGAAGAACATATATGAGCTTTTAAAGAATAAATATAGTCATATTTTTTGGAATTGATTAACCATGTACTATTGTTCGTTCTACATCGCATAGTTTGCTTATCTTACATTAACAATACTTATCTCCAATCTTCGGAGATTCTACAATCAATAATGATAAAAGTCAATACTTTCCGGAGAAATTGATGTATTTCCTGGAATGCCTTGTTCAGGGAAAGATCAATAATGGATGGATAATTAGCTTGAAAACAAGAAATAGCTTCCAAAAGAGTTCAAACTTGCGAAGAGATGTTACAGTCCAGTGAACAATTTGTCGAAAGAGTTATGTGTTTTGAGTCCTTTGACACAACGATTAACATCATCGCATCCTTTTAGTTTTTTTTTCGACGGATCATTTTGAACCATATATATAACATATCGTTTGCTGTTTTGTAGCAGTGCAAAAATTGCATATGAAACCCAAATGTAATAGCAATATAGTCTTTTATTAGAACCTTTTTTTTTTGATAAAGGTAGTCTTTGTATTAGAACTTTCATAGGGGGGATTAACGAAAGATAACACAATATAAAAGGCTTCATGAGTTAATTAATTCTTAATCCGATAAATAGAAGAACATCATTTATTTAGTGACTTTGACGACCTTAAACCACTGGCTCATCGGATCACAAGAGCCATCTTCGCCGTTCACACACTTGCAGTTGGTAGCCACGATGTTATTGTCTCCATCGACGTCAAGACAAAGCGAGTTATTAGTTGACGTGGCAGCTAAGAGCATATTAGAGGCTGAGATGGTTTGCCACTTCGACAAACTAGGGCTCGAGCAACTCGTCTCACTGAGCTTAACCGGTGCATTCGGTTTAGTAATCTCCAAGCATAGAGACTTGTTTTGAAGTTTCAAGGTATTGTTAGTAGTGTAGCTCCATGGTTGAGATTCATTACATAGACCAAGAGTGACCTTGGTTGGATCTAAGAAAGATTGTAGCATGCAAAGTCCGGACAACGGGTGGAAAACAAGATTGTTGACTTTGGCTTGGGGATCCGGTCCTGGTAAACCAAGAGTAGTTAACCAAAGAAGCTGAGATGTTAACTATGCAGAGAAAACATAACAAAACGATTACAGCTTACACTTAAATAAGCAAAAAAATTAACTAAATCTAAAAAATCTTTGTTAAGTTATGAAATATAGCTTTGGTTATACATAAATTTAAGGTCAAATCTCTCGAATAGATCCTAAAGAAAATAACCAAAATAATTTTTTTAAAATTTTAAACCTCTATAAAATTTTACTCCATAAATCTAAACTCTAACTCTAGATTAGTTATCCACATGGATATATATATATATATATATATATATATATATATATATATATATATAATTTATTTTCGTTATTTTTTTCCATAGGTGACAAACTTTTTTTATACTTATCTTAAAATATTTATCTAAATTTAATTATAAATACTAATAAAGCCTGATTCCAAAAGCATTTCTGAAACTTTAAATATGAACAATACCTTATTCAATAAATCTTTATTTTAGTAGTTATTGTTTGAGATCAACTTCTTTCACGTAAATAGTGTACGTATTATCAGGAATCCGGATTTGGTAAACTCCATAAAAGCTTAAGCAAATAACTTTTTTTTTTTGAAACTTTTAAGCAAACTAGAGCGTTTTCCGGGCTACGCCCGGGTTACTTTCATAAATTTTAATTTATTTTAAAATATTATGTTATTATATTTTAATATATAGTATATAGTGGAAACTATGATAAATATAAATTACTAAAATAAAGTTTAACTTATTAGAGCAAAACAAAAATAATGATAAAATACATTATTTAATATATTATCACAGTAAAAATATGTTAAAATTTCAGTCATTTAAAATTTTGATTTCTTAACTCATTTGTTCATTATATCTTTCTGATTCGTATTGTATAATTAGTGGTTAAGATTTTAAGTTCTTACCAAAAACACTAATCTTTCTATAAGTATACATAAAAAATAAAATGGGGTTGCTGATATTGTTCTTCCAATTTCAAAAATGTTGGATACAATAAACATTTGTTTTGTAAATATCTTGATAAAAGGTAAACAGTTAATTACTTTTTGAAAATTTTCTGAATATTCATAAATGTTGAAAAATACAATAGTTTGCGAAGGTAATTGGTAAATACTCTGTTTAATGTTTTAAATACTTTTCACAACTATCTTAATTTACCAATCATGCTTTAAAAAAATAATTTAAAGGTACAATTCAAAATTTAAATTGAACAATAGATCAGCTATGGAAATCTTTTTTTTCTAAAATTTTATATTTAGTGCTTTGAAAGTTACTGATATAAATCTACATCAATATATTTTATAGCTACAACAGAAAAACTTACAGCTTATATTTGAAAGAAAAATAATTAAATTAACAGCTTTTACCAATCAAATACTTCATGAGGTTGTTATGTTACGAAGACTAAGTATCTCTACTAAATATTATTTTCTATATTTCATTCTCTGATAAATATTATCTTTTTAAATATTATTAGTTTTCATGAGGTTTATGTTTTTCATCATCGATTTTCTAAGAACAAAGATAGAAGACATTATAGATATTGATACTAAGGGTTGGTTATATATTTATGTATGTTGATACGTGAATTCTTTAATTGACCCTCATCAAGAGAAAAATACATGTTAATCAACATCTTGTATGGGATAATCGAAATAGACTATTATATATATATAATAATATTTGTTAAAAATAATAATTAAGATTTCAGCTGTGATTTTGAATCCAGTTAGTATTTATAATTTTTTTTGTATTAAAATAAAATAAAAACGTGCATGTTATATATTTAAATGTTATTAAATTAGAAAATTCGAATTAGAAAATAACTATTTTCATAAATACTGAAATGTGTGATGAAAATAAGATTAAACTAACTTTTAAAATCATTAATATATTTTTAAGAATAATTAATAAAACATTTATAAAATTTTATTAACTCAACCTGATTTTCTAAATACTAAATAATAATTACTAAACTATACACTCAAATTCTATAATATTTTCGCTTGAAATTAATATTAAAATGGTATCTAAATTATGGTATTTTAAGAAATTACTCATTAAATTTTAGATATTTTTTAAGGTGTTTTTATTTTTTATTAAAATTCTTAAAATCTTTTGTATATATACAAATTTTGTAAGAATATTTACAAAAATTTCCTGTTTTTTTTTGCTCTAAGGTCATACTGCAACTACGAAATTTATTGAGCTGTATTAGGGAGTTGTATGGCGACATTGGCGTGTTTATATATAGGATTTAGAGGGGAAATCGAATAGTAATTCATGGAGTTGTTGTCTTTGATTTGATGAATGCAAAAATAGATGTATTTAGTGAGAGGAGAAAAAGTTGAATGGCGATTTACAATTGTAAGGGGAGCTGAAAGGTGATAAAGATGGAATAGGAAGCTGAAAAGGCCAGAAGTTGTAAACCTTATTCGAAAAAAACTGGAAAAAAAATGCTTTAGGAGATGAGACAGCTGGTTCTTTTCTATTGGTTTGAATTTTTTATCCTACGTGGACATGCTAAATGTTGAGTATATTCAACTTTTAGTATTGTAAGATAGCTATTTCTCGATTTTTTTTTTTAAAAAATAAGCTTCAGGAGATTTATCTCTTAAATTAACAAAAAATCTCTTAAATAATTATAATGGTGAACTGTATAATCTGAAGATTATTCCTATATAATTATGTATATTTAAATTGTTCTAACTTAGTAAAATTTGATTTTATACTATTATGTATTCGAAACTAGAAGCTTCATGATTTTTTTTTTTTTAAATAGATTGATAAAATTAAATGATAGTGACCATCAAAAAACATGTGGATTTACCTTGAAGCTGGGATTGAATCAGAGACAATCTTTGCAAGAAACTGTTGTTTCGAACACTTATCCAATCCGAATCCAAGAGACCATAATAGTCAACCATTCCGACCACACCTTCTCTGAGATAATAGCTTCCAGCAAGTGCCCAAATAGACCAATCCACATCATTTTCCGCAACCCAACCTAATAAACATCCAATGTTCCGATTTTGGACAACACTTAGAGCATCTACATTGAGGGTTCCTAAGGGATTCATAAGGAGGGTTCACACAATTTTTTAGATGAACAGTGATGAATATGTGGCTTTGGGGTTCTCTCTGGTGAACCTGTATCACCACTGTTTCACGGGCCCCACGACACGTGGCGACCCGCGATTGGTCTATCTTTTTTTTTAAAAAAAAAAATAAAAAATAAAAAAATTTAATAATAAAAAAAAAAAAATGAACCCCTAGGGGGTTTATTGGTGTGGATGCCCTTACCCCTCTCACATCGATTCCAAACTCACTAAGAAACACCGGGAAGTCACGGAGGTTGAAACCGCCTCCGTCGTGGAGGATTTTAAGAATCTCGCCGCATGCGTCGTTAGGGTTTTTGGAACTCCATATGTCTGTGTAGGGGATAGAGTATTGATGGAGCTCAAAGACGAGTTTACCGGAGAAAGTTAGGGTAACGGGTCGTGATCGGACGAAAGAAAGGTCAGTGTCGTAGGTGAGGCCAGAAAGGATTACGAGTACGTTAGGGTTTGCTCCGTGAACTGCCTCGGCTCCTTGTTGCATGTATCTACATGCATATAGAATGAGAAATAAAATTTAGAGCTATTTTTAATTATTATATCTCATTCAGCATTCCCTTAATATATAAAGCAGATATAATTTAAAATGTTCTGGTTTTATTCAAAATCACTAAATTTGAGTTTTGGTCAATATAAGCTTTTTCATAAACGTAATTATAGTAATATAGTATATATTATTTTGTGATAAAATCTGATATATTTAGTAACGTATCGATATATATATATGTACACTTATCACTAATATATCTCCTAACTTTGATATTTGTATGAAAACTACCAAAACTATAATACCTTCTGTAACGAAATAAAATATTTTAAAATTAATTTATATAACAAGCACAGTTTTTTATTAACATTTATGATTAGTAACTAGGAAGCAATATGATTGGACAGTGGACACATAAAAAAACAAACCCATTTGCCGTAATTTTTTTATCATTAGTTAGAACGCTAAGGCCTGATTCACAACCAACCCTACAACATGGAAGAACACAACTTAATGGAATCTAGCTCCAGTGGAAAAGGCTACAGAGGTGGACATTTGAACTACTTGACTAAATGTCTAATGTAATTTATTCATTTTTGATCGTATGTATATTTTTATTTTTTGTTTACTATGGTTATAAACTTAACAAGTTAAAAGCCAATTATTATTAACTTTGGAAAAGCAACCAAACAATACAGTCAATTGCGAATAGGTTATACAATTATACGTACTTGAACCAATCGTAGACGTTTTGTTTAGGTCCTCTGAGTTCGTTTCTGAGGCTCATACCAACGACATTGGAGGCACCTTTGAAGATTGTGGCTATCTTAGTCAGACCGGCAATCCAAGAGCCAGGTTCAAAGAAAGAATCGCCAAAGAAACCGTTGCTGTCGTTGTAGCGGCAACACCACCCTGGCTTGGTCAAGTGGTTGTCTAATACCACCATCAAATTGTGTTTTCCCAACGTAGCCACCACGCTCTGCAAAAAAATAAAATAAAAAACTCAAAATGAAAGATTTTTCTTTTATGTTTCAAAGAAAAATGATTTTTGTTTAATCAAAGGAAAAATGAAAATTGATTTTTAGTTTTTTTTTTTAATTTAATTTTCTTGGCTAAATAAATTTACTGGTAAACTCATTTAGCTATTACACCAATGTAATTTGATGAAAACAACAGTTTTCAAAAGAAAAAAATATACAAATTGATATATACATTGGGCGATTGTTAATTAGTTAAAAATATTATTTCTGACTAATATTTTATATATATATAAGCCTACACTTATACGAATTTTTATAAATTCAAACTTTCTGAAAACAATACTTGCAAATAATAAATTAATAGTTTGTTTTATCATCATAAGATCTGTCAATTCTTTTATTTTATCCCAAAAAGCATCCAAGAAAATATTATGTTAATACCTTGTAAGCTTCAATGAGTGGAAGAACAATCATCGATGGGTTCTTGGTTTGGAAGCCAGAAATGTCATCACTAAGACCAAGACTCCCAAAAGATTGCCTCACAGTAACATTGGTAGCCAATGTCTCATTTGTAGCCAAATCTAGTGGCCAGGTTAACCTAACACAATTGAAACCCATTGCCATTATCTTCTTGGCCACGGCATCAAGCGGTTGCTTGCTCAGCCCTTCCACCACCACAGGCTGCAGATGCGCTGGCCAATTCACACACGCCAATTTCACTCTTTGTCCTTTTTCATTGATGATCCAACGAGAATTTGTAGAGAGAGGATGGGCCATGTTTTTGGTGATGGAGAACAATAAGAAGAAGATGAAGCACAACATGCGTTCTAGTACTTTTGTTGTTTTCATGTTAAATTTATTTTTATATTCATAAACCCTTTATCAAAAAAGAAAGAAAGATATTCTTGCACGTTTAAGAATTTTGTTTTGGGATTAGTGAATCTTATGGAAGGGACATACATATATAGAGGGAAAGGATTTACAAGTAATCTGTATCTTATCATGATATGAGTTCCGTTCACATATGTTTTTTTTTTTTTTTTTTGTCAACCTTTGAATTTTATAACTATGAAAGATGTTACAATGGCTCATTAGTTTAGCCAAGTGATTACATAAGATCGATTATTAGCTCTAGCATTCTTGGCTAATTTGTCAACAACATTTAATAGGTTTTTTGGTGCATATCCAAATCTAAAGTAGCTTATTGTTGCAATTGCTTCTATATCTCTTACCACATTATCCACCTCCGGATGACTTCCATTTAACTCTTTGTTGTGCAGGGGTTTAAATAATTTCAAGCAATCGCCTAGAAAAGTCACTTTAGTATAGGATAATCCATGTAGTTGTTGAACCGCAGACCACAACACCATTGCTTCCGCTACCAACGGAGTATTGGTAGGGGACATTGCTGAGCTTCCTTGAAGTCTTAGAGTGCCTTCTTTACTGTATAAGGACCACCCTATTCCAATCTTGTCTGTTGAGGACTTCCACGAAGCATCTACAATGCAGTAATATTGTGTGTCTTGTGGAAGGACATCTCGCAATGAAGTTATAACAGGAGCAGTAACCATTCTTATTGTCCCGTTATCCTGTACCATTGCATCCTTCCATATCTTTACCTCCATATAAGCTACGTTGATGATGTGCGTTATATGATCTCTCGTGTTTTGGAAAACAATCTTGTTACGTGCTTTCCAAATTCGCCAACCAAGAAAAAAAGGAAAGACATCCAACTTATCCTTGGAAGCTCTGTGGAGACAGTGAGAGAAGAGATCATATAGTGTACTTGATTGGCTCAGTTGAGTATGAGCTTCAGTTCCAAGGGATAGAGACCATATTTCGCAAGCTACTCGACACTGGATTATCATATGGTCTATTGTTTCCTTGGCTTCTCCACAAGCTGGACAAAAATCCTTAATCTTGCATCCTCTTTTAATCAAGTTCTCTATAACAGGGAGTCCATTATGAACTGCCTTCCACCAAAACATTTTAATTTTGGGAGGAACATTGACTGTCCATAGTTTATTTAGCATATTGTTGCGGAGGGATTATTTAGCATATTCACATATGTTTTCAATTCCTTTTTTCCAATGTTAACGTTAAAACAATTCATATTTGTTGATATTTAAAAGTATATATTGACGATATACCGATGCATGCATTTATTTCTGGTCAACAGTCAAGTAAGTAATATTATGATAATAATTTTTAGTAAAAATTTCCAAAATAATTCAAAGTTTATAGTGAAAAATAAACTAATTAGCAAAAGCGATTCAATAAAATAGAAAAATAAAAGAAGTTTCTTTATAACAAGAAAACAGAAACTACTTAAAATCCCTATATATACAATCCCTATATATTAAAAAAATATTTTTTAAATAAAATTATTTAACATGTTCACACTAATAAAATGATGTGTTATTATCAAATTTTTTTTTCAAAAGGCTAATTTGTCAAAAGAATTTTTTTTCTAAAAGTTTCCTATAATTAAATGAGAAATTACTTATAATAACACACATTTTCTACGTAATGACAAGAATAACATACAAAAAAAAGATGAGTTAAAATCCAAAATATCCAATCAATAAATAGAGTTAAACAAAATACGTAAATTCTAACTTTTTATTATATGTTACTTAACTATCATAACTTAAATTACATTATATATCACTAAATGTGTAGGAACACCCCAACTAATATTTTATTTATACAATCACTAATAACTATTAAAAAAATTATGTGTCGTTCTATTCTTTCTATCTATTTTATCTAATTATAAAATAAAAACATAAACTTTAAATTTAAAATTTATGTTTAAAAAAGAAGAAACTTCACTTTGCGTGGAACGCGGATTACTATGGTTATAAAAGAAACTACAATGATGGTTGTGACTTTCTAAAGACTAAATTTATATAAAAATTTACGAATAATGTAGACATCACGTCACATATCTTTCAATTCGTTTTTCATACCTTAACGTGATAACAGTGTCATATTTAGTGCTCTTTTAAATATATACTGACGATATATATATATATATACATATATGCATGCATTTTTCTGATCAACAGCCAAGTACTAAGAAATATCATAATATTTTGTTGGTTGAACTTGTAAGTTCACCTTTATCTTAAGCCTCTATTTGACTGTTTGTTGTTGAAGCGTTACCTTTTGCTTGTCCAATTTGTTGTTCAAGACTTTGGTTGATTTGGCTCTTTGTAGCTTGTTGTATCCTCTTTTACAGGAGTTTGAACTCTTTTAAGCTTAAGCAAGTTGAATTTGTCCAAAAATCATAATAATATTTCTTAGGGAGAATTGCCAAAAGTAATTAATATTTCAATCAAATGAAAATAACTTACAAAGATATAAAAGTATTATTATCCATTTGTGATTAAACAATGAAATGATCTTATAAGGTTTGAAACTATCAAAGAAATCAACGTAGTTTCTAGTCCTCACATGATATTTCCTCTTAGTTACATCTTAAATTTAAAATAAATAAAATGGTTCGATTAAAAAATATTTACATATTAAGCCATTTCACAAACAAATGTTTACATATTAAAATATAAAATTGTGAATTGTATAAACTAAAATTTTACAAATTAAATCAAATAAAACCGATAAAGATTGATAAGATTATAAATGAAAGTGAATACATATTACCTATCAAATTATATTGCTAAATAGTGATTTTGACAATATAATCTTCCTAATTAGTGAAAATATACTTACATTGATAAAGTAAACAAAATAAAAAGATAAGTTGGCACATAATTGTTTTTTAATTATTTTAAGCAAACTTTGTATATTTTGTTTAAGAATGTTAATGTAGGATTGTACGGTAAAATTAATTTGCATTTTTGTATGAAAACTTAATTTTGCGTTTTGGTGAAAAAACTTAATCTTGGTTTTGACGGGAGACATGGAAGAATCCTTGATTTTACAGTTTTGGCGAAAAACTAGATTTTACTGTTTTGGTGGAAAATCAAAATTTTGTGGTTTTGATGGGAAAACAAGACTTTGCGGTTTTGGGGAAAATTTTTAATTTTACGATTTTGACGTGAAAACTTGCTTTAGTGAGAAAACTCGCACTACAAGAAAACATCGTTATTCTGAGGGACATACCGAGGGAAACTGAGTTCCTCGGAATTTTCTGATGAAAAACCGAGGAAATACAGAGGAAAGAAAGAAATGTGGTTTCCTCGGAATTTCCTTGGAATTTTCCGAGGAAATTCCAAGAAAGACCCAGTTCCTCGGAATATTCCGAGGGAATACCGAGGAAACAGGGTTCGTCGGAAAAAACCGACGGTTATTTCAAAAATTCCGAGGACTTTTTGTAGCCGTTAGAGAGCCGTTGGGGGATTTTAAAAATTCCGAGGAAATTCCGAGGAAGTGTCGGTTCTCCTCGGAATTTCCTCGGAATTTCCTCAGTATGTCAGCAGGATTTCATCTATAAATTCAGCCACCCCTTTTCCTCTTCATTCCACTCCATTTCTTCTTCTTCCCTCCTACTATCACGAACTTGGTTTCAAAAAAACATGTCTTCTTCAAATTATTTTCGTTCTTGGATCGATCGACCTCATTTGGATCCGGACACGAGATTGCTTACGGAAGAATACCAACGAGGTTTAACCGAATTCATGGGGTTAGTTCGCCGACAACCGGAAGCAGAAACAAGTAAGTTAAGATGTCCTTGCTCTAATTGTAAAAAGAAAGGTTATTAAAGAGTTGGATGTTTGGACTCATCTATATTTGAGTGGGTTTACACGAAGTTACAAAATTTGGTATCATCATGGGGAAACTAATTATGAACTTGGTAGTAGTAGCGAACCTCAGCCGGCGGTTAGATTAGAAGAACCTATTAGAACGGATGTAGATTATGGTGTAGGTACTGAGCAGATGGTAAATGATCATTTTAGAGGGGAAGATTTACCCAATGCAGAAGCTAGGAGATTTTATGATATGTTGGATGATGGAAAGCAACCATTGTACGAAAGTTGCAGAGATGGTCATTCAGCTTTATCATCTGCTACAAGACTGATGGGCATTAAAACAGATTATAACTTGGCTGAAGATTGTGTGGATGCGATAGCTGATTTTGTTAAAGGTATTCTACCTGAGGATAATGTAGCTCCAGGTTCATACTACGAGGTTCAGAAACTCGTAGCTGGTGTTGGTTTATCTTATCAAGTAATAGATGTATGCAGCGATAACTGCATGATTTATTGGAGGGCGGATGACCAGCGGATTACATGTAAATTTTGTGGGAAGCCTCGTTATAAAGATACGAGTGGAAGAGTTCCAGTGCCATATAAGAGGATGTGGTATTTGCCTTTGACGAAAAGGTTGCAGAGGTTGTATCTTTCGGAACGCACAGCGCAACGAATGAGATGGCATGCAGATCACTCAACAAATGGTGAGATTAGACATCCTTCAGATGCAAAAGCGTGGAAGCATTTCCAATCAAAGTATCCCGACTTTGCGTATGAGAGAAGAAATGTCTACCTTGGATTATGTACTGATGGTTTCAGCCCGTATGGGAAGAGTGGAAGACAATATTCTCTATGGCCAGTCATTGTTACATCATACAACTTACCCCCAAACTTGTGCTTGCGACGAGAGCTTCTGTTTCTCTCCATTCTCGTTCCCGGACCAGAGCATCCTAAGAGATCACTTGATGTGTTTCTTCAGCCACTAATATATGAGTTGCAACAACTATGGGCTCAAGGTGCTGAAACATACGATATTTCGTGTAAAGAGAACTTTCAAATGCGGGCAGTACTAATGTGGACAATAAGTGATTTTCCAGCACATGGTATGTTATCTGGATGGACAACGCATGGGAGGCTATCATGTCCATATTGTCAAGATGACACAGAAGCTTTCCAACTAAAGAACGGAAGAAAAACGTGTTGGTTTGACTGTCACAGACGATTCCTACCACCTGATCATCCATACCGTCGGAGTAAGACTTTGTTTAGGAAGAACAAGTAGGTGTTTGATGGTCCACCTGAAGAAGTTAGTGGGTTAAGTTTGAAGACAAAACTAAGAGATTTTGGTGCAGCAAGGACGCCAGACGTCGGTGGACATGAGCATTTTCCGGTAGATGCTGTTGGAGAACTACATAACTGGCACAAAAAAAGTATTTTCTGGGATCTGCCATATTGGGAGGATCATCTGCTAAGGCATAATTTAGATGTCATGCATATTGAGAAGAATTTTTTTGACAATCTCATGAACACGATCCTTAACGTTCAAGGTAAAACAAAGGATAATTTGAAGTCAAGACTGGATTTAGTCGATATATGCGCTCGTTCAGAACTTCATGTTAATGGGAATGGTAGGGCTCCTTTTCCCATATACCGACTTGATGCAGAAGGAAAAAATGCCTTCTTTGATTGGATTTCAAACGATGTGGAGTTTCCAGACGGTTACGCATCTAATTTGCGTAATTGTATCGACAAAAAGGAAGGAAAGTTTATTGGCTTGAAAAGTCACGATTGCCATGTGTTGATGCAGCGCCTCCTTCCGTTTGCCTTCAAGGAACTATTACCACAAAATGTTCATGAAGCAATTGCAGGGATAAGTGCTTTCTTCCGCGATTTATGCACCAGATCAGTGACTCTTGAAGGTATTGAAAATCTGAAGACTAACATAGCCGTGATTCAGTGCAACCTTGAGAAGATATTTCCTCCCTCATTTTTTGATGTTATGGAGCATCTTGTTATTCACCTGGCAAGAGAATTGGAACTTGGTGGTCCTGTGCAGTATAGATGGATGTATCTGTATGAGCGGTATATGTTCCATTTGAAGAAGAAGGTGAAAAATTTAAGTAGGGTGGAAGGTTCGATAGTCGCACAGATGATCAATGAAGAAATATCAAACTTTGCCAAGTACTACTTTCCAGCAGGAGTTCAGACCAAAAACAGAAGACCTGCTCGGCATGATGATAGAGGCGAACGGGCAACATATCATGTTAAGGTTCCAAATATTTTCACAGATGTTGGACGACTTAGCGGAAAACCAAAGGACCGTCGACTTACTGAGCAGGAGCGAAGTCATTTGCAAACATATTTGCTCACCAATTGCGAAGATGTTCTTCAATATGAGAGGTAAATTTATTATCTTACAAATTTTTATTTTAACAAATTAACATTTATACCTTTTTAAAAACATTATTGTCATCACATGTACATGATTTTCATGGCAGAAAAGCGGTTCGAATATAGGTACGCCACAGAGGAGGACCTAGAAGAAATTAAGCAGAGAGAATTTGCTGGATGGATGTTTACATATGTGAGTGCCTTAACAAATTAAAATATCATTTAACACATATTTATACTAATTCATTATATATGTGCTATTTATAGGTGTCAGCTGGTTTGGCCAGAGGTGAAACATATGACGATTGGATACGCGAGATGGTGGTTGGACCAAACTATGTTGTGAAGTCATATCCGAGATTTTGTACTCGGGGATATGCATTCACAACTGAAAAGAGGAGACGTTCGCGTACGACCTATGATGCTGGTGTTTGTTCTGCATCAGGAGATGATGTATACTACGGACACATACGTGAGATTATGGAAATCAAGTATTTGGCATGCTTGGATTGCGCTGTACTATTTTCTATTGTGATTGGCACGACAACACTCCAGATCGAGGTGTGAGAACAGATGCATTTGGTGTTACATCAGTACATTCGAGGCAAAAGCTGCAATATTATGATCCTTTCATTCTTGCTTCTCAGGCCGATCAGGTAAGTAAATGTTAATTATTCAGAATGATTGATCATAATTTATACTTTTACTAATAATTTTTTAAATGTTACAGGTTTGTTATATCAAGTACCCCCGGATAAGGAACAGAGATGATCCATGGGTTACTGTTACAAGACTCAACCCGAGAGGCCGAGTTCAGGGAAGTTCTGAGCTAGAAGACCCACTACAACCAATCACATCCGGCAACTTAAGTGCTGCAGAAGATGTAGCTGAAGGTGGCCTTGTAGTCGATTTAACCGACTTCGCAGAGGAAGCCGTCGTTCACGCAGAGAATGAACCAGTTATTGGAGAGTTTCACCAAGATCCAGATTCAGATTCATCCGGTGATGACGACTCGGAAACAGACTAGTTTTTTTTTTTTTTTTTTAACGGAAAATTCCGAGGAACAAGGATTTTTCATACCCAGATACCTAGTTCCTCGGAATTTCCTCGGAATTTTCCGAGGAAAGTTACAATTTTCAGGGTTTCCTCAGAATTTCCTCAGAAAATTCCGAGGAAATTCTGAGGAACAAGAGGTTTTTAACCGAAAACAAGGTTTTGCGGATTGATTAACACGTATATAACCTTCATTAAGTGTCTTAACCAGATTATGAATTTAAATTTGGTGTTTTAGACGATAACAAACAATTTTACGATTGCATGAATGAAAATCACACAACATAAGAGAAACACTTATACACTTTAATAAACGTTAAAGGGAATACTTACAATTATTTATGAAATTTTGTTATTTCATGGTTTATGATCATCTATACAAAGAATCCTCAATGGTATGCATTACATTTGTATAAAAAATGAAATACGGCCCAAAAATTCGAGGTTTTGAAACCCAAACCCCTGTTCCTCGGAATTTCTTCAGAATTTTCCGAGGAAATTCCGAGGAACAGGGATTTTTCATACCCAGATCCCTAGTTCCTCGGAATTTCCTCGGAATTTTCCGAGGAAATTCCGAGGAAATTCCGAGGAAAGTTACAATTTTCAGGGTTTCCTCAGAATTTCTCAGAAAATTCCGAGGAAATTCTGAGGAACAAGAGGTTTTTAACCGAAAACAAGGTTTTGCGGATTGATTAACACATATATAACCTTCATTAAGTGTCTTAACCAGATTATGAATTTAAATTTGGTGTTTTAGATGATAACAAACAATTTTACGATTGCATGAATGAAAACCACACAACATAAGAGAAACACTTATACACTTTAATAAACGTTAAAGGGAATACTTACAATTATTTATGAAATTTTGTTATTTCATGGTTTATGATCATCTATACAAAGAATCCTCAAAAATTCGAGGTTTTAAAACCCCAAACCCCTGTTCCTCGGAATTTCCTCGGAATTTTCCGAGGAACAGGGATTTTTCATACCCAGATCCCTAGTTCCTCGGAATTTTCCGAGGAACAGGGATTTTCCATACCCAGAACCCTAGTTCCTCGGAATTTCCTCGGAATTTTCCGAGGAATTTCCGAGGAACAGGGAATTATCATACCTAGATCCTTAGTTCCTCGGAATTTCCTCGGAATTTCCTCGGAATATTCCGAGGAAATTCCGAGGAAGATAATGTCCGTCGGAATTTTGCTTACCCGGGAAAGCCAATCCGCGTGAAAATTTTTGCGAACCCTAAGTTAATTATTCCGACGGAATTCCGACGACCCCGTGTCCGTCGGAATTCTTAAATACAAAACACAACACTTCTCTTCTTCTTCTCCGCCGCATCTCTCATTTCTCTCATCCCTCTCATTTGTCTCCGATCTCTCTCAACACCAGCCGGCGATTCCGACTACCCAACCCCACATCTCTATTCCAACTCTAAAATCATGTAAGAATCTATGTAAACCTTGTATTTTTCAATTTCTTAGGGTTTGTGAGATTAGATTTTCGGATTATAGGTTGTTTGATAGATAGTTTAGGATTGAATGGATAGTTTAAGTTAGGATTGTTGTTTTGATTGTTGTTTTAGTTTTTTTTTGGAATTATCTTTGTATTTTTAAAACGTTTTTTGTATTTTTAAAACGTTTTTTCATTTTTAAAAACGTTTTTCTATTTTTAAAAACGTTTTTCAATTTTAAAAATATTTATAAACGATTTATAACTATTTTAAAAATATTTTTGTAATTATTAACTATTTTAAAACGTTTTTAAAACGTTTTTTGTATTTTTAAAACGTTTTTTGATTTTTAAAAACGTTTTTCTATTTTTAAAAACGTTTTTCAATTTTAAAAATATTTATAAACGATTTATAACTATTTTAAAAATATTTTTGTAATTATTAACTATTTTAAAACGTTTTTAAAACGTTTTTTGTATTTTTAAAACGTTTTTTGATTTTTAAAAACGTTTTTCAATTTTTAAAAATATTTATAAACGATTTATAACTATTTTAAAAATATTTTTGTAATTATTAACTATTTTAAAACGTTTTTTGTATTTTTAAAACGTTTTTTCATTTTTAAAAACGTTTTTCTATTTTTAAAAACGTTTTTCAATTTTTAAAAATATTTATAAACGATTTATAACTATTTTAAAAATATTAAAATATTTTTTTAATTATTAAACTATTTTTGTAATTATATATATAAATCATGTATAATAATATTTTTTAAAAAAATATTAAAATATTTTTTTAATTATTAAAAAAAAACATTTTTAATATCTATAAAACTATTATTGTGATTAAAAACTATTATTTGGGATTTTTTTTTTTTTAAAAAAAAAATATATATATATATATACAGGTCTTATGATGATCAGAGCCGACCTCGACAGCGTCGCAGTCGTGGTGGTATGGGGAGCCACTCCATTCAGGGTTCCGTATCGTCCCACAGCTCTTACCATACATCTCCCTCTCCATTTCCCTCTCATGCTCCTCCCGCTCCCATTGCTGCACCCGCTCCTGCTCCTGCTCCAGAGGGTCCTCCGGGAGTGATGAGAGTTGCGGAGTTTGTTCGACAGCCCGGTCATGACCATCTTCCCTATCTCACTCCGTATCCACATGGACGGGGTCAAACACGTTTATCCCAAAAGAATATTTTTTTAAAAAAAATTTAATTTTTTTTTAAAAAAATATTCTTTTGGGATATTCCGAGGAACACAGTCCCTCGGAAAATTCCGAGGAACATTTCCCTCGGAATATACCGAGGAACTTGTCCCTCGGAATTTTCCGAGGAAGAGAATCCCTCGGTATATTCCGAGGGACCTATTCCCTCGGAATTTTCCGAGGGACTGTGTTCCTCGGAATTCTCGGAAGTTTCCGAGGGACCTATTCCCTCGGAATTATCCGAGGACAGTGTTCCTCGGAAAATTCCGAGGGAATAGGTCCCTCGGAATATACCGAGGGAAATGTTCCTCGGAATTTTCCGAGGACTTTTCCGACGAACTGCCGTCCTCACAGTTTCCTCGGAATATTGTTTCCTCGGAATTCCGTCAGAATTTTCCGAGGAAATTCCGAGGGAAAATGAAATTCCGAGGAGTTTTTTCCGAGGACATATTTCCTCGGTATGTCGTCGGAATATCTTTATTCCGACGACATACCGACGATTTCGGCCCTCGGAATGAGCTTGTTTTCTTGTAGTGTCGATCTTAAGGTTTTGGCAAAAAAAACTTATATTAGTGGTTTTAGCTGAAAATAAGATTTCATGGATTTTTTTTTTTGGGAAAAAACTTATTTTGCGGTTGTGATATAGAAACTAGTTTATTGTGATTTGGACGACAAACTTAAATTTTGTAGTTTTAGTCCACAAACAAATATTCCTGTGCATCTAAGACCACAACAAATCCTGTGCATCTAAGACCACAACAATTGGACTAGAAGGATAAGGTTTGTGTCTCCAAGTTTCAAGATTAATGGTATCTATATTGCAAGTTTAATTTTGTAATATTGTCTATATTGCAAGTTTCATTTTGTAATATTGTCTACGGTAAGAAGATATGCTAAATGTTAGTTCATGTATGAACACATATTCAGTTTACCACTCTTGAACGTGCATACTCCTATCAAAGGAACCAACAAATACGCCTTTAAAATATTATTCATACATATATGCTTAAATCATAAAATGCCTTTTATTCATAACATCTTCAACGTTATAGAGTTTGTTCTGATCACATAACTCGAACTGGAACAAGATTGAGAGGTACTTTCTTGACGGTAGTAAGAGTACCAGCTTCTTCTGTGTCGATATCCTTATGTGTCATTCCATCAGGAACCCTCCAATCAAAGAAGTAAAGTAAGTTCAAGAGTCCTAACTCAACGGTGGCAATCCCCATGGGCATCCCAGGACATATCCTTCGACCAGACCCAAATGGCAAGAGCTCGTAATGTTGTCCTCTATAATCCACAGGACTATCAACAAACCTCTCGGGGTTAAACACTTCCGGTTCTGTCCAGAGTTTGGGATCTCTTCCTATCGCCCAAGTGTTGACCAAGATCCTTGTCTTTGGGAGAATATCGTAGCCTTGAACTTTCATGTGTGACATTGTTTCCCTTGGGAGTATAAGAGGAGCTGCTGGATGTAACCTGAATGTTTCTTTGATTATTAACTTCAGACAAGGAACTTTATCGACATCTTCTTCAGTGATTGTCTCCTTATTGTTGCCAAGGCAGTCTCTGATCTCGTCTTGAACTTTTTTCATCAGTTTAGGGTTTTTAGCAAGCTCAGTCATTGCCCATATCATTGTGATGGCTCCAGTGTCTATCCCTGCAAGAAATATATTCTGCCAACAAAAGATAAAACTAAATTAAAGTTATTACAAATATTAATGCTAATATGTATAGAGAAGTTAGAAGATTCTTGATTTACCGCAAGAAAGCCCTTGATATGATCTACCGTGAGCTGCAAGGAATCATTTTTGCCTTGTGTATGAATCACATCCAACATAGAATCAATGATGTCTTCATGATCTTTGGTTCTTCCAGGACTCAAATGGTCATCAATCACAAGCTGAAACAGAGTATCTAGCTTGACAAAAACATCGTTGAGCCTCTTGTGCTGTCCAGAGAGCCAGTCAACAACCCATCCAACTCCAGCAACTGGGAAAAAATCAGAGCAAGTGAAACTAGCTAGGGCAGTCTCTGCTTCAAACACAAGCTCTTCGATCTCTTCTTTATCGATGAACTTGCTCTCGTGGAAGTTCTGTCCCAAGGCAACTCTAAACAAGATACTCGCAGTTAGCCAGAAAAGGGTTTTGCTCAAATCAACCGGAGTTCGATCCACGGCCGATTCCGACAGTTTCTTGACAAGAAAGTTACATTCTTCTTCTCTGATATGCCTAAACGACTGAACTTTTTTCAGACAGAAAAGCTCACGGACCGCGAACTTACGACGCTGCTTCCACTCTTCACCGTACGGTGTGAAACCGACGTCTTTAAAGTCTCGCGAGAGTAGCCTTGTCCCCACGAGCTTAGGTCTGCTGCAACAGTCTAGGTCGTGGGTTCTGAGAACTTCTTCAGCTGCTTCTTTTGATGTGACCACAACCACGGGTACAAAACCGAAGTGGATAAGCATCACAGGTCCGAATCTTTGGGCTAGGCTTTGAAGTGACCTGTGAGGAAGTTCTCCGATTTGGTGTAGGTTTCCGATGACCGGGAACGTAGGAGGGGTTGGAGGGAGCTTCCATTTGGAGTGTTTAATCTTCTTGACGATAAAGATTAATGTAAGGACAGTAATGAAGCATAAACAGAGCAAAGAGATCGCCATTTTTTTTTGTTTTGTTTTCTTTGGTTATGGAGAAAGTGAAAATGGTACTCCACACGAAAACTCATTAGCTATTAAAAATAAAAATATAAAAAATAAAAGAAACGGAGAAGAAAACAGATACGTATTCTCAATGAATACTCATTTGTTAGCTTAATTGTGTTTTTCTGAAAAATATAAAATTAAATGATTTAACAAAAATTAAAACATTAGTATTATTTTAGTGTTCTAAAAAATTAGTTTAAATATTTAAACAACCAATCTGGACTTTCATTTAAGAATAATTTTTTATAAGACAGCTAACGATTCTCTAACGAATTTTTTGAACATTGTTCAATATCAAAGAGCTGGGAAGTGCTCAAGAGAACATGGATGCAGTTGTGACAGCCTGTCCCGCGGACCCAGACTCACAGCCCTGCAGGGCACCGACCCTAACCCCTCACCGTGGGAGGAAACGCCTCCACATCCACCGGTAGGTTATTGGTGCACTTGGCGTTACTCGAACCCAAGACCTCACCCTTTAACAACTCTCCCACAGGACAAGCTGTCACCAATTGATCTGCAGTTCAATTGGTGACAGCTTGTCCTGTGGGAGAGTTGTTAAAGGGTGAGGTCTTGGGTTCGAGTAACGCCAAGTGCACCAATAACCTACCGGTGGATGTGGAGGCGTTTCCTCCCACGGTGAGGGGTTAGGGTCGGTGCCCTGCAGGGCTGTGAGTCTGGGTCCGCGGGACAGGCTGTCACAAAAAAGTCGACTTTTATATAACGGCCTACCCCACAACTGGGCGGATCAGCCGGCCCTGCAGTGCACCGACCCTAACCCCTCCCCTGTGATACAACCTGCCCGAATTCACCCTAGGCCTCGGCTCACAGGTGGGTTATTGGTGCGCTTGGCGTTACTCGAACCCAAGACCTCACCCTTTAACAACACTCCTACAAAGAAGCTGTTACCAATTGTCCTGCAGCTTCTCTGTAGGAGTGCTGTTAAAGGGTGAGGTCTTGGGTTCGAGTAGCGCCAAGCGCACCAATAACCCACCTGTGAGCCGAGGCCTAGGGGTGATTTCGGGCAGGTTGTATCACAGGGGAGGGGTTAGGGTCGATGCGCTGCAGCGCCAGCTGGGTCCCACAGGGAGGGCTGTCACAAAAAAGTCGACTTTTTTGTGACAGCCCTCCCCGTGGGACCCAGCTGGCGCTGCAGCGCATCGACCCTAACCCCTCCCCTGTGATACAACCTGCCCGAAATCACCCCTAGGCCTCGGCTCACAGGTGGGTTATTGGTGCGCTTGGCGCTACTCGAACCCAAGACCTCACCCTTTAACAGCACTCCTACAGAGAAGCTGTCACCAATTGACCTGCAGATCAATTGGTGACAGCTTCTCTGTAGGAGTGCTGTTAAAGGGTGAGGTCTTGGGTTCGAGTAGCGCCAAGCGCACCAATAACCCACCTGTGAGCCGAGGCCTAGGGGTGATTTCGGGCAGATTGTATCACAGGGGAGGGGTTAGGGTCGATGCGCTGCAGCGCCAGCTGGGTCCCACAGGGAGGGCTGTCACAGCAGTATTGCTTCTTCTTTTTTTGTCATTAATAGTCAGAACAACTTGTGGTTGTCTATACCGAATGATACAATTATTAGAACTGCTCATTGGTCTAGTGGCTATGAGTAGGCCATTAGGTAATTGCCATGTTTTTTTAAAAAGCTGCCATGTTTCAAAATCTTGATTGTTTTATTTTTCTTACGTGTTATACTCGTCGCTTTAGTTTAGGTTTTGATTAATCATTTTTATACAAATTAAGTCAACTTGTGAAAATATGTATACTACTTTGGAGCTTTTGTATTCAAGATTTTCTTGTTAAGGAAAATGCAAAACACAATTTTAACTTTAGTTTAAACACCAACTTTAAATATAAAATAAAAATTGCTGTTTAAAATAAATAAATAAAATGGATTAAAATAAATTATTTTTTCAAGATTATTATTCAAAAATAGAAATGAATAGAAAAATATTTATACATAATCATTATATAAGACATATGAGTGTATATATGTAGGACTACGCACAGAGCCGATATCAAAAAACTTTGTAATATACGATCTGTTCTAATGAATATTTATGTTTCTGATTTTTTTCTAGAAACCTGGATATCCAGAGTTCTTTTAAATATTTTCGGATTATTTGATTTTATCCGACAATCATATTAAAAATATATAAAAATAATAAATAACATTTGAATCAAATAAAAAAATTTCCATAATATCATAATAAAATAAAATAAGAATATCATACTACAAATTAATATCTTTAACAAAAATTATAAATTAAAACCAAAAATCCATATTAACAAGCCTAATTAATATTTGATTCACGATAAAATTTAAATTAGATATGCCATACTTTAAAACAAAAATTTGAAAAAACAACTTAAAAATTAACCAAATTATATTATATATCTATAAATATATAGATTAAATCAAATATCCAGCTTTATGAAAAATAATATTTATGATTTACTTTATTGTTGGATATAATAATTTTACTAATTGTTGTAATTCAACATTTTACGGATATGAAATTTTTTTAATCAAAACAAACAACAAATCAGATTAAATTTAACATATAATATGTCCGACCCTACATATATGTACGGTCGAGAAAATTGCTTCTGCTAAATAAAATTGTTTTTGACTTTTAAGAAAATGCAATAATTGTTTTAGAACTATTATCGACGCAATCTTCCAACATTATCCTTGATGGTCCACATGATTGATTGATTGAAACCTAACGTTAGCTTTGAGAACTTCAATTGAATACGTATTTTGTTTATTGGCATCACGCGAGAGTATTTGGATATCAAAAAGTATAACATCCGTAAACTATTCAAATTTTCATGAATCATATCGTTTTATCCAAGCATTTGTTATCCTGATTTTACTAAGCAATCTTACGAACAAAAAAAGGTTAAATTACACAAATTCTCCGGACCATATTCTTCTCATATAAACTCTATCCAAACACTTTTTCCTCTTAAACTACTAAACTGATAATTCAATTAGTGGCGAAAAATACAAAACAAACAAATACTAAAGACATGATTAACCCTAGTTTCTTATATGAGGTTCTTAATTTTTTTTCTTCTTTTCATTACACTTTTCCACTAAAAACCGACTCTTGGAACTCTTATTTAAGAGTTGGTTCTTAACTTTTCTTAATTAAAAACTAAAAAAAGTTAAGAACCGACTCTTAGCCGAAACTAAGAATCCCAATTAAAAAACTGGGGTTAATGATGGTCTAATAACATAATAAGACTAAAACCAGTCCCGGCACAACTACAAGGGTGAGCACTGCGACCGCTCCATGGTCCATGATATTAGGGGTCCATTTTTTAATTTTTTTTAAAACCAAATTTTGTAAAGAAAAATAAATAAATTTACATGTATTTTTAAAATATTTTATATGTTTTTATATCTAAATTTAATTATTTTTTTACAATATCATACTAAAATTTTATTTTTAACTATTAAAAGATCTATTTTTTTGTCCAAAGACCCTTATAAACTATGAGTTGGCTCTAACTAAAACTAAAAAGAAAATTTCAAACCCCATAAAAATTATCCAGAGAACATTTTAAATTAGGGTTTGTTTTCTAATTCATATTTTTAGATAACAATTATCATTGCTATTGGTTTATAGACCGTTTTGAAGGTGAGGCGATTTTAAAGCAACAACTCGACATATAGTTTATCACAGAGAAATAACATAAACTCACAAGAATTTTGCCAGAAACAAAATGCAAAAAGCAACAACTCCGGTTTGCATTTATGCTTGTTTAGCTGATCATCATAGCTTGCTCTCGACTGGTCGATATAACAATGACATTTATAAAAATGATTTTTAATAGTTTCCATAATGATTTTTGTTAGTTGTATGTGTACAAAGTAAAGGAGTACACAATTTTGAAGTTAGAAAAAACTCAAATTGGAAAGTATGTGCAGTTTAAAATGAAATATACTTGAGAAAGCCCTAGCAAGCTTCTCTCACAGGAGCAAAAATCGAGGCATCTCCTCACACTACTCTCTTCAATGCTGGTGGCGGCCTCGCTCGCCGATGTCAATGCCGTTTGTCGCTCCTCATGATCTTCATGACTCTCTACATATTCTCTTGCCAAACCCAAGCGTCGTGACCTAACAAAAGAGGCCATTGTTTTGAATTTGATGGACCTCACCCTCTGTCTATTGAGAGCACTTTACAATTGTTCGTTCTGGCTAACAAATCCCATGTTCATAGTTTGATCATCCGTAGGATGCCATATTTCTCCTACTCCGTAGTTCAAACTCTGGACCACTATCCTTGTTCTTCAGTATTAAATCAAGTCAGTAAGATTTCCTTTTTTTATATTCCTTATGGTTTTGAAGTTTCTCACCAAAAGGTCTTTCTGGTCAACTTTCCAGCTTCTTATGGGTGCATAACCGTTCGTTTTATTTGACTATCATTTCTTCTTTCGGACAGTAGTTTTGGGTCTCAAGTAAAGCGTTTTTTCTGGTCTTTTCACCCTTTAAATACATTTATCTCTGTTTTCGTTGTAGTAGCCTCTTTTAATTAATTTACAGTTGATTTTACCTTCGGTTGTATCCCGTCAAGCCCTTTGGATGTTTAGATTAATATAATCATTTTGTTGACAAAAAGTTTATGATTCAAAATTATAAATTTATTTATTTTGTTCTAAATAAAAATATGTGTGAAAAATATTAAGCGAATTGTTAAATATACAGATTTGAAATTATTCTTGAAAGTTTTCAAGGAATACTAGCATGTGAAAGAAGAATTAGCCGAAAAAGATATTGTAACACACGACACATTCTCACTTGAGAACGACGTGCTACTTACGATAAAATGTCGAATTAAACCGATTTATAAAAAGCCGAATAAAGCATTAAATCATTTAATAAAATAAGAGTGAAATAAAATGAGTTTATAATTTAAAAATCAAATACATTAAAATCAAAAATTTAAATAAAAAAAAAATAAAATGCGATCATCCCAAAACACCAAACTGTCCAGACATCCGACTACTCGTTATTCTTACTGCACCTTACAACAACTACAAACATATGCCTAGTGCACCTTACAACGACAAAAAATTCGGTGATAGTACATAACTACTCTCTGCACCCCCACATTTCTTTTTAAGGATATATGTGTTACTCTGCATCGTTAGTACAAAATTCCGTCTTTGTACCCCATAATTTTTACTCTGCGTCGATATGCAAACATATTCGCACCCTAAAATCTCTCAAACATCTACGTCGCCATCTCAGACGTCCCCCCCATAATCTCCACATAGTCCCTAATTTTATAAGTACATACGTATATTATCGCCATTTAACATCACTCAATTCAATCAACAGTTGAACCCTCTAGCACTCCGTTTCCGGTTTAACAAGCATAAAATAATAAACACGCAAGACTGTCATGCAAACTCGATTCAACGAGACAAAAAAATGTTTCAAAACTAAACTAGCCATAATAACAATACTAAACTAGCACGGGACTAAACATTGTAACGCCTCGACCGACTACAACTAATGGACCTTCCACGCTCGCTCACTCGTCTTGTGGGCCTTATTGTATGCGAAAGGCAGTGCGTTAATTTTCAGAGGCTCAAAAGTGTTTTTTACTGACCTTGCAATCACCACATGACATTTCCTCGTCTTTAGCCTTACTCACACAATACCACGAATCACTTCCCAGTAGGTCACTCATCCTTTTAATACTCCAGCTCAAGCAAGCCTAACTTTGGAGTTTTCTCTAAATGTGTGCCCAAAAAGATAACTACACTTTAGTGACGTAGATAGTCAATTCAATTATTTTTAACCTTTCCATATACCACAAATTGGAGTGTTGCAATTCATCAGTGCGACAGGTGGCTTGTTAATTTTTTGAAGGCTCAAAAATCTTATTTAATGACATTTTTGTCATCAAATGATGTGTGACATATCAAGAAATGATTTACGTATCGTATAAGTGAGACCAAATCACGAAGAATGTTAATTCTAAAAGTTTCTTAAGATATGTGTCTATAAAGATAAGCGCATATTAATGACGTGAATCTAAATAAATTCTTTTAAGACTTTCTATATACCACAAATCAAATCAGGATGTTAGATACATATTAGCCAAAATTATAATAGTGATTAGTATTCTAGCAATTTGAACCATGAAATTGATGTGCCAAAAAAACGTCACCGAATCCGGGCCAGACATTACCGAATTTCGGCCCAACAAAATTGAATAATGGTAGGTTAATTCTTGTGTTCTCACATCTTTTTAACTTATTACTTACATTTTGACCGGGGTAACCGTAGAGTTATTTATTTTCACTTGTATATATAGATATTTATTTTATATAATTAAAAGTATATAACTTTAATGTTAATCATATATTTAAATTTAATAAGACTATTTCAAATATAATAATTTTATAGATTAGATGTTGTAATTTAATTAACTGTTTCAAACTTTTCTTGTTATGCATTTATTTTATTAATTTGTGACTGAATATTAAATGAATTAATATATGTATAAAACAACCTATTTGAATTTTTTTTTGTAATTAATTTATTCTAGATTCCAACCCATAATTTAAACTGATGGATTACTTTTAGCAATTTTTATGTTTATTCATTCTAGATAATAGATTATTGTATATATGAAATTTTATAATAAGTTAATTTTTATACATGTAATATATAGTTTACAAATGTTAACCTGTTCCTTCAAAATATAATATTTTTAGCACAATTTTTTTATATTTTTGAAAAATAAATATATTAACTTATCATTTAATATAATTTTCATATTTTAGTTCAATGTAATAGTTTTCTTATAGTATAATAGATTATAACTATAAAAGATAAAACATGATAATATTTTCAAGTTTTGATTTATAAACGATAACTAAATATATATATATATATATATATTATAATGTATAATACTATTTCATTACTAAGTATGAATTATTGAAAATATTAATATAATTTTTTTTTGAAAACTAAGATCTTAATTATAATCTTTTTAAATATACATATATATATATATATATTTAAAATGAAAACATATCAAAAGTCCTAATCAAAACATCGTATGATTAATGTTGTTAAAAATATATTATTTATTAACATTTAGGAAATACATCTAATAAAATATTAAAAAAATGGTCCAAACAAAAAAATTACTATCATGTGTTTTATTTTAATAGAATAGATGGCTGATTAATTCGAGTTAAAAATGATTTTTAAAAACAGGTTAGGTCTACAATCTTCATCAACGTTATATCGATACACACAGGTTATATGATGCTAAAGACTTTACAATAACTTTACTGTATTTGTCAATACGTCAAAAGAAATAAATAAAGTTAATTTTAAATGTATATTACAAATCTGGTTCGAACAACAAACATACAAACATACAAACATACAAACAAAAGAATCATGCCGGTAAAAAAGAGCCAAACAAACGTTATTAATTAACAGGTCCGGTAGTGCTTTCAAAGAATCAGCCATCACTAATAAAGAACTGGCACCAACTCAAGAGGAATTTCCGTGTCTATGTCTTCAATGGTCATTCCATCAGGCAAACTCCAATCAAAGAAGTATAGAACGTTAAGTAAACCTAATTCCACGATGGCAACCAGGGCTGGCTCAATTCAATTTGAGGCCCTAGGACAAACAAAAAAAATTTAAGCTACATTTTAATTTGTAAAAAATATTATTTTGAAGTAAATATTTTAAAGTTATTATTAAACTAACTACTATTTTTGTTCCCTAATTTTTTTACATTATCATATTTTAGTAATATTATCTAAATTTAAACTTAATATTATTATCTAATTTTTATATATTAACAAAAAAGCAAAAAAAGAAAAGAAATTAGAGTGGGCCCAGACCGCCCCATATGTTATGACTGATGGCAACATCTTGTAATGTTGACCCTTATATTCGACAGGGCTATCGATAAACCTCTCGAGGATGAAATCATTAGGGATTTCCCGACAATTGGGATCACGCCCTATTGCGTACGTGTTTATCTCAATCATTGTGCTTTTGGGAATGTTATAGCCTTGTATCTTGATATATGTTATGGTCTCTCTTGGGAGTAAGAGAGTAGCTTGTGGGCGTAATCTACACGTTTCTTGGAACACAAGTTTTAAGTAGTGAACTTTGCCTAGATCTTGTTCAGTTATCTTTTCTTTGTTTTCACCAAGAGTAATTCGGATCTCTTGTTTGGGTTTTTGAAAATTTAAATAAGAAACTAATTGGTGATAAGTGGATTAGTACATCTATCTTATATCCTAGTTAATATCTATTTTAACTTACGATGTGGGATCTGGGATCTTTGGTCTAAATATGCCTCCTCAAGATGATGATTTTGAGTGTCAATCTCGAAATATTTGGATAAAGATTGACGGATCAAATTTGGACTAGATTGATGTGGATCAGGCTATATCGTATGGATCGGACTCTGATACTATGTTAATTTAGATGGAATTCCAACCTAAAACTAACTGGTAATATATGAATTTACCTATGTAACTTGTATATTAATTAATATTCATTCTAACTTTCAATATGAGATCTTTGTTCTTAATAGTTTCTTCATCACCTTTGGATGTCTTGTTAGCTCTGTGATCGCCCACATCATGGTGATGGCTCCTGCGTTCACTCCTGCTAAAAACACAACCACATGGACCACATCGAAACGACGAAACATCATGCAGGGGTCCATACTTTTGAGATAGTTTATTAAATAATTTATGAAAAGCTTTTCCAAGTTGGTGCAAGTTTCAGATGATCGGAAGACCTATAGGTCCCGGGGGAAGCTTACCCTTAGAGCTTGAGAGAATTTTGAAGAAAACAAAAGAGAGAGGCAATAATAAAAGAAAATAGAGAAAATTCGACATTCTTGATTTGATCCTTTTTTCCTGTTTTTGTTGTGTGTTATTTTTAGGTTGCTTTGTGTTTTGGTGAAGAATATTAAGTTAACCTTCTGTCACAAATGAAAAACAGGTAATAATACTTTAACATTTTACCAAAAAAAAAGAATATTAAGTTAACCTAATTTATAAGGACAATATATAGGCACTTCTGTACGTGTATGGTGATTACGTTGACTAAGTCAAAGACTTTTTGGTGTAGCGCAAGCTACGTATAACACAAGTAATCTATTGATTCTTAGAATACCTAGATTAGTTGTCTTCTTGAGATCGTTGAAAGTCGAAGCTTTATCCGAGAACAAGGGGTGTAGAGTTTATAAAAGCTCTGAATAATAATCAAAGAAAGTCGTGTCCTTACAAACACAAGGCATCGACAATATATAGTAACGTAAAAACACCAAAGCCCTTGCGATATAGGAATATTTACTATCCTTATTGCAACATAAAAAGGTAATAAAGCTTAACATAAAAGTAAAACCAAAGCCATATCAAAATAGGATGTACGCTACATCAGGTCTCCCGGGGTAGAAGAAGATTCGTCCTCGAATCTTGAACTTCGTCACTAGAAACAAACCGAAAAAGATGTTTGACGTTGAACACGTCGGAACATCGAACATGTGGTGGTAACAGCAGTCTATATGCGTTAGCGTTGATTTTTTCTACTATCTCCAAAGGTCCAATCTTACGAGCTTTGAGTTTGTTGTACTCATGTGGAGGAAATCTCTCTTTGGTCAAGACTGCCCATACTTTATCCCCTACACTAAATTGTATGTCCCGACGATGACGATCATCAGCTTCCTTATACTTAGCAGACGCGAGTTTTAAGTTGTCATGGACGAGATTATGAATGTGAGAAACATTGGCGACGAACTCAACAGCATCACCGTGGTCACGGGTTGCATCGGGCACTACCCCCAGATCAATAGGACCGCGGAGAACCATACCATAAACAACACGGAAAGGACTGAAAGCTGTACTACGATTCACAGCATGGTTATGTGCGAACTCAGCCTGACACAAAACACTATCCCAGCTGCGAATGTTACTGCCCACAAGACATCGTAACATATCACCTAAGGAACTATTAGTGACTTCTGTTTGACCATCAGACTGAGGATGATACGCTGAACTCATATCTAGGCTTGTCTGAAGTATTTTCCACAATGTGCGCCAAAAGTGGCTGAGGAAACGTGAATCCCGATCCGAAACAATAGACAATGGTAACCCGTGAAGCCTATAGATTTCACGAAAGAAAAGTTGAGCAACCTGAACATCATCCGTTGTCTTCTTGCAAGGAATGAAGTGAGCCATTTTGGAGAAGCGATCGACAACCACAAATATAGAATTATGTCCACCTTGAGTGCGAGGAAGACCAAGAATGAAATCCATACTAATATCTGACCATGGTTGAGTGGGAATCAGCAATGGCATATATAAACCCCCATTTGTCGCATGGCCTTTTGAGGTTGGCAAACTACACATCGTTCCACAAAGCGAGCAACATCACGGCGTACGGATGGCCAAAAATAGGAATCAAGAACCAACTTAAGTGTTCGGTCTCGACCTACATGCCCTTCATTATGCAGTTCTTGTATTATACGTAAATGCCAGCTGCCTTCGGGGATACATAATTTGCCATCGAGGAAAAGAAATCCATCGTGAAGCACAAATTTAGATCGCACATGAGCTTGAACGTCTGACCAAATCCGACCAAAGTAAGGATCCTCCGCATACTGATCTGCAAGCGTAGCAAACCCAGTAACGAACGTCTGGACCGTGGAGAGAAGATTGTTGCGACGGCTCAATGCATCAGCGACTTTATTAGTTTTACCGGACTGATGGCGAATGACGAATGTGAATTGCTGTAAATAAGAAATCCAAGAGGCATGGCGTGAAGATATCTTTGTCTGGCTATCCAGATGTTTCAAAGCGTCGTGATTCGTGAAAAGGATGAACTCCTGATGAAATAGATAATGACGTCAATGACGAATAGCCTGTACGATCACATAGAATTCTACATCATAGGTACTATATCGAGCCCGCAAACCAGTAATCTTTTCACTGAAAAAGGCCACCGGACGTCCCTGCTGACTAAGAACACCCCCAATGCTGACTTTACAAGCATCACAATGCAACTCGAACACAGTAGAAAAGTTCGGTAATGCCAAACAGGAGCCGAGATCATGTGGTCTTTGATGGCTTGAAACGCACGATCAGCTTCCGGAGTCCAGAGGAAAGAAACACCTTTCATGCAATCCGTGAGCGGCGTAGTTATGACACTGAAATTCTTAGTAAAACGCCGGTAAAACGACGCCAATCCGTGAAAGCTCCGGACTTCGGTAATTGTTTTTGGCGTTGGCCAAGTCTTAATAGCATCAACCTTACTTGGATCAACCTCCAAGCCGCTGGATGATATAATGTAACCCAAAAAGAGGACTTGAGAAGAGCCAAACACACATTTCTTCCTAGCTGCATACAACTTCTCTTGACGCAAAACGTGTAAAACATCTCGGAGATGGCGAAGATGTGTAGTTAAGTCCGAGCTGAAGACTAAGATGTCGTCGAAGTAAACTATGACGCATTTACCAATGAAGGGTCAAAGAGCCTGATTCATGACACGCATGAACGTGCTTGGCGCATTGGAGAGACCAAAAGGCATTACCAACCACTCAAATAACCCTTCTCTTGTTTTGAAAGCTGTCTTCCATTCGTCACCAGGTCGAATTCGGATCTGATGATATCCGCTTTTAAGATCCAATTTGGAGAATATGGAAGCGTGACCAATTTGGTCCAGTAAATCATCGAGCCGAGGAATTGGGAAACGGTAACGAACTGTGATCTTATTGATTGCTCTGCTGTCAACGCACATACGCAAAGTCCCATCTTTTTTTGGAATCAATAGCGCTGGGACCGCTGTTGGGCTAAGGCTTTCGCGGACGTGTCTTTTTGCGAGAAGTTCCTCCACTTGTCTTCTTAATTCATCATGTTCGTGCGGACTCATCTGATAATGCGGGTGATTAGGAAGCGTTGCGTTAGGTAAGAGATCGATATGATGTTGTATATCTCGTAAAAGAGGTAACTCTGTTGGGAGATCGGTTGGAAAGACATCCGAGAAGGATGAGAGAAGTGAGTCAAACTTGTGTGGCGTGTCTATAGGAGGTTGTGCAGAAACCGGAGTAGAGACCAATGCCCATACGATCTCTGTTTCGCGAATCTCTGATTCAAACTCCGCTTTGGGAATCGTAAGTAATGTCTGGTCTTTCTGAGGCATTGTCTTGTTGGGGTTAGAAGGTGTTGAAGCTCCCTCTGTTGATTGTTGTTCTGGGATGGTAACAAAGTAACGGTGCAGCCATTAAATGTGAAGCTATACGTGTTTGCTTGGCCTCGGTGGGTTGCATCTTTGTCATATTGCCATGGTCTCCCAAGTAGTAGATGACATGCGTCCATGGGAACTATATCACAACAAACTGTATCAGTGTAAGACCCAATTGAGAAAGGAACATTAACCTGTCGAGTAACTGTAATGTCAACTCCTGTATTGAGCCACGCGAGTTTATACGGAGAAGGATGTGCCATTGTCTTAAGATCCAATTTCTTCACCGCTATTGCTGAAAGCACGTTAGTGCAACTACCCGAATCGATTATCAATTTGCATATTTTGCCATTGATTATGCATGTTGTGCGGAAAAGTGTGGTACGCAGCCAAGATTCTTGTGTTGAACGAGGGAGAAGACAGTTGCGCCGAAGTACGAGAGCATGTTCACCGGTATCTCCTGCGATTAACTCTGATTCTACCTCCTGCGGAGAGTCAGTTTCGTAGTCGTCATATTTTGGATCATTGTCAAAGTCGGCCTCTTGATTCAATAGGCCTCGACGATTTTGGTTAGGTCATGTGGTTTGTCGATGGCCGCTTTCTCCACACGAGAAACAACGAAGAGCCCCTGTCCGAGTGGGACGTGATTGGGCAATTGTGTATGTGGCCGTAGGTGCTCCAAATCGCGTGTTTGCTGGACAAGTTTGAGCGAACTCGGTTTGGGAACTTGTGATGGCATCCCGTCATGCCCTTTGGATGTTTAGATTAATATAATCATTTTGTTGACAAAAAAGTTTATGATTCAAAATTATAAATTTATTTATTTTGTTCTAAATAAAAATATGTGTGAAAAATATTAAGCGAATTGTTGAATATACATATTTGAAATTATTCTTGAAAGTTTTCAAGGAATACTAGCATGTGAAAGAAGAATTAGCCGAAAAAGATATTGTAACACACGACACATTCTCACTTGAGAGCGACGTGCTACTTACGATAAAATGTCGAATTAAACCGATTTATAAAAAGCCGAATAAAGCATTAAATCATTTAATAAAATAAGAGTGAAATAAAATGAGTTTATAATTTAAAAATCAAATACATTAAAATCAAAAATTTAAATAAAAATAAAATAAAATGCGATCATCCCAAAACACCAAACTGTCCAGACATCCGACTACTCGTTATTCTTACTGCACCTTACAACAACTACAAACATATGCCTAGTGCACCTTACAACGACAAAAAATTCGGTGATAGTACATAACTACTCTCTGCACCCCCACATTTCTTTTTAAGGATATATGTGTTACCGTCTTTGTACCCCATAATTTCTACTCTGCGTCGATATGCAAACATATTCGCACCCTAAAATCTCTCAAACATCTACGTCGCCATCTCAGACGTCCCCCCATAATCTCCACATAGTCCCTAATTTTATAAGTACATACATATATTATCGCCATTTAACATCACTCAATTCAATCAACAGTTGAACCCTCTAGCACTCCGTTTCCGGTTTAACAAGCATAAAATAATAAACACGCAAGACTGTCATGCAAACTCGATTCAACGAGACAAAACATGTTTCAAAACTAAACTAGCCATAATAACAATACTAAACTAGCACGGGACTAAACATTGTAACGCCTCGACCGACTACAACTAATGGACCTCCCACGCTCGCTCACTCGTCTTGTGGGCCTTATTGTATGCGAAAGGCAGTGCGTTAATTTTCAGAGGCTCAAAAGTGTTTTTTACTGACCTTGCAATCACCACATGACATTTCCTCGTCTTTAGCCTTACTCACACAATACCACGAATCACTTCCCAGTAGGTCACTCATCCTTTTAATACTCCAGCTCAAGCAAGCCTAACTTTGGAGTTTTCTCTAAATGTGTGCCCAAAAAGATAACTACACTTTAGTGACGTAGATAGTCAATTCAATTATTTTTAACCTTTCCATATACCACAAATTGGAGTGTTGCAATTCATCAGTGCGACAGGTGGCTTGTTAATTTTTTGAAGGCTCAAAAATCTTATTTAATGACATTTTTGTCATCAAATGATGTGTGACATATCAAGAAATGATTTACGTATCATATGAGTGAGGCCAAATCACGAAGAATGTTAATTCTAAAAGTTTCTTTAGATATGTGTCTATAAAGATAAGCGCATATTAATGACGTGAATCTAAATAAATTCTTTTAAGACTTTCTATATACCACAAATCAAATCAGGATGTTAGATACATATTAGCCAAAATTATAATAGTGATTAGTATTCTAGCAATTTGAACCATGAAATTGATGTGCCAAAAAAACGTCACCGAATCCGGGCCAGACATTACCGAATTTCGGCCCAACAAAATTGAATAACGTGTAATGGTAGGTTAATTCTTGTGTTCTCACATCTTTTTAACTTATTACTTACATTTTGACCGGGGTAACCGTAGAGTTATTTATTTTCACTTGTATATATAGATATTTATTTTATATAATTAAAAGTATATAACTTTAATGTTAATCATATATTTAAATTTAATAAGACTATTTCAAATATAATAATTTTATAGATTAGATGTTGTAATTTAATTAACTGTTTCAAACTTTTCTTGTTATGTATTTATTTTATTAATTTGTGACTGAATATTAAATGAATTAATATATGTATAAAACAACCTATTTGAATTTTTTTTTGTAATTAATTTATTCTAGATTCCAACCCATAATTTAAACTGATGGATTACTTTTAGCAATTTTTATGTTTATTCATTCTAGATAATAGATTATTGTATATATGAAATTTTATAATAAGTTAATTTTTATACATGTAATATATAGTTTACAAATGTTAACCTGTTCCTTCAAAATATAATATTTTTAGCACAATTTTTTTATATTTTTGAAAAATAAATATATTAACTTATCATTTAATATAATTTTCATATTTTAGTTCAATGTAATAGTTTTCTTATAGTATAATAGATTATAACTATAAAAGATAAAACATGATAATATTTTCAAGTTTTGATTTATAAACGATAACTAAATATATATATATATATATATATTATAATGTATAATACTATTTCATTACTAAGTATGAATTATTGAAAATATTAATATAATTTTTTTTTGAAAACTAAGATCTTAATTATAATCTTTTTAAATATACATATATATATATATATATTTAAAATGAAAACATATCAAAAGTCCTAATCAAAACATCGTATGATTAATGTTGTTAAAAATATATTATTTATTAACATTTAGGAAATACATCTAATAAAATATTAAAAAAATGGTCCAAACAAAAAAATTACTATCATGTGTTTTATTTTAATAGAATAGATGGCTGATTAATTCGAGTTAAAAATGATTTTTAAAAACAGGTTAGGTCTACAATCTTCATCAACGTTATATCGATACACACAGGTTATATGATGCTAAAGACTTTACAATAACTTTACTGTATTTGTCAATACGTCAAAAGAAATAAATAAAGTTAATTTTAAATGTATATTACAAATCTGGTTCGAACAACAAACATACAAACAAAAGAATCATGCCGGTAAAAAAGAGCCAAACAAACGTTATTAATTAACAGGTCCGGTAGTGCTTTCAAAGAATCAGCCATCACTAATAAAGAACTGGCACCAACTCAAGAGGAATTTCCGTGTCTATGTCTTCAATGGTCATTCCATCAGGCAAACTCCAATCAAAGACTATGATAATATTTTCAAGTTTTGATTTTATAAACGATAACTGAATATATATATATATATATATATTTAATGTATAATACTATTTCATTACTAAGTATGAATTATTGAAAATATTAATATAATTTTGAACCAGTGGTGGTGGCCTAGTGGCGCTTGAGGGAAATAAAAACCCAATACAGCGAACCCACGTTCAAACCCCACTGGCCACACGGATATGGGTATAGAACGTATAGAACGTTAAGTAAACCTAATTCCACGATGGCAATCAGGGCTGGCTCAATTCAATTTGAGGCCCTAGGACAAACAAAAAAATTTAAGCTACATTTTAATTTGTAAAAAAAAAATATTTTGAAGTAAATATTTTAAAATTATTATTAAACTAAATACTATTTTTATTCCCTAATTTTTTTACATTATCATATTTTTGTAATATTATCTAAATTTAAACTTAATATTATTATCTAATTTTTATATATTAACAAAAAAGCAAAAAAAGAAAAGAAATTAGAGTGGGCCCAGACCGCCCCATATGTTATGACTGATGGCAACATCTTGTAATGTTGACCCTTATATTCGACAGGGCTATCGATAAACCTCTCGGGGATGAAATCATTAGGGTTTTCCCGACAATTGGGATCACGCCCTATTGTGTACGTGTTTATCTCAATCATTGTGCTTTTGGGAATGTTATAGCCTTGTATCTTGATATATGATATGGTCTCTCTTGGGAGTAAGAGAGTAGCTTGTGGGCGTAATCTACACGTTTCTTGGAACACAAGTTTTAAGTAGTGAACTTTGCCTAGATCTTGTTCAGTTATCTTTTCTTTGTTTTCACCAAGAGTAATTCGGATCTCTTGTTTGGGTTTTTGAAAATTTAAATAAGAAACTAATTGGTGATAAGTGGATTAGTACATCTATCTTATATCCTAGTTAATATCTATTTTAACTTACGATGTGGGATCTTTGGTCTAAATATGCCTCCTCAAGATGATGATTTTGAGTGTCAATCTCGAAATATTTGGATAAAGATTGACGGATCAAATTTGGACTAGATTGATGTGGATCAGGCTATATCGTATGGATCGGACTCTGATACTATGTTAATTTAGATGGAATTCCAACCTAAAACTAACTGGTAATATATGAATTTACCTATGTAACTTGTATATTAATTAATATTCATTCTAACTTTCAATATGAGATCTTTGTTCTTAATAGTTTCTTCATCACCTTTGGATGTCTTGTTAGCTCTGTGATCGCCCACATCATGGTGATGGCTCCTGCGTTCACTCCTGCTAAAAACACAACCACATGGACCACATCGAAACGACGAAACATCATGCAGGGGTCCATACTTTTGAGATAGTTTATTAAATAATTTATGAAAAGCTTTTCCAAGTTGGTGCAAGTTTCAGATGATCGGAAGACCTATAGGTCCCGGGGGAAGCTTACCCTTAGAGCTTGAGAGAATTTTGAAGAAAACAAAAGAGAGAGGCAATAATAAAAGAAAATAGAGAAAATTCGACATTCTTGATTTGATCCTTTTTTCCTGTTTTTGTTGTGTGTTATTTTTAGGTTGCTTTGTGTTTTGGTGAAGAATATTAAGTTAACCTTCTGTCACAAATGAAAAACAGGTAATAATACTTTAACATTTTACCAAAAAAAAGAATATTAAGTTAACCTAATTTATAAGGACAATATATAGGCACTTCTGTACGTGTATGGTGATTACGTTGACTAAGTCAAAGACTTTTTGGTGTAGCGCAAGCTACGTATAACACAAGTAATCTATTGATTCTTAGAATACCTAGATTAGTTGTCTTCTTGAGATCGTTGAAAGTCGAAGCTTTATCCGAGAACAAGGGGTGTAGAGTTTATAAAAGCTCTGAATAATAATCAAAGAAAGTCGTGTCCTTACAAACACAAGGCATCGACAATATATAGTAACGTAAAAACACCAAAGCCCTTGCGATATAGGAATATTTACTATCCTTATTGCAACATAAAAAGGTAATAAAGCTTAACATAAAAGTAAAACCAAAGCCATATCAAAATAGGATGTACGCTACATCAGGTCTCCCGGGGTAGAAGAAGATTCGTCCTCGAATCTTGAACTTCGTCACTAGAAACAAACCGAACAAGATGTTTGACGTTGAACACGTCGGAACATCGAACATGTGGTGGTAACAGCAGTCTATATGCGTTAGCGTTGATTTTTTCTACTATCTCCAAAGGTCCAATCTTACGAGCTTTGAGTTTGTTGTACTCATGTGGAGGAAATCTCTCTTTGGTCAAGACTGCCCATACTTTATCCCCTACACTAAATTGTATGTCCCGACGATGACGATCATCAGCTTCCTTATACTTAGCAGACGCGAGTTTTAAGTTGTCATGGACGAGATTATGAATGTGAGAAACATTGGCGACGAACTCAACAGCATCACCGTGGTCACGGGTTGCATCGGGCACTACTCCCAGATCAATAGGACCGCGGAGAACCATACCATAAACAACACGGAAAGGACTGAAAGCTGTACTACGATTCACAGCATGGTTATGTGCGAACTCAGCCTGACACAAAACACTATCCCAGCTGCGAATGTTACTGCCCACAAGACATCGTAACATATCACCTAAGGAACTATTAGTGACTTCTGTTTGACCATCAGACTGAGGATGATACGCTGAACTCATATCTAGGCTTGTCTGAAGTATTTTCCACAATGTGCGCCAAAAGTGGCTGAGGAAACGTGAATCCCGATCCGAAACGATAGACAATGGTAACCCGTGAAGCCTATAGATTTCACGAAAGAAAAGTTGAGCAACCTGAACATCATCCGTTGTCTTCTTGCAAGGAATGAAGTGAGCCATTTTGGAGAAGCGATCGACAACCACAAATATAGAATTATGTCCACCTTGAGTGCGAGGAAGACCAAGAATGAAATCCATACTAATATCTGACCATGGTTGAGTGGGAATCAGCAATGGCATATATAAACCCCCATTTGTCGCATGGCCTTTTGAGGTTGGCAAACTACACATCGTTCCACAAAGCGAGCAACATCACGGCGTACGGATGGCCAAAAATAGGAATCAAGAACCAACTTAAGTGTTCGGTCTCGACCTACATGCCCTTCATTATGCAGTTCTTGTATTATACGTAAATGTCAGCTGCCTTCGGGGATACATAATTTGCCATCGAGGAAAAGAAATCCATCGTGAAGCACAAATTTAGATCGCACATGAGCTTGAACGTCTGACCAAATCCGACCAAAGTAAGGATCCTCCGCATACTGATCTGCAAGCGTAGCAAACCCAGTAACGAACGTCTGGACCGTGGAGAGAAGATTGTTGCGACGGCTCAATGCATCAGCGACTTTATTAGTTTTACCGGACTGATGGCGAATGACGAATGTGAATTGCTGTAAATAAGAAATCCAAGAGGCATGGCGTGAAGATATCTTTGTCTGGCTATCCAGATGTTTCAAAGCGTCGTGATTCGTGAAAAGGATGAACTCCTGATGAAATAGATAATGACGTCAATGACGAATAGCCTGTACGATCACATAGAATTCTACATCATAGGTACTATATCGAGCCCGCAAACCAGTAATCTTTTCACTGAAAAAGGCCACCGGACGTCCCTGCTGACTAAGAACACCCCCAATGCTGACTTTACAAGCATCACAATGCAACTCGAACACAGTAGAAAAGTTCGGTAATGCCAAACAGGAGCCGAGATCATGTGGTCTTTGATGGCTTGAAACGCACGATCAGCTTCCGGAGTCCAGAGGAAAGAAACACCTTTCATGCAATCCGTGAGCGGCGTAGTTATGACACTGAAATTCTTAGTAAAACGCCGGTAAAACGACGCCAATCCGTGAAAGCTCCGGACTTCGGTAATTGTTTTTGGCGTTGGCCAAGTCTTAATAGCATCAACCTTACTTGGATCAACCTCCAAGCCGCTGGATGATATAATGTAACCCAAAAAGAGGACTTGAGAAGAGCCAAACACACATTTCTTCCTAGCTGCATACAACTTCTCTTGACGCAAAACGTGTAAAACATCTCGGAGATGGCGAAGATGTGTAGTTAAGTCCGAGCTGAAGACTAAGATGTCGTCGAAGTAAACTATGACGCATTTACCAATGAAGGGTCAAAGAGCCTGATTCATGACACGCATGAACGTGCTTGGCGCATTGGAGAGACCAAAAGGCATTACCAACCACTCAAATAACCCTTCTCTTGTTTTGAAAGCTGTCTTCCATTCGTCACCAGGTCGAATTCGGATCTGATGATATCCGCTTTTAAGATCCAATTTGGAGAATATGGAAGCGTGACCAATTTGGTCCAGTAAATCATCGAGCCGAGGAATTGGGAAACGGTAACGAACTGTGATCTTATTGATTGCTCTGCTGTCAACGCACATACGCAAAGTCCCATCTTTTTTTGGAATCAATAGCGCTGGGACCGCTGTTGGGCTAAGGCTTTCGCGGACGTGTCTTTTTGCGAGAAGTTCCTCCACTTGTCTTCTTAATTCATCATGTTCGTGCGGACTCATCTGATAATGCGGGTGATTAGGAAGCGTTGCGTTAGGTAAGAGATCGATATGATGTTGTATATCTCGTAAAAGAGGTAACTCTGTTGGGAGATCGGTTGGAAAGACATCCGAGAAGGATGAGAGAAGTGAGTCAAACTCGTGTGGCGTGTCTATAGGAGGTTGTGCAGAAACCGGAGTAGAGACCAATGCCCATACGATCTCTGTTTCGCGAATCTCTGATTCAAACTCCGCTTTGGGAATCGTAAGTAATGTCTGGTCTTTCTGAGGCATTGTCTTGTTGGGGTTAGAAGGTGTTGAAGCTCCCTCTGTTGATTGTTGTTCTGGGATGGTAACAAAGTAACGGTGCAGCCATTAAATGTGAAGCTATACGTGTTTGCTTGGCCTCGGTGGGTTGCATCTTTGTCATATTGCCATGGTCTCCCAAGTAGTAGATGACATGCGTCCATGGGAACTATATCACAACAAACTGTATCAGTGTAAGACCCAATTGAGAAAGGAACATTAACCTGTCGAGTAACTGTAATGTCAACTCCTGTATTGAGCCACGCGAGTTTATACGGAGAAGGATGTGCCATTGTCTTAAGATCCAATTTCTTCACCGCTATTGCTGAAAGCACGTTAGTGCAACTACCCGAATCGATTATCAATTTGCATATTTTGCCATTGATTATGCATGTTGTGCGGAAAAGTGTGGTACGCAGCCAAGATTCTTGTGTTGAACGAGGGAGAAGACAGTTGCGCCGAAGTACGAGAGCATGTTCACCGGTATCTCCTGCGATTAACTCTGATTCTACCTCCTGCGGAGAGTCAGTTTCGTAGTCGTCATATTTTGGATCATTGTCAAAGTCGGCCTCTTGATTCAATAGGCCTCGACGATTTTGGTTAGGTCATGTGGTTTGTCGATGGCCGCTTTCTCCACACGAGAAACAACGAAGAGCCCCTGTCCGAGTGGGACGTGATTGGGCAATTGTGTATGTGGCCGTAGGTGCTCCAAATCGCGTGTTTGCTGGACAAGTTTGAGCGAACTCGGTTTGGGAACTTGTGATGGCGTCCGTGGTTTGAGGAGAGGTGCGAGGTCGAGAATAACCTGTTCCCCCTGAAGAACGGTATTGTATCTCCATTGCTAGTGCACGTTGATGTGCCTCAGATACGGTAGCCGGATTGAATTGTTGCAATGCAATTTGGATTTGATATCTCAAACCTCCAATAAAACGGGAAAGAAGTTGCTCCTCTGTCTCGACTAGGGTCGTACGGGCAACCATATGAAAAAAATCAGTGGCATACTCATCAACGGATCTAGTTCCTTGACGCAGGGACTGGAGTTTGTTGTAAAGAGTACACTCATAGTTAAGGAAGAAAAGCGCGACACATATGTTTTTTTAGTCGTTCCCATGTATCAATGCGTTGTTTCCCAGCTCGTCTTCTTGCTTCCTTAATCTGCTGCCACCATGCCATAGCTCTGTTTTTGAACCGTGATGCGATTAAGGGAACACATTGATCTCCCGGAATACGCTTGAATTCCAAGATTTCTTCTATTGCGCTTAACCAATCCAGAAATTCTTCGGTGCTAAGATTACCAGCAAATTCGGGAATCTCAACTCGAAAACCAGAATCCCATCGTCTTTCTTCAGCCTGAATTTCTCGTCTATTGAGTTGATGATCAGCTGGAGGGGCGATGTGACGTTGTCGTTGTCTCTGATTGTCTTCGGCGAATAGATTGTTGGCCAAGTCTTCCTCTTCATCATGTAGTTGATTAGGAGGAGGAGCTGCGTTGACCGGTGGTAGTTGCTGACGTTGAAGAACCGTTGTTAGGGCGGTCTCGACTGCGTGTATGAGCGTCTCATGAAGTGTAGCCGTGAAGTTTTCAAGAGTCTGACGGAGTTCCTCTTGCTGTTCTTCTAGCGTTTGTTTTCGTGGAGGCATGACGGAGGTGATGAAGGTTTTGTGTGTCGATGAAGACGATTGTGTAGCGGATTGTGTGCGGAAGTAGCAAAGATCGATGGTCTTGATTGAGGAATCAAAACTGATGTAGCGGAAGCTACGATAATACAAAGATCTTATTTAGTCTAAGAATACCTAAGATCAATGTCTTCTTAAATTCGTTGAGATCACCAATGATCTACCGAAAATAAGGAACAAAAGAGAGAACTCTCAATTTTTATTTATCAAATCATCAAATTCAATACAACTCTAGGCATAAGAATCCTATTTATATGAAAACCAAATAATATAAAACTATTAAAAATCCTTAAGATAATGTTAACTAATTAAGATAAATATCAAAATAACAATAAATAGATAATCTAGAATACTTGGAATATATCCAAATATCTCTCTGCATCATTCTCTCCGGGTTGGAAAAGATTCGTCCTCGAATCTTGATCGTAGTCTTTGAATCCAAAACTTTTTCCACCAAAAACTCTTCCTCGAATCTTCAATAGCTTATTCTGCACGATTTTTGCACGGATCTGTTTGTAACTTGAATCTTCACAAATTCGTTTTTGCACAAAGTTTGCACGCAACGAATTATCAAAATTCTGCACAAAATCTTCATAAATATTATTTCGCCCTAATTTTGCACGGCTCCGATTTTCAAAGGATGCGTCTTTGAAGACAAAGTCAATAACTTGAACATCATCTTCATACACGTCGTAGATTGGATCTCCATAGATCTCTCGATAGATCTCATGGTTCTCTTCTCTCTCAACAAAAGGACTTTCGTCCAGGAAAAGATAGATGCTTATACTCATCATGACATCCAAAACCGTTCTTCGATTAAGAAACCAAAGAAACGCAGCTCTGATACCAACTGGTGTAGCGCAAGCTACGTATAACACAATTAATCTATTGATTCTTATAATACCTAGATTAGTTGTCTTCTTGAGATCGTTGAAAGTCGAAGCTTTATCCGAAAACAAGGGGTTTAGAGTTTATAAAAGCTCTGAATAATAATCAAAGAAAGTCGTGTCCTTACAAACACAAGACATCGACAATATATAGTAACGTAAAAACAGCAAAGCCCTTGCGATATAGGAATATTTACTATCCTTATCGCAACATAAAAAGGTAATAAAGCTTAACATAAAAGTAAAACCAAAGCCATATCAAAATAGGATGTACGCTACATCACTTTTCATGAGATTAAATAAGTTTTTAGTAATAAAAGGAAGCTGACAACTTATCTGTCCATGAAGACGCATGTCGTTGTCTACGACATTTAATATTAATCTCCGATGTCTGGCGGCCAAAATCTTCTAGAATCGGATTGCATCCGCAAACTTACACTAAACCGGCTATTATAACCGGTTTGGTTACAATTTATAAATAGTCGGTATAATCGTTTACTGAAACTGATGAACTAATGTATTACAAGTTTACTTTGAATCGGCTTAAGATTAGTTGCAATACTTTTTTTTTTGCTAAAATTAGTTACAATACTTTCAAGTTTCATCTTATCATTGAAGGTTAATATTTCTCTTAAAAGCTATTTTAGTTTATAATAATACGAATACTCTAAATCATATGAGTTTTGATGTCTTTTGGATTTACAGAAGAGTCAGTTAGGCGTTCTTTGTATTCATAACTCAGCTAAGGTAGAGGAAACTAGGTTTGATTTTTTATAGAAAAAAATCTATGTTTAAATTATCTTATTACTGGATAATTCACTAGAAAATAAATAAATGACAAGTGGAATTAACTTATATTTAGTTATAAAGTTATAGTTGATTGAAAGCCATCAAGGGGCTACTACACGTCTACCGCTCGCATATTATTTTTTTTAATTTGTTTTCTTTTTTTCGCTCGCATATTATTACTTTGTAGTATTTTTTGTATTCCGTAATTGACCAGTATTTGTTATTTGATTGCACTAAATATATAAAAGGTAGAAATTGTCACATTGATCATCTTTAATACACAAATATAGACGTAAAAACACGTGATTAGGTCCAGAACTAGAATTTCATCATACTGTAGAAATCCATATTTGTAGACTTAATAAAATAACACTGTCACATCAAACTCTTATCATTATTCTAAGACTCAAGAATCTGAACATTCAACATAGGCTTGGGCGTTCGGGTACCCGTTCGAGTTTGGATCGGCTATTTCGGATTTTCGGGTTTTCGGATTTACACTCATAAGTCCCATTCTAATATTTTATTAGTACGGGCCGGGTTAGGATAATAACACTTCGGATTCGGTTAAAAATTATATTGCATCGTAAAATCCATAAAGTAATCATATATCATTCGGATTCGGGTTATATCGGAAAAAAATTTATACAAAATGTAAAGAAAAATACTTAAATTAAATAGAAATTAATCCTACACATAAAAGAATTGATAAAAATAAAACAAAATGTTAAATCAACCATGAAAATAAACATCATTTGTAAATAATATGCATTACTTTACAATATAGAGTAGACTTGTTAATTTAACGAGCAAATTATAAAGTAATTATTTATAACTAATTAGATATTTAAGGTATTTATTTATATTTTTATTTTTATTGTATACATCATATTAAAATAAAGATTAAACTGAATATTTAAAATACTTATATATATTTAAAATATTTATATTGACTATTAATTTTAGATATTTCGGGTTACGCGTTCGGGTTCGGTTAATAACACTTCGGGTTCGGATATTTTTTATACCATCCTACATGATCCGTTTGTGTATTTTTACATTTCGGTTCGGATAACGGGTCGAATTTTTTGGTTCGGGTTCGGTTCAAATTTCAGGTTCCGGATTTTCTGTAAGACGAGCACTCCTTTCATTCTGGCTTTGAAGGTGAGTCTTTGCCACCAATTTTAAGTAAAGTTGCGAACATGGCTCAACCTAGCACCACACATGAAAGCGAGTCTCTGCCTCCCATCAGAACCCTCTATTCGGCCACCAAGGAAGCTGCAACAGAATCTTTGCTCCACACCCAAATTGTTGTTGCCAATATTACGGTTCTAGAGTCGAGTCCTCTCATCATGGATCCTAAGGCTATTTTTTCAGCCACACCGGACAATCCTATCTCTACTCTATCGCTTTGGGTCACCTCATCCTCAATACATCCAGCTCGTCCTAAGTGTTCACCTTGTCCAACACCAAAATGGCCGAGAAAGTGGATGATTCGACTATCTTTTAAAATATCACGATCCAAGTTGAGTCTTACTTGTTTGAAGTATTCCTCATGGTCACATGGACGTGTAAAGTGATATCCATTGTCCCATTTGATCTCATGATCCTTTAGTTCCGCTCCAAGTTCCATCGCAATTGTCCTTGGGTCATCCAGATCATCCCTCGGGTTGTCATGATCACTAAAGTTGATGGTCGAGGTGGCCATGATTAGGTCATCCCCCCCCCTTTCTTCAAGATGATTTTACCTTAAATCTGTTTTTTCTGCAACCAAAGAAAGTGGTTCAGGAACCATAAAACAACTTAGGTCACCTTGATAAACTTGTTTCAAAGTCAACTCAGAAAATGGACGATCCATTTTAGCATCAGTTCTAGTCTATGATCATTATGATCATCATATTCTTGAGCAGGCCACACCTTTATTGCATGGTATTTGATTTGTTCAACATGTGCATGCATCAATTCTCGAAATCCAACATCAAATGTACCATAAACACAACCACTTATAAGATCAAACAAAATCTTTTGAGACAAATCGATTTCCAATTTCATTTCATGTTCATTAAATCTTTTACTGTCTTCCATAAACATTTCAAGTCTCAAAACAGGATTAGGAAAGTTGTCTTTGCCATCTTTAAAACGTTTTTGTTCAAAGAAACCATTTGGTTCAAGTTTTTCAAAATAAACGATCATGTTTCTAAAAGCAGAGTTTGAAACTCAAGATTTTTAAACATATTAAGTCCAAAACATTTTTCATGTTCAGAGGTGACCAAATCAAACAAACTAGGCACTGAAGTTAATAAACCAAATTCCTTACAGTGCATAAGCAGGTTATAATTAGTGATTGGTTGAATGGCCGGCTTTGGTACAAGACAAACTCTAAACTCCTTTTCTTTTTGTCTTGGCATTATCCTTTGTGCTCTTTCTGGTGTGACCTGTGAAATGGAAACAAGGCTACTCGTCTTCACTGATTTAAGATTTGTTAAGTTCATCACAAGTCCGTTTCATTTTAAGCACAAAATCAACATGGTTCTCTTAAAACTGGAAACTCTCAATCCTATCAAACTTATCACGTGAGAACGTCACAAAAGCATCAATTTCAGAGAGTCCTTTTATGTATTCACTTCCAAGCTACTTTTCATCAGCAAAATAAGTAAGATCATACCTTCTAGACAGAGAATGAATGCAACATCCTCTTTACCTCTTTTGAACTAAATTGCAAAAGAAGTCAACTAAATGATCTTATCTCATGGTCCATGACCCTTGCTCAGCTCTTGTTAGTCGTTCAAGCACTTCATAAGCTCTTGGTCAGTGTGATTCACGAGTTGATTTGGCAAACTATGGTGTGACCAGGTCTGTGAATCTTTGACTAAAGCATAAAGCTCAGTCTTTCCTTTTTGCATCAGCATCTCTGCACAACCTACACCAGTAACATAAAACTCAGTTCCAAAACACTTTAGTGAATCATATAATGACATTAAAAGTACAAAATTGAACTCCCTTTTCAATAGATGGTTTGCTGGAGGTTTTCTCTTTTTGAAACCGACATTTGTTTTGATATCTCCAGTTAGTAAGGCTACCATGGTGCTAAAGTCCCTATCAAAATTTCTGTAAAATCCAGAGAGACAATAGAAATGGTGTACTGCTTCGTCAGCCATTGGAGCATGCCACTCATGGGTCTTTCTTGACTTTGCATAAACTTGTTTACTCAAAACATAAACTAGAAAACCAACATCATATGTGCGAGAGAAATTATTTTTCAGAGACGTAAGTGAGTTCTCTGTTCTTAGTACATCTGGAGCATCAAAGGCTCAACATAACTATCAGACAAAGTATTACAGATAAATATATCTTCACAACTCATAACAATAGAAATCTCATAGAGTGGTCTCAATATATGCCAAGTATTATGAGTTTTAAGACATGGATCAGAGAATTGAAACTTTATGAGTCTCTCAGCAAACAAAAACTCAACATCAAATCTAGTCCTAAGAAGTTCATGTCCAAGTGAACCATTAATCAAAAACGTTGTCATAGAACTAGCAAGCTCACATGGTTCATTCTTTTTCAACAGAAAAACTTTTATGCCTAAAGAACTTCCAATGAATAAGCTTATCACATAATTTAAAAACATTTTCAAAACTATGATCAGAGAAATCAAAATCCATAGCATGTTCAAATTTCAGTGACTTTTCTTCAAATTTGTAAGCATTTAAATGAGGCAATGAATCAACACACAAAATCGGTCTTACATTGCTTGTTTCAAAAATCATAGGGAATTATCTTGTTGATTGCTCCCGGATCAAGTACATCATGTTCCAACCTTCCACGAGCTGCTGGTAATCCAAGAGTTTGATCTTCATGATTAAACAGAGATAGGGTTAGCAAAACCAAAACTCAAATTCGCCTCTTTGTATAGCAGTCTAGCCATTGACCGATTGAAAGACACTTAAATCTTGTTCTCGCTGGTCATTACAAAGGATTCAGTGTGTTTTCCCACGACCTCATTCATGGTTGCCTTTGTACCAATAGCAATAGAATTTTGGTTTCAGTTTTTCGACCATCAGTGACTGGAATCAGATCAACACTAGGTTTTGGATCAGGTCTCTTCTCCATGGACTTGTTTGTTTTCTCATCAGATGAACCCAAACAATTAGGACGTGTTGCCTCTCGTGGTTCAACTGGAACGATCTGGATTAATTTTTCTTTTAGCTCCTCAAACCGCTTGTCTAGGTAAGATACATGACATTTGTTGCTCTCAATTTTCTTACAAGCTACTCCCGATCTACTCTTCATGAACTGAAGCATATCTCCTTTGCTTGGACATGTTTAAACCTGAAAAAAAGCCAGTAGAAAAATCAAAGCAACAACTTTTCTCTCAAGTGTTTATGTTCCCACAAAGTGTTTCTCTCAAATTTTATGGTACTCTCACTGATTCTCAAAGGTTTACATAGAACAAAACCAATCAAACTAATGGCAACACCAAAAAAAAAACAAAGAGGAAGAGATAGATATATAGTTGAAAGATTTTTCTTTGGGAACCGATTTACCACTTGGATTCGGATTTATCCTCGACCTTGTTCTTTTTTTATTCTATTTTTTTCTCTTTATTTTTTATATATTTATTTTTTTCTCTTTCTTTTTTATATATTCTTGGTAATCAACCAAGGGCTCGTTGCCCTTACAAAAGATAAATAGATAAGACTTGAAAATAAAATAATGGAAAGATAAGAAGATGAAATCAGAAAAAGAATTACCAAACTCCGAGTGTGTTGTGATACCACATGATAAATACATGTCCTAGTTATGCACTCTCAAGTTGGTCGACTTGGATAAACCTTAGAATAAGGTGATGGATTGATTGGAACACACAATAGTTGTGGAAGACTCCTGACAAACCACTGATCTTTCTCCGGATATAACTCACCAAATTTGGATCAGGTTTGATTGATGGATGCAACACACCAGCAACCGGATTGTTCTAAAAGAACAAGAGAGAATCACTCTCATATGCAAAGCACATCTTAAAACTTTTTATTCATTTCGTGGCTCTTGAGGCCCTCAATATAGTCTTACAAGTTGTGGTAAACAAGAAATAATAAAGCTAAAAACAAGACATAGGAAATGTGATTAGAAACTTGAGTAGATTAATCTCTTAACTAAGGATTTGACTGCCCATTGGCCTCCCACGACCAAGACTTCTCTTGGAGCTCTCTTGGTATTTTCTTGCAAGGAATGAGCCAGAAAGCATCATGCCTAAAGCCTGATTGGATTTCAACTTCATCCAAAACAAAATGATTTTTTTTGGATCCTTTGCTTGGCCCAAATAATTTTATTTTGTGGATGCCTCCAAAATAATTAGGTCCAAGCTTGAACGTCTTTTGGGCTTAAGATGCCGAGGTTTTTTTTCCTTGATTCTTTACTTGTTGGTGCATAAGAAATTATCATGGTCGATGGTCAGAAATTGGGTGACCAAAACAGCTCGAGTGGTTGAACCAACTCAACAGCTCTAACTAGCTCACTCAGCTCGTCCAGGTGAGTGTCAGTCCATCAAGCTCGTCCTAAACAGGGGCGGATGCATAAAATATTTTAATGGGGGGGGGCACAAATAAGTTTTCATTGTATCTTATCCTTGAGTTGGGGGCACTTATATACACTTTATAGCATTTGTTAAAGAAAATTCAAAACTTAGTATGGGGTACATGCCCATGTATGTAATACCCTCCGTTCTCCCCTGGTCCTAAGTGTTCAACTCGTCAAAACTGAAATGGCCAAAAAAGTGGTTGTTTCGACTATCTTTTACAACATCAAGATCCAAGCTGAGTCTTGCTTGTCTGAAGTATTCTTCGTGGTCAGTTAGACGTGTAAATTGATCTCCATTGTCCCATTTGAGCTCATGATCATTTAGTTCAGTTCCAGAGTCACCCGGATCATCCTTCAGGTCGACATTTCACTAATAATGCAGTCCAAGCAATAAAAGCCTAATGTATACTTGAATATTACAAGTATTTATGACAATCTTAGTACTCTAGTAGAACCGGCATCAAGACTTTTTCTGAAGAAAATCCTAACGTATTAACTTCACCAATTTTCAGGAAACTATCTAATGCACTAAAAATAATGTTATACTTCTCACGGTTATCAATCATCTTTTAAAAAATTTGGAAAGTAGGCTACTAAAAATAACCTTAAAGAAATAATTAGGTATGAATGGAAAAAATGTATCAAGTGTTATGGATCTAGCAACTCGAACGAATCGAGTGGAACGAAAGTGAATCAAGCAGATCTAACGGTACAAGAACAAATCGACTTAATCTAGGAACGCAAAACATATGTTTGAATGATGAAAGTGGATAAAAATCGGTACAAAATATTGTACAAAATCGAAATAGTTTATAAAGATTATATTATTATTTATTTCATAACTTAAAGTATTTTTAATGATTTATAATGCAATAAATAAAATAATTATTTTTTACTTATTTACTTATTTACATAATTAAATATATTTATGAAAATAGTTATTTTTAGGTTCATTAAATATATGTTCTCACAAATAATTTAAAATATCTAAATTTTGATTATAATAGATTTTTATATTAATTTTAAAATGTGCAATTAGTTTTTGTTCACACACGTTAACTTGATTGACACTAAAAATTAGTTAAAACAATTATATAGATCATTTAAAGTTGACCTGGAAAATAAATTTGATATATATACTTAAAGGAAACTCTAAAACATAATTAACAATTAAATTATACAATAAATCAAATTAAATAAAAGTAAGAGGAACGCTAAAAACACTCCCTAAGAGCATGATTAATAGGGGCCCATGAACAGTGCAAGAACCGCTTAAAACTCCTAAATAAAAACCGTTTTTGGAGAGTTTCTTACACTGTTTGCGGACTTTACTACCACGTGGCGGTCCGTAATTGGTTTGTTTTTAATTTTTTTTAATTTTTTTAAATCAAAAAAGAAAAGAATCGCAAGTGGGGTTCCAGGTTATTCATGCTCTAAGTGCTGTGTAATTACTTTGTATAGTGGTTCGTTCCTTTTGTTCACAAATTTTGGACTGCTAGCAGTCTATTAATATTTTATCATTATAGAAAGGGAAATTGGACTCTATAGAAAACAGTTCATATTGTTTGATCAAAAAAAAAATTTTTTTGATCAAAAAGAAAACAGTTCATATTGTGACTTGAATAAAATGTTGAATGGAGAAATCAATGATAGTTGGGTGTGTCATCCACTTTTCCTCCACCTCCCAATTCAAAACCTTAGTTTAAAATCAGGATCCACAAAACCTGTCAAATCATTCTTTTGGCGCAACAATTAAATTCAAATCTTATAAGTTATAAAATGATATACGTGAACGTAATAACATTAAATAAGTAACACTTTTACAAACTTTAAGAATCATAAACTATTAGTTTCTAAGAGTCAAGTTAGTACATTCCAAACGTCTCTTGATCTATGCATAAAAAATATATGTATTCTTTGATCAATCAATTTGAATTTTCATCAAATGTATTATTTTTTAGAAGTCGTTATCTAAACTATTAAAACTGAAGTACATTTAGTAATTAACCCTAACATTTCCTAAATATTACCATTGAATGCTACTGATATTATATCTGCATCCAAACACTAATTTTTAATAAGAAAAAACAAATCTCGGCTAAGCTCATTAACAATCTTTGTCTTTAGAATTGAAAACTTCATAAAAAAGTGAATTATTATTCAAAAATTTATAATAAAAACAAAATTATACATATATAGCATTAAATTAGTTTTATTTTTATTCATATTCATATAAGCTACCAACTATATTTGAACTATAAAAAAGATAATAATGTTAATAATTTTTTATTATAATCTGAACTTATTCATTTACAATAACAAAATTATGTAACTTTCCATAAAAATTTAATAACTAAAATACATTTTAATATTTATTATAAATGGTTATATATACAAACAAATACAATGTATTATCATTTGTAAGATATATATCTAATAAGAATAACTAATGTAATTTATAAATTAAAAAAAAAATTAATCACCATATAATACATATATACAATTAGGTCTAGGACGGATCAAATATCTAGGGTATTCTAGGATATACGGATTCGGATATGCATTTGTCGGATTCGTAAAATTGTTATCCGGATTCGGATATTTGGGATTAAAATATTCATACTAAAATCCAAATACACGCAAACATCCGAACCTATTTTTTTAATTTAAAATAAATTAAAAACTAACTATTAACCATCTATTTAATCTATTTAAAATTATTATTTAAAAAGCTTAAGAATCATTAAAATTTAATAAAATTAAAATTTTAGTTATTTTATATAAAAATATATAATATACATAGATAACTATAATTAAATTTTAAATATTTAATATCTGGATCTGAATATCGAGACTTAAAATTTTACTATCAGAATTTATAATTGGATCTGTCAAATCCGTAAAATTATTATCATGATCCATGAATATATGTATTTCAAAGAGGATAAGATCCTGAATCGGGTAATGGATATTGAATATTAAGTTCAAGTCATATATACAATTATATCAAACAAATTGCTTAAAATATTAGAAATTCACAAAAATAACACCCGCGCGGGCGCGCGGATCAAAGGCTAGTTATTGTTTATAGGTCCATTCAAATATTCAATTTAACTGGGCAGCCACTTGATTCAACGGCGTGGTTCTTCCTCTGTACATTACTATCTGGACCCGTCGGGAGAATTTTAAATTGTTAAAGCATCATTAATCTGGGTTTTTTAGGCTAAGGTTTTTATAAGAAATTGTTTCTTAATAAGCACCTGCATCGGAGGTGCGTAACAGGTTTTTAAGGGAGGACGGCCCACTAATTTTCATAAAACCGGTTCCAAAACCTCTTAATTAAAAGGCACTTCTTGTACTGTTCACGGGATCTACTGACACGTGGCGGCCAGCGATTGATTCATTTTTTTTATTAAGAAAAAATCAGGAAAAAAAAGAATCCCCTAAAGGGATTTACCGTTAATCATGCTCTAAGGTATTTAAGAATCGGTTCTTAATATTTTTAGTTAAAAGTTAATAAACTATTCCCTATATTCCGTTAAGAACTCCAACTTAAAAATTTCAGGTTAATCATGCTATTATTTATTAAAAAAAAATCTTTATGAATAACCACGTGCCTTGAATTGATTTGCCATTAATCAACTTCTCCAATGTAATAAATACAAAACATTGACTTAGTCAAAACTTTACTACTAGCTATACTTTTTGTCTATCCTATTTATTATGCAACTCATTGTTCTTCTCTCAAAACATAAACTAGAAACCTACAAAAAAAAAAAAAAGAATCAAATCAAGAAATGTCTATCTTTCTCTATTTCATCTTACTCTTGCCTCTTCTTTTAATCTTCTTGAGACAGCTCTCACCTTCTAAAGGGAAGCTTCCTCCAGGACCTATAGGTCTCCCTCTTATAGGAAACTTGCATCAACTTGGGAAGTCTCTCCACAGATCTTTCCATAAACTCTCTCAAGATTATGGACCCGTGATGTTTCTTCGATTCGGTGTAGTCCCCGTGGTTGTGTTTTCCACAAGAGAAGCAGCTGAGGAAGTTCTCAAGACTCATGATCTCGAGACTTGTACTCGACCAAAGCTAAGTGCGACCAAGTTGTTCTCTTACAACTACAAGGACATTGGCTTTGCTCAGTACGGTGATGATTGGAGAGAGATGAGAAAGCTTGCGATGCTAGAGCTCTTTAGCTCCAAGAAACTAAAAGCATTTAGGTATATTAGAGAAGAAGAGAGTGAATTGCTCGTCAAGAAACTCTCAAAATCTGCTGAGACACAATCTTTGGTGGATTTGAGAAAAGCTCTTTTCTCTCTTACCGCGAGTATCATATGTAGACTCGCTTTTGGACAGAACTTCCACGAGTGTGATTTTGTCGATATGGACAAAGTTGAAGAGCTTGTGCTCGAGTCTGAGACCAATCTTGGCTCATTCGCGTTCACTGACTTCTTCCCCGCGGGTCTTGGGTGGGTTATAGACCGGATCTCTGGCCAACACTCGGAGCTGCACAAAGCCTTTGCTAGACTTAGTAATTTCTTTCAACATGTGATTGATGATCATTTGAAGCCTGGACAACCTCAAGATCATTCAGACATCATTGGTGTTATGTTGGATATGATCAATAACCAAAGCAAAGTCGGTTCGTTTAAAGTCACTTATGATCATCTTAAAGGAGTTATGTCGGTGAGTAAAACCAATTTTTCACTGTTTTATTTATTTAATTTAGACATCTTAGAGGGTTCCCAATGGAGTTTCTCAAACTAAAGTTCTCAATATATACATAGATATATACGTATATACATTAATATAATATTTAATTATGAAATTATTAATTTTATGGAAAATAAATCTACAAACTTTAATAAAAATATTTTAGATTGAGTTTTCCATAAAATTAAAAATTTAATAATTAAATAAAAATATTAATATATATATATATATATATATATATATATATATATATGAGGGTTTTAGGTTGAGAAGCTTCTATTGGAAATGTTCTTTGGACATCATTTAGATTCTCTCCCCATGAATCTCTCATATATTTAATTAATGTTTTTTGAGAAATTGATGGTGAGAAACTCTACTGCAGAAGGCCTAGTCAACTGATATGTTAATTTGAAATGATAGTTAACTAATATATGTTTGTTTTATGATCAGGATGTGTTTTTAGCAGGAGTGAACGCAGGAGCCATCACCATGATATGGGCGATGACAGAGCTAACCAGACATCCGGAGGTGATGAAAAAACTCCAACAAGAGATCCGAGTAACCCTTGGTGACAACAAAGAAAAAATAACTGAACAAGATCTAGAGAAAGTTCATTATTTGAAACTTGTGATCCAAGAAACATTTAGATTACATCCACCAGCTCCTCTCTTACTCCCAAGAGAGACCATGTCTGATATCAAGATACAAGGCTATAACATTCCCAAAAACACAATGATCGAGATCAACACTTATGCAATAGGGCGTGATCCCAACTGTTGGGAAAACCCTAATGACTTCATCCCCGAGAGGTTTATCGATAGCCCTGTTGAATATAAGGGTCAACATTACGAGTTGTTGCCATTTGGTGCTGGTCGCAGGATATGTCCAGGGATGGCCACGGGGATAACTATCGTGGAATTAGGTTTACTTAACGTTCTATACTTCTTTGATTGGAGTTTGCCTGATGGAATGACCATTGAAGACATAGACATGGAAGAAGCTGGGGCTTTCGTCATCGCCAAGAAAGTCCCTCTTGAGCTAATACCAACTCCACATCAATGGTGAACGCATCAAAAAAAAAATAAACAATGAAATAATATATCACAAGATCTAAATCCATCTGCGTTGATCTCTTGCAATTGGTTTGATTTTGCTTTTGATTTTTCCCCTTTTCATTGTGTATAAATCATGTTTAAGAAAAAAAACTTCCGCTTGTGACGTGAATTAGTTATCATCCTTATGGTTAATACAGCTACTCTCCTAATTTATCGCCTGTTTTTTAGACTATAATTAAAGTTGTAGTGGTCCAAAATAATAGATACCACTAATTAGTAATCAATATTTCAGTATAATATGTTTGATATCTTTTTGTTGCTGTCTAGATTTGCTACTCAATATAATAACTAACAGGAGATATTTTCCAACTACATCCAATTTACTCGTATATTTTACTCTAAATGTATATATTTCTTTGAAAAATAAAACATTTTGTTCCTTCGAACATGAATAGGCATGTGCCAATATAATTATGAGTAAATATATAGATCTCATTATTTTGTTTAAAGGTCATCACCACAAACAGTGGCGGATGTATGCATAAGCCTACGGGGCACGTGCCCCCTACTATTTAAAAAAAAATTATATGTATATTAAACTAAATATAATTAGATATATTACTATATTATATGTTTTTTTTGTAGCCTAACATCAAAATATAAGTTAGTTTTAACTTTTAAAAAACCCAATAAAAATTAAAAAATAATAATTAAGGAAGTTAAATTTGACCTAATTATTACCTACATCTTTTTCATTGTCTTCTTCTTAATTACAAAAAAATAAACGACGCAAACAAAAAAATTGTGCCTAACAAGTTCAAGAGAAAAGCTATAAGATAAAACTAAACGAAAAATTTGATTGTGTGATTTAAGGAATAAGAGATCGTGAGAACTTATAAACTAAAGTATTTTGCTAACTTTCTTTTCATGATAAAAATTCAATGGAAAAATATTTCAAGCCTAAAAGAAAATTTACATCTACGTCTGAAAATTCTGAAGATGATTTGCCTTCTAAAAAAAAAGATTCTAGAGATGATTTAGAGAAATTAACAAATGAAGTAGTAGTGAAAAGATTTCAAAGTATGAAATCTCGTAAGATAAATTTGTAAGGTATTTTTTTTAGTTGTGAATTTTTTTTTATTTAAATGAGTTAGTTATTAGAGTATTTTGTGCCCCCGTTTAATAATAGTTCTAGATCCGCCACTGACCACAAATGTTCCTATTTCCGTTGTCATCCTTAAACGTAAGTTTGATTATTAATGTTTTTTAAAGTTTATTTGTATTCCGAGCATCATAATTCAGTAGGAATGCATGTTTCTTAATTTTTTTTTTATTCCATGTACATTACATTATTTAACTAACATTTTTATTGTAAAGTGTTAAGTTACATTATAAAGTACATAGCAATATAAACCACTAAAGAAAATAAATTATTTCATGAAAATAACTTTTACTAACAACTAATATCAAAAATAATATGGCGAGAATCATAAGCATTATATAAATGAAAATAAATATACATTATTTAAACCAGTATAATACATATAACACCAAATGTTAAACTATATATTTAATCATTTAATAAATTATAAATTATATTTATTACTATAAATTTGAAATATAATTGCGCATGGCGCGGGTTCTGATTTAGTGTAGAGTTTATTTAAGCGACTATTTGAATAAAAATAAGAATGAAATTGAAAAAGGACTACATTAACTTCTTCGCTTTACAAAGATTGCTTCAATATCAAAGAATGTACAAATCTATCTTTTTAAAACAAAATTACAATTTGGACCTAAGATTTATGTGTTATATTGCTTAAAATTTTATTAATAATTACTGAAAAAAAACTAAAACTTCATTAAAGTAATTATGAAAACAATATTATACTATTATGTTCCCAAACAACACAATAACTAATTTTGTGTCCAAAAAATACAAAACACTCGATCCCACATTTTTAATAAATTTTATTATTTTTATAAAACAAAATAACTGAGTAAAACACTCAGATAATTAAATTAATTGATTATTTTATTTATATTTTACAACTAGAATTACTTTCATTTAGACTTAAATAAATTTTTACATTAAATTAAAAAAACATTAGACCTAGCATTTAGTCATGTGTTATTTTAGATAAAATTTCATTAATAATTAATGACAACACTAAAACTTCATTAAGGTAATTATGGAAACAACACGATACTACTCAATATGTTCCCAAACAACAAAATAATTAATTTTGTATCCAAACAATATAAAAAAATTGGTTCCACTTTTTAATAAATTTTATTAAGTGAGTTTTGCAAAAGTGACTCAAAATTTCAACTCAAATGCAAAACTAACCTACAATTTTTTTGGAACTTTCATTTGTCTTATTCACCCTAGATTTTTGAGTTATTGAAGAAAATGCCATTATTTTTTTTTTTTTTTTTTTAAAAATGAGTGTTTTACTCTATCATCCTCATCTTCATCAAGTATTTACAATATTGTCATTGTCATCAATACATCAACCAGCATGAACAACCAATTTGAAGCTCTTAATGCACAAAAGATTGATTTTTTTCTCTTCTTTTCGTATTTGTTATTCACACAAACCATATCTCTTTCACTTTCTCTCAAAATTCATCCAAAAAATTCAAGATTTTAATTTCAAACTTTGTAAGATTCATATAGATATTGAAACTCATGATTCTTGGTGTTTAATGAGTTGGTAGCATTCTTGGTGAAGTTTTATGAGTTTAGAGAAGCTAAACAAGTCATCTCAAGAATTCAAGATATCAATTTGGTTTTTTTTAGATTTGTTCGTGGAGAAGACTTTTCTAGAAGTCTTCTGGTCAATGCATAGGTTAGTTTTGCAATTGATTTTTTTCTGTGTTTTTTTGTAGAAGACTTCCCTAGAAGTCTTCTACTTTTCCTTTGTTAACAAAAAAAAAAAACAGGGAGAACCTAGAAGTCTTCTCAGATAAACATGTTATTTTTGCAATTGACCAAAGTTTGTCAGAAATTTGACTTTTTCTAGAAGACTTCCCACTCAGAAGACTTCTAGAGAAGTCTTCTTTACTTTTTAATGAAGTCTTCTCATTGTCACTAGAAGTCTATGTGGGTTACTTTTACAATTGACAATTAATACTAAAAAAAAATATTATTTAGGAGAAGACTTCCCTAGAAGTCTTCTAACATAAGACTTTTAAAGAAGTCTTCTCTGAAAAAGTCAAATATAGTCAATTGCAAAAGTAACCCAAGAAGACTTCTTACGACAGTGAGAAGACTTCATGTGAACGTAAGAAAACTTCTCTACAAGTCTTCTCATAGAAGACTTCTATAAAAAGTCAAATTTTTGTCAAACTTTGGTCAATTGCAAAACTAACATTTTTATCATAGAAGACTTCCAGAGAAGTCTTCTCTAAGATTTTCGAAAAAAAATTCAAAATCAAAAGTAAGCCAATATTTACAAAGGAATACTCCTCAAGATGTCTTTTGTAGAGTAGACTTCTTAAGAAGTCTTCCTTCATAAATTTGCAATTGCAAAAGTGACCTAAACGGAAGACTTCTTATGAAGTCTTCTCTCGGAAGACTTCCTAAGAAGTCTTATGTGAGAAGACTTACTAAGAAGTCTTCTACGTCAATGTTTATTAAACTTCAATTTTATCAAAACGTAAAATAATTTTTTTTTTTCTTATTAATTCATGTGTATTAGTCAATATTAGGGCTCTTACGTGAAATTCATAACTTAATTAGTGATAATTATGAGATTACAAACGTTCATGTTTATTAATGTTTCTTGCTAAAATGAGAAGACTTATAGGGAAGTCTTCCGTGAGAAGACTTAGGGGGAAGTCTTCCGTGAGAAGACTTACAGGGAAGTCTTCTACGTTCCTTTTTGTAAAATTTGTTAAGTAACTTCAATATATATTTTCTAAATTTCAAAAGTGTCAAGTAACTTCAACAATATCAAGTCATGTGGTTTAATGTGTCTTTTTATGTCTTAAGATATATTTTTATTATTTTATGAAATTTAAAATTACAATTTTCACTTAAAATTTAAGTTTCCCGCTTAAATTTTCATTTCCCGCTTAAATTTCCCACTTCCGAGAAGACTTCTCCAGAAGTCTTTTGAGAGAAGACTTAATTTTTTCTAGTAAGACTTATGTATTGTTTGATCTTTGGTGAATTTGAATAAGTTTTGTTGATAAGTATTTTTTCTTAGTTTGTAATAAATTTGACAAAATTTATAAAATTTATATTGTTTTGGGTAGTATGGTAAAAATGTTTTTTGTTATGAAGTTTCAATAATGTCAAACACTTTTGAAAAATAAAATAAAATACTGTAGATATCAACATATTTACTAATTATTTTCATTAACATCTTTTCAAATTTACAAAATAATTCATAATAAAGAGTACACGTAATAATCATTAAATATACCATAAACAAAAGAATTACAAAATGATCATTAACATCTTAATGGGAGACTACTGGAAGACTTCTAGACGACTTGTGGAAGACTTCTCGAAATCTTCCATGATGTCTTCTAGAGGTCTTCCAGGAAGTCTTGTAGAGGTCTTTCAGGAAGTCTTCCAGAAGTCTTCTATGAGTCTTCCGAAGTCTTCCACAAGTTTTTCATAAGTCTTCCCAAGTCTTCATAAGAGACTTTTGGAAGACTTATAGAAGACTTGTGGAAGACTTGTGGAATACTTCCAAAAATCTTCTAGGAAGTCTTCTAGAGGTCTTCCATGAAGTCTTCTAGAGGTGTTCCAGTAAGTCTTCCAGAAGTCTTCTAGAGATCTTCGAGTAAGTCTTCCAGGAAGTCTTCTGAAGTCTTCTAGAAGTCTTCTAGTAAGTCTTCCGGGAAGTCTTCCGAAGTCTTCTAGAGGTCTTCTAGTAAGTCTTGAAGTCTTCCAGAAGTCTTCCCAAGTCTTTCTAAATATTTTCTTCTTCTCCTTCATACCAAAAAGAAAATATCATATTCTTAACCAAAGAATACTATCAAAAAGAAAAGAGGAATAAAAAAGGTCAAACCTTTAAACTTGTTAATGTCTTTAGATGTTTCACCTACATAAAATGTTGTGTTATCTTCTTCTTTTTCTTCTTCATATCAAAAAGAAAAGGACAAACCTTTAACCATTTAACACTATCACAAACACAAAATAGAAATCAAAAAGGTCATCCATTTAACCTTGTTACAGTAAGTTGAATATACAACTTCTTAGAATCTAACATATAAAACACACAAAAAATACATTTCAAAATTTATAGATCTACCTTTAAAGAAATAAAAGATGTTAACCATTCAATGAAAAATCTGCAAAAATAAGATAAATTAGTGAAAATACATAAGAGAAAAATGAGAAATGAATATAAAGTTAGGTGTTTTCAAGTCTAAAGAGATTAGAGAGAGGTTGAAGACTTTTAGAGTGAGAAACATTACATTTTTGTTGCAGTCATTTGAGAGGAAGAAAGAGAATGTGTAAATTTTCTTTAGATATGGAGACAAAAATTTCAATTAGGTTAAATATTTTCGATACAGAAGACTTACCAAATTATGAAGTCTTTTGGAATTCTTCCAAAACCCTATTATCTAATACATGAGAAAACTTTTGGAAGACTTCTAGAAGACTTGTGGAAGACTTCGCATTAAGTGGGAAGTCTTCTAGTGTATTATGAATTCTTCTGGAAGTCTTCCAAAACCCTATAATCTAATACATGAGAAGACTTCTGGAAGACTTTTAGAAGACTTCTGGAAGACTTTTAGAAGATTTCTGGAAGACTTTTAGAAGACTTTTGGAAGACTTGTGGAAAACTTTCGGAAGATTTCGCATTAAGAGGGAAGTCTTCCAGGAAGTCTTCTAGTGCATTATGAAGTCTTTTTGAAGTCTTCCAAAACCCTATAATCAAATAACTAACTGAATAGCAAAAAAAACTTCATTAAACATAAAATCAACTTATAATGTGATTAATATATACAAAAGTAAACACATATAGGTCAAAAAAAATTATTTTAAAAAAATTAAGATTCAAAAATCTAACCCTAAAAGTACAAACAATACTACAACATATATTACCACAACCTAAACCAAAGACTATCATGACTCAATCTACATTCACTCATCTATGTTGAAAATAATTCAATTTTAGTATTTTTAAATTTACATCATTTATTAATGTTTATAGTTACATGTTTTCAATTTTTTCCTCATATAGATATTTTTTATGAAAAAGTTAAATTATTTTAAAGATTAAGTGTACGAGAAGACTTACATGGAAGTCTTCTCAGAGAAGACTTATAGGGAAGTCTTCTCAGGCGAAAAGGTTATAATAGTAAAATTGAATACAATTTTTTTGTTTGCTCATAAGAAGTTTGTTGTATTTTCAATAGCCTTTTAGGTTACTTTTGCATTTGGTTAAATTTGGAGTACACTTTTGCATTTGAAATCAAGTTTTGAGTCATTTTTAGCAATTTCCCCTTTTATTAATCTTCTTCGATACATCAAATAATTGACCAAAACACTTAAATGATTTATAAAAAATAAAACTTAAGCATATCATTTTTTACATGTTTAGATACTACAAAGTAATTTCATTTGATATAAAATCAATTAAATTTATGAATTATTTTTTCATAAATATAAAATTACTTTCATTTAGACATAAATAAATTTTCATATTAAATTAAATTGTGTATATAAATAAAATTTTACACTTAAAAAATGACATCAAATAAGTTTTATAACTAAATATTTTTCAAAATATATCACTTAATGAATCAATTAAATTAACGAGATTTGAAACACTCATAACGAAAAGGATTGAAATAATTGAAAAAATTAAAATTAAGTATTATCTTATATAATTTTTATATTTAATATAAATATAATATACTATATATATATTAAATTCACTAAAATTAAAATGTTAAATATTTTGATTTATTAAGTTAAATTTTCTTTAAAATATTCTAGCACTTTAAAAGTGTGGATCATAATTTATTTATTAATTATACCGAATATACATATATTTACTGATCTATTTCATAATAGATTTTGTATTAAATGTATATTTTGAAGTGATTTGGTTTTTACTAAGTTAAATGATTTTAGTGATTTGAAAATGCAAAATGATTTCAGTTAAACCACTATCAAATCTCATATAAAACTATGAGACTTTTTTTTAATCATTTTTTAATTTTAACCAATAAAACCTCATAAACATTTTAAATGACTAAAATTATAAAAATAGTAACTTAAAATATTTTCAGCTATGATCAGCCCTTTAAAAACGCTGATCATAATTTATTTATTAGTTATACTGAATATACATATATTTTTACTGACCTATTTTATAATAGCTTTTGTATTAAATTTATAATTTGAAGTGATTTGATTTTTATTAAGTTGATGATTTTAGTGAACTGGAAATGTAAAATGATTTAGTTTAAACACTACCAAATCTCATATAAAACTATGAAATTTATTTTTTTAATCAGTATTTTTACTTTTAAACCAATAAACCCTCTAAAGTTTTTAGAATGACTAAACAGTTATAAAAATTGTAACTTGAAATATTTTTAATAACGGTAAATGTTAAAATAGTTTATTAAATACTATATTTCAATATTAATTTTTAAAATTTATGTTTGAATAATAGTAAATTTTTCATTTAATAAAAATCATCTGAAATTATCATGAATACACCCAATTAAATTTAAGATTGTATGATCAGCAGAATAAACTCAATATATATTAATAACTAAATTTAATTATTTGATGGTTAACTGTGTCAAATTAATTACTTCCTTTGTTCCTCGTAATTATTGAATAAGTACTATTTTCCTTTCATATTCATTGTTTTCGATTAAGTAAATTTTAATTTCTGTATAAAAAAATTTACTTTTAATGAATAGTTAGATCTTCTTCACAGTTTTTAGTGATGTACTCCGAATAATAACATGCGAAACAACTGTTGAACAAGTGCGGTGTGGTTCTAATAAAAACAAAAACATATAAATACATAGATATATGCATTTACGGTGCTACGGTGGTGCAGTGCGGTCCATCACCATTTGAAGCCTATATGATTACTTATAAATGATTTCTGCCTTGACATCCTTTATTTACCAATAATACTGGTGACTTTAAATTGGATCCAATTAATAGTCAATGTATATGTGTGTGAACTTTTCAACATCATCTACATCAATTTTTAGACATATATATATATAGATAGATAGAGAGAGAGAGTTATATATATATATATATATATATATAGAGAGAGAGAGAGAGAGAGAGAGAGAGAGAGAGAGAGAGAGAGAGAGAGAGAGAGAGAGAGAGAGAGAGAGAGAGAGAGAGAGAGAGAGAGAGAGAGAGAGAGAGAGCGTTTTGACATATATATAGTCAGTAACCATATATTCATATACTTTCTCTCTACTTCATCACATTATAACTGGACAAGACTTATAGAAAAATAATTCCAAATGAATTTCTTCACAAGATACAAAATCAAACCATTGAAAATTTTAAAGTTACAGTTGGATCCTAATTAAAAACGTTTTTCAAGTATATTACATCATCCAATTAGTACAAGATTTAAATTCTTTTAGTTGATTAAGAAAATCATAATTTGCATGATTGGGACGATTTTTTAGTATAGTTGTTGAATAATTGGAGGACATGACATGATGGTGCTTGGTACGACTCTGCTTGCATTAAAATCGATCATAGCCATATAACAGCGAGCCATAAATGCGAGGATGGCTTTTCTTTGAGTACTGATTGTTAGAAGATTTTACGCCGCCATTTCTTACTCAATTGCCTCTTCTGAAACTCGAGACTTTAGAGCATGATTATTAATGAGAGACTTATTTGGTGGTTTTTAGAGTTTTTTATTGTTATTTTTAGATTAGGACATTGTTAAGGACTTTTAATGAAAATGGTGATTATTGTTGAGACTTTCTGTTGGTCCTTATGTTAATTTTTTTTTTAAAATAACTAGTAACATATATAAGATAAAAGATATTATCATTTTAAGTTGAATAACTAATAAGAAAAACAAATTTATTTATTTAATAAAAAATTACAAATATTTTATTACATTTCATAAAAAAAAATTCTAGACGAAGGACGAGCACTTCTCCAATCCAGTTTCGCCACGTGTGACGAAGGACGAGCCAAGGACGAGCCCAAAAACTTCTTATTCTGGGACTTTCCGACACAGTCCTTAACAAATTACTCCCTTTTTCATTTTCTTTTTGGGCCAAAATTATTAAGGATCCGGTTAAGGACGCCCAATAATGATGGTCTTAGAGCATGATTAATGGGGTATGTTAAGAGGGGTTCTTGCACTGTTCACGGGCCCTACTGACATGTCGGGTCCATGAACAGTGCAATAACCGCTTCTTAAAACTCTTAAATAAGAACCGTTTTTAGAGGGTTTCTTACACTGTTTGTGAGCCCCACTGCCTTAGTTCGTTTTTATTTTTTTTTCAAATAGAAAAAAAGGAAAAAAAAATAGGAACCCCACTTGGGGTTCTAGGGTTAATCATGCCCTTATGTTTCTTTGTTGACAGTAGGCCTGGGACGTATTATCCGGGATCTGGATCCGCTCCGAAAATAGGATATCCGGAGTGCCCGGATCCGAATCCGGATAGTAAAATTTTGGATCCGTCCAAACCGGATCCAAATCCGGATATCTTAATTTTTAGGTCCGGATATCCGGATCCGTGTTTTTAAAATATATTAATTTTTTAATTTTATTAATAATTATATTTGATATATTAGTATTTATACATAATTTTTTTAAAAATATTATATTTAAATTTTACTAATATTATATGTCATATATATATTCATAAATTTTGTATAAAGATTTAATTTATGTTTTATTTTTAGATTTTTTTATATTTTTAAAATATTTTTTATTTTTTTTAATTATTTTTACGGATCCGGATCCAAATCCGGGTATCCGCGGGTATCACAATATCTAGACGGATATCCGAAGTCCGGATACCCGGAAGACGCGGATCCGGATCCGGATACTAAAGTCACGGATCCGGCGAATCCGGATCCGGATATCCGGTCCGTCCCACCCCTAGTTGACAGAGATTATCTAAAAGAAGAGGCAGCAAAACCCAATATGTTTGTGAATTTTAGTAGCTGTAAATTAATAAATATATATAAATATAGAGTTTCTTGTATAACACATACATTCTTATATGTTCTACTAGGTTTCACAGCAAACATGTAGGACCAAGAGGAACTTCTCTATTTGTAGATTTATGATTTTTTTTTCTCTAAAACATTATTTTCCATACTGTAAATTTAAAACAAACTAGAACACATCATCTAACTTAACCTCAAATAGGATTAACGTTTATAATATGACATAATCCATATATTCTCTCCATAATTCTCTTCAAATGTCTCTTGTCATTTTCTTTCTTTGGTAATAGGTTATTTTGTCTGGTAACTGATATTTTCGTTGTGGGCCGGCATTTTCCAGCTCATTATTATGGCCAAAAATGTTAAAATTTTACCCCCTATAAAAAATTGTTTTGTGATAATGTTATACATATATTTTTGGCTATAAAAAAAAAAAAAAAAAAAACAAGAGCATAGCCTGCGCGTACAAATGACAATCATTTAGTTACATATCAAAATCATTAAATCATATATATATATATATATATGGGAATACGCATTATCTTTAGATTGGACGGTAATTAATCTTTTATCCCTACATGTAACTAGATGTATCATTTTCACATCAAGCTTTCATTACATGCGTTTATTATATATGATATTCAGTATAAATAAAAAACACATGCCACAATGCAACTTAAATTATAAAAACTTAGGATCCTAGAAAATAATAACATTATTACTTCGCTACAAAATATAAAGAAAATAAAAGCATTTTCTCATATTTTAAAACATGTTTTCTTTTCAATTTGCTTAATGAGGACGAACTGGCAGAAGTTCAAGAGGAGCTTTCTTGCTAATAATAACCGCACCTTCTTCTTCCATATCGATATCTTTCACTGTTTTCCCTTCAGGCAATACCCAATCAAAGAAGTAAAGCAAGTTCAACAGTCCTAGTTCGACCATTGCGATGCCCATAGTCATACCGGGACATATCCTTCGACCAGAGCCAAAGGGCAAAAGCTCAAAGTTCAATCCTCTGTAATCAACAGAACTATCACTAAATCTTTCAGGTTTAAACTCATCAGGATTCTCCCAAAGTTTTGGATCGCGTGCTATCGCGTAAACGTTGATCATGATCTGTGTTTTTTTGGGAATGTCGTAGCCTTGGACCTTTATTGGTGACATTGTCTCTCTTGGTAATAAAAGTGGAGCTGTGGGGTGTAATCTGAATGTTTCTTTTATTACAAGCTTGAAGTAGTTAAGTTGGTTAAGATCTTCTTCTGTGATTCTCTCTCTTGAATCACCAAGTACTGTCCTAACCTCATCTTGTACTTTTTTCATCACATTTGGATGTCTTATCAGCTCTGTCATTGCCCAAAGTATGGTCGTTGCACTTGTGTTTACTCCGGCCAGAAATATATCCTTAATCCAATTAAAAAAGTTAATAGAGATGAGTTCACAAGAAAAAAATTAGAAACACAAAACAAAAGGAAAAATACCTTAGGATACCACAAAAAAATTGTAACAAAAAATGACTTCTAAAGAAAAAAATGACGAAAAAGTTTTATTAAATAGCGTAAATATACATTTATACTTTTAAGATTAATTAATTTAGACTTAGAGTTAACTAATTCAAACTTAAAGTTTATGAATAACGAGATAGAATTTTGGGAAAGAGTTTAAAATTTTCAAAAAAATATTCAAAATAAAAAAAAACTATTTCAATCATTTTAGTGTTTTTTTGGTGTGACAAATTGTTTTAAAGGTTATTTAAGAAAATTTTCCTAACAAAAATACAGAAATTTGTTATAAAAATACACACTGAAGAAATGGAGTTTATATGACTAAAAATCAGATTGCTACTTCTTAACTCGTCACCAAATTGACTCTTACCATGCATTCAATATAACCTTGTTATTATATATGTGATAATTGATATGTATCTACAAAGATGTTATGAAACAATTGTTTATAAATATATCATAGTATAAATTATATACAATGTTTGTTTCGTATATATTTTCTTAATGTTACAAATGTTGACTTTCATATAGTTCTTATCTAAATAAAACTTAATAGGGTGTTTATCCACTTATAGAGTTACTACACCTTGGATTAAACTAGTGTAAATTTGATAATGATCCGCAATTTTTTTGATACCTTCTTCAGTTATAAGTTATAACGTATACCCCACAAGCACACACAAAAACTACCTACCACTTGAATCCAAAATGTGAAATTATGGCAATACTAGTGGAAACCACAAACTATTAATCAAGTTTAAGCAAGAAAGTTACAGAAAGGGAGATTAAACTAGATTACTTACAGAGATGATTCCTTTGATATGATCAGTAGTGAGCTTGAAAGAACCATCTCCACCTTGTTTATTCATCATATCAATCATCACATCCACAACATCTGGAGTCTGTGACACACTTCTTCCTGGCTTTAAATGATCATCAAGCACTTGGTTGAAGAAGTCGTCTAGCTCTGAGAATAGTCCTTCTAAGCTCTTGCTTTGACCGGTGATTCTATCAACAATCCAACCTCCAGGGAAGAAATTAGAGAAAGCGAATTTGGCCTGAAGCTTCTCTGACCTAGACGCTAGTTCCTCCATACCATCTTCATCGATAAACTCGGATTCATGAAGATTCTGACCAAAGGCTAGTCTACAGATGATACTAGCGACTAAAGTGAAAAGGGCCTTTTTAAGATTCACAGGAGATTGTTTTTGAGAAGCTTCAGAGAGTTTCTTGACCAGCAAGTCATTCTCTTCTTCTCTTATATACCTAAAAGAGTTGAGTTTTTTCAAGCTGAATAGCTCGATCACAGCGAGCTTCCTCAAGGCTCTCCACTCTTCACCGTAAGGAGCGAACCCTATGTCTTTGAAGTTGTAAGAGATTTTCTTCGTTGCTATGGTTTCTGGTCGGCTACAACAATCTAGGTCATGGGTTTTGAGAACTTCTTCTGCTGCTTGGTTTGAAGAGATTATGACAATAGGGACAAAACCGAACTGGAGTTTCATCACCGGTCCGTGAGTTTTGGAGAGTTTTTGGAGACATATGTGTAATAACCCGTCAAGGTTATGTAAGTTCCCGATGAGCGGCAGCTTTTGTGGGCCTGGAGGAAGTTTTATTTTAGAGGTTTGGAACTTTTTTGTGAAGGTTATTGTTACTAAGAGAAGTAGCAAAAGCCAGAGGAAGTAGATGAAAATAGACATCTTGTGTTCTTGCTACTCTGTTCTGTTTTTCAGAGTGAAGAAGAACTTAAATTTAAAAAAGAGATGAAACTATAGACTTTTCAAAGTTAGCTTTTAAGAGTTCTGACTTAAGAGGATTATCTCTCCACGCCTATTTTGAATTCACGGTTCGTTTTCGATAATAGTCAAAAGGATAAATAATGGAGTGATAAGAGAAAATTCAACTAGGTGTCTTTTTCTTTGATTTATTTATAAGTGGTGGATGTATGATACATGGCAAATTAATCTTCTAGATGACACCCAGTTCCAAATAAAGGATATATATCTACAATAGTAGCCTACTATTTTGAATTATGGATCAAATTTAATTCTTGACTTCTAGATTTAGTATTTGGATAGACTATTTATATCCTATAAAATCAAAATGTGGTTTTCTTGGTTATTTTATGAGAAATTGCTAAGAATACCACAAGTTAACTATCATTTTTCAAAATATATTAACATTTGACTTTACATTTTAGTGATTATTGTTTAAGGTTTAGTGTTAAATTGAGGGAATGCTGGTTTTCTAAATGTTTTATAAATATTTTTAAGAAAATAATTTAATTTATTTCATCATAAATTTTTGGTATTTTTGAAAATAATCATTTATTAATGATAAATTTAAAAAATAGTATTAGACTTGTGGTAAAATTAAAATTTAGTCTTATTTTATTCTTGTCTGGTTAGTGATACAATATCTAGTTTAATAGATAGAATGTTTTTTTTTGTTGTAAAAAAAAAGATGAAGCAAAATGTGGTAATAAGAAAAATAACAAACCGATATATCCAAATAAAAATTATTGTTATGTCATGTTAATCAAAAGTAAAATAAATAAATTGTTCATTTCATTATTCCACGAAAAAGGTAAATTTCCATCTTTATAAATGGTTTATGTTCTTTTACTTTTTGTTATAGAAGGGTGTTATTTGTTTTTGTTTTTTTTCTGAACACATAGCGGGCAAGGGGGGACGTACGTGAAGAGGAACGGGGCACGTGTCCCCATTTTTTTTTCTTCAATAATCAATGCTAATTTATAGAATATTCTTTTAATACTTTAATTAGATATAACAAAACAAAAAATTATGTCCCCATCTAAATATCATCCTAGATCAGCTATTGATAGATGGTGTTTTTTTCATGTATTTTTACATGGATATCTGAAATCAAATGATTACTTATGTGGTTATACTTCTATCATATTAAAAATATAAAATGATATTTTTTATAAAACGGAGGTAATCATACGGAGTTCACTATATATATCTTCCAAAAACACGCCAAAATAGAAATATTGGAAAAGTAAAGTCTATTTCATTATTCATCACACAGAAAGACACACTATCTCTTTTATCAACAAGATGCAAAGATCATTCATTACATCGAAACTGAAGTAAACATTATACGGGGAGAGAAAAACAAAAACATAACAAGGTTTGATATTTTATTTATCTTTTATATACTACAAAGTTGAGCCATCATTTAATGATGAATAACTGGAAGAAGCTCAAGAGGAACTTTCTTAACAACGGTAATATTACCATCTTCTTCCATGTCCATAACTTTCCCCTCAGGCAATCTCCAATCAAAGTAGTAAAGCAAATTCAATAGTCCCAACTCAATGGTTGCAATAGCTGAAGCCATTCCAGGGCACATCCTCCGTCCAGAACCAAACGGTAACATCTCAAAACTCTGCCCTTTGTAATCCACAGGACAATCAATAAACCTCTCCGGGATAAACTCTTCTGGATCTTCCCAGTGTTTAGGATCTCGTCCTAACGACCAAGTGTTAACCACTAGAAAGGTTTTTGGAGGAATGGTATAGCCTTGAATCTTGATTTGACTCATTGTTTCTCTTGGGAGTAACAAAGGAGCTGCTGGGTGTAGTCTTAACGTTTCTTTGATCACAAGCTTCAAGTACTGAAGCTTATCCACATCTTCTTCATCGATTCTCTCATTCTGCTTGATTTTGATGCACGTTCGGATCTCTTCTTGAACTTTTTTCATCACTCGTGGGTTTCTAACAAGCTCTGCCATTGCCCAAATCATTGTGATTGCACTAGTGTCTACTCCAGCAAGATATATATTCTAGGTCAAGAAAAACGCAAGATAGTTAAAGGACATATTTAGACTCAAGATTTGTTACCAATTCTACATAAATAAAAGCAAATATAACCTAACGTTTAATTACATATTTTTATTCATTTCATTAAATATTATTACAATATGATAAAGAAGAATACCATAAGATCGACCTAAAAAAAATTTTGTCACCAAAATAAATTTCAAGGAAAAAAATTATCAAAATAGACTTTATTAAAAGATGTAAATATACATTTATATCATCTCTTGTTAACTAATCTAAATTTAGGATTTATAGTTATGCCGTGAGGTTTTAGAGATGAGATTTAAATTTTTTTAAAAATACTAAATATTTCAAAATAAAAAGGTATATTTTAGTTATTTTTTTCTTTGAAATCTATTTTTGTGACAAAAACTTAAAGAAATCCTATTTAATAAATTTTCCCTATGATAAAACACATAAATTTAAATGCTACAAACAAGCTTGAAGTTGGAGTAAGTGTCAAGGAGTGTAAATATAGAAAACAAAAAAGAACTTATTGTAAGATATAATAGTGAACTAGATTCTTTGCTTACTTGGATGATTCCTTTAAGATGATCAATAGTGAGCTTGAAAGATTCATCTTGTTCTTCTTTATGCATAATATTTAAGAGCGAATCAACTATATCAGGGCGATCTTGATTTGTTTCTTCTTCAGGGTTCTTCAAGTGATCACCGATTATATAATCAAGAAAAGTATCAAGCTCACCAAAAACTTTGTGAAGTCTCCTGTCTCGTCCTGACACAAAGTCCATAAACCATCCCAAACCACCAGGGAAAAGATCAGAGCTGCTTATAGACCCAACTATCTGGAGCTCAAACATTAACTCTTTGATCTTTTCCTTATCAACATGATTGTTCTCGTAGAAACGTTGTGCAAAGGCAGATCTGAATATGATACTTCCAGCTAGACAGTAAAGTTCTTGGCTCAAATCCACAGGAGACTTCTTTTGACCTAACTCCTTCAGTTTCTTGACCATCAAGTCATTCTCTTCCTCTCTGATGTACCTAAAAGATCGAACCATCTTCGCGCTGAAAAAGTTGAGAACAGAAAGCTTCCGCAACTGTCTCCAAACCTCACCATATGGTGCAAACCCAATGTCTTTACCATTACGCGAGAATTTGGATGTGGCGTGAGTCTTAGGTCTTGTGCAACACTCAAGGTCATGTGTTTTAAGAGCTTCTTCAGCTGCTTTGCTCGATGAGATCACGACCATTTGGAGAGAACCTAGACGGAGAAGCAACACGGGTCCATGTTTCTTGGTGAGATCGTGAAGACATCTGTGGAACAATCCTTGAAGCTGGTGTAGGTTGCCGATGATGGGAAGCTTTGGTGGGCTCGGAGGAAGATTTTGTGTCGTGTCCTTGGTTCTCTTCACGAATATTAACGAGAAAATAACGGGGAGAAGCAGAAACAAAAAGAAATAAAGAGCAGTAGACATTGTTTTTGTTTTTGTTTTGTGTTCTGTTTTTGGTGATTATAAAAACGTAGCACGAGACATTAAAACAAGCATACATTTAAAAGCGACTTGGCCACGGCAAGATCAGCCAGAATCTAAATATATAAAGTTAACATGTCGTTTACTGTGTGTGAAGATAAGCTTTGAGAGGTTAAGAAACATTCACTTAGAAACTGGAGCACTTCTTATCCTGAAGCTTTTCAACCAAGTAATTGTTTGATTATAATATCATTCACGCTATTAACATTATTAGAAGCAAACCAAAGACAAAGCTATCAAACTCAATGTCATATCATAAGCCCAATGTGTGTCAAAGGGTTGCCACAAGAAACTTTCATTCATGACAATTTTTTTTTGTTCTTGGTGTTCTAAATTCAATCTTTCCTTTTCTTTTATTTCATTATCCATCTTTTATCTTCTTTCTTTTTTTTGGCATCAAACTAAAACTTTCATTAAATCAGTTTTGTCCGTTTAGGCAAGCTTCGTGAGCTAACCATCTAAAGACCTCTCTGTCTACAAAGATAATTATCTATCTGTTATCCTTGTTAAATCTTTTGCTCAATAAAAGCTCTCAGGAGTTAAGAACAAAATATATGAACTGGAGGAAAAATTGTAATTATATCAAAAGTTTGATACCATTTTGCAAATTTACCTTTAATGAATGATAATTTTCAAAAATTCATTTAAAATTATGATGAAAATAGATTAAATTATTTTTAAAAAAAATATTTATAAAACATTTAGAAACTCAACCCTACCCCTTCAACAATAAACTCAAAACAATAATCATTAAAGTGTGAACCCAAATGTTAATATATTTTGATTGAAAGTATTTTTGCAAGGTGGTAATTGTGTTATTCTTATCAATTTTTCAATATTGAATGTGGATGATATATTTGGAAACTTGATACAAACAAGTGCATATCAAACCATTTTTTAGCAAAATAAAACATTAGTTTTCCTTACAAGTTTTATTCTTAAGTAAAACCACAACTGTAGTTTGAAGTATATTACACAGTTCAACTTCTTGTACTCAAGACTCTTTGATCCCATCACTGACGAAGAATGGGAATAAGCTCAAGAGGAACTTTCTTAACAACAGTAAGAACACCAGCTTCCTCCATGTCCATGTCTATCTTCTCCTCAGGCATTCTCCAATTAAAGTAGTAAAGCAAATTCAAGAGTCCCAGTTCAACTGTTGCTGTCCCTGAAGCCATTCCAGGGCACATCCTCCTTCCAGAACCAAATGGTAACATCTCAAAGCTATGCCCTTTGTAATCCACAGGACAATTGTTAAACCTCTCCGGGATAAACTCCTCTGGATCTTTCCAGTGTTTAGGATCTCGACCTATCGACCAAGCATTAACCACTAGAATGGTTTTTGGTGGAATGTCATAGCCTTGAATCTTGATTTGACTCATTGTTTCTCTTGGGAGTAACAAAGGAACTGGTGGGTGTAGTCTTAAGCTTTCTTGCACCACAAGCTTCAAGTATTGAGATCTTCTTCAGTGATTCTCTCCTTGTGTTTGACTCCAATGCAAGTTTGGATCTCATCTTGGACCTTTTTCATCACTCTAGGGTTTCTAACGAGCTCTGCCATAGTCCAAATCATGGTGATGGAGCTTGTATCTACTCCAGCAAGATAAACACCCTATTAACAGAAGGGTATTTTCTTAATTATATAATTAAGGATATATACAGTTTAGATTCAAGAAAATTTCTTTGCTTACTTGGATGATCCCTTTGAGATGATCGATGGTGAGCTTGAAAGATTCATCTTGTTCTTGTTTAGGCAATATTTCTAAGAGGTAATCGATGAAGTCAGGACGATCTTGTGTGAAGTTCTTGGATTGATGATCATCAATTATATCCTCAGTGAAAACATCATGAAGTCTCTTAAGTTGTCCGGACACAAAGTCCATGAACCATCCAAGACCAGCAGTGGGGAACATATCAGTGAGGTTGAAAGTCATATTACTATGAGCTTCAAGCATCAGTTCTTCGATCCTTTCCTTATCGATATGCTTGTTCTCCAAGAAACTCTGTCCGAAGGCAGATCTGAAGACGATACTCGCAGTTAAGCAAAAAAGGGTTTTGCTCAAATCCACTGGAGATTGGTTCAAAGCCGATTCTCTCAGTTGCTTGACCATCAAGTCACTCTCTTCCTCTCTAACATACCTAAAAGATTGAACTTTTTTAACGCTGAAAAACTCACGAACCGCGAGCTTACGCAGCTCTCTCCATGCCTCACCGTAAACCCCAAAGCCGATGTCATTAGCGTTACGCGAGAAAACCGTTGAGGCGATGGTGATGGGTCGTGTGCAACACTCAAGGTCATGGGTTTTAAGAACTTCTTCTGCTGCTTCACTTGATGAGACGACGACCATTCGAAGAGCACCTAGATGGAGTAGCATCACAGGTCCATGTTTCTTGGAGAGATGATGAAGACATGTGTGAAACAATCCTCGAAGCTGGTGTAGGTTTCCGATGAACGGAAGCTTTGGTGGGCTCGGAGGAAGATTTTGATTCGAGTCTTTAATTTTCTTCAAGAATATTAACGAGAACAGAGCGGGGAGAAGAAGAAACAAAAAGAAACACAGACTAATCGACATTGTTTCGTTATTGCTTTATTTGTTTTGTGTTCTGTTTCTTGGTAATTATATAAACAGAGTACTAAGAGATTAAAATAAACAGGTAGTTAAACGCAACTTGACCACGGTAGCATAAGTCACAGTACAGACATATCACATATGAAGTTAGCATGTCGTTTACGTTTGTGAAGATAAGCTTTGAGAGGTTAAGAGGCGTTCCTTTAAAAGCTGGAGCTAATCAAGTGTTCGTGTCTAGTGGTTCCATATTACGATAATTATTCTACATCCCTAATTGAATGAAACATTAAATAATACTCCCTCCGTTTTTTAATAATTGACGTTTTGGAAGAAATTTTTTGTTCCAAATTATTTGACGTTTTCAATTTTCTATGTAAAATTTATTACTACTTAATGTTTGACCAATGATATTATACCTTCTATTTTATTATTGGTTAAATTGTGGTTATATAAATAATTAATGATGTTTTTGTTTAGAAAATGATAAAAAATTAAATGTTTCTTAATCTGTGTGCATAATCCTAGAACGTCAAATATAAAAAAAAAACGGAGGGAGTATATAAAGGTTAGGTAATATTTAAAATATTATGGTCAATTTATTTATCGCAAATTGATTTTAAGTTGAAATTTCATGATAAATCTGATTCTAACATAGTATCAGGACTCATATCCTAAATACCTTAAACCCCTAATTAATATAATCTTACCCGACTGGATATAAAAGTCGTACTTAACCCTCCGAGTGGGTATAAGTGTCGTACTTGACTCGCTCGATCGAGTATAAATGTCCTAAAGTTCCCAGATTTCTAGCCGATAAGAGCTATCATCTTGAGTAGGGATATTGAGATAATTATCCCACATTGGGAATTCAGTAGGACATTAAGTAATATATAAATTGTTAAGATCAATTCATTTATCGCCAATTAATTTTAAGTTGGAAACCCATAATAAACTGGAATCTAACATTCCATTAGAGAAGAAACAGAAAGAAAGACAGACTAATCGACATTGTTTCGTTATTGTTTTATTTGTTTTGTGTTCTGTTTTTTGGTAATTAAATAAACAGAGTACTAAGACATTAGAATAGAAAGATAGTAAAGCGACTTGACCACGGAAACATAGGTCACAGTACAGACATACCACATATGAAGTGAACATGTCGTTTACGTTTGTGAAGATAAGCTTTGAGAGATTAAGAGGCGTTCCCTTAAAAACTTGAACTAACCAAGTGCTGGTGATCTAGTGGGTCCCATTAGAGGAGAAGTTGGAATTGTATTTAGAATCATTTCCATTGATAGACTGAAATGATTTAGATGCATGAAAAATATGTTAAGTGGGTTAATCAATGGTTACAGTAACTGATAATGGTGTTTCTACTTGTTTCTAACATTTGATTTGAGTCTTTTATCATGTCAAAAACTATGTTTCTGATTTTTTACTCTGTTATCGATTATTTTCAGGTATTAAATTGAGTTGGAGCCGAATATGTTGAATTGAAAATAGATGAAAAATAAAAATGCAGAATTGTGTAAATGCTTCAGAAGTTTTGCTTTAGATAGATGACTTTCTACGGTCTCGTTAAGCTCATGGAAACAAGACAAAGAATTGAGTTAGTTTTCAAATATCACAAAATTATGAATTATGTGCATAATTATGTGCATTTTTACTGTAAACAGATTTATCTACCGGTTTAATACGAGAAAAAATAAAAAAAAAAATCACATTTCCTTATTTTTTGGTGTGGTTACACCTAAAATTCTACCTTGATGCAATTTTGACTTATATTCTTTATTCATCCATTGTATTAGGTTAAGAATTTACTTACTTTATAAACTAAAAAAATCATTTTTGAGTTACTATTTAAAAATATATATCCTATTAATTTGGAGTTACTTTTTAAGAATATCCTTTACTTTACACATGTGATTATCTATACTATTATTCGTAAAGTAATTTTTTTGTTTCTGAACTGTTTTAAAAGTTAAAGTGATTAAATTTTTGATACTTTTAATGAATTATAAATTATTTAATTTATTTAATATCTAATCTTGTTATTTCTTTGTGTAAATACTCGTTTTCTATTATATATTAGTATATTAATATATCACTGATGAATAATAAATGACAAGGGTTTATCTATTAGTATATTATTAAATATAGTAGTGTTTTGTAATTTTAACCAAAAAATATTTGGTAATTTAGAAAAATAAAAGCAAGAAAATAAACATAATAACCTTATTGTATAAAGAGATTTTCTAAAGTATATGCACTGCTTGAATGTTTTCAAAAAAAGTTTAACACAATAAAATTATTTATGTTTTGTAAAACTTATCATATATAAATTTTTCAAAAAAAATTATTAAATCTGACATAATAAATTTAGTGTATAAAAATATTTTTTAAAATATATACACCACATGAATATTCTCACATTTTAAACGTAATTAAAACATTTGAATTTTGTAAGCAATTATCATATATAATTTTTTTTTCAAAAAAATGATTAATTTTACTGATTTTGAATTGATAATGCTGCACTACATAATGTTTATAAATGTCCGCATATGCGGATTAGAACACTTATTTGTATTTAATGTTGATAATTATAACGAATAATATACTTTTTCCGTTTCATATTAAATGTCGTTGTAAATATTTTTTTTTTTACAAAATAAATGTCTTTTTCAACTTTCGATGAAAAATTATTAATTTTATACTTAATTTTTTTATTGGTTGAAAGATAATTATGTGTATAGGTAATTATGTTTTTATATATAAAATATACAAAATTAATTGTTTCTTAATCCGTATCTAAAAAACTAAAATGGCACTCAATATAAAATAGAAAGAGTAAATACTATTATTTAGAATTCGATTATATTATAAATTATTATAATACTCCATCATATATGATAGGAGGCTGACATCATCCTCTATAGTACCTACGTTTTACAAGATATTTGGATTGATGGATGGTCCATTAATTGTTTCGGTCAGACATTTCCTCAACACTTGGTTGGCTAAGTAAAGAAACCGAGGAACATCAGTTTTATTTTCTTTTCACACATAAACATAGGAACTTTTAAAGAGACTAATAATTCACAGCCACGAGTAGAAGCTCATTTTTCTTGTTGACTGTGAGCCCCGGAGCTTCTTCTATGTCGATATCTTCTACCTTCATGCCTTCTGGTAACTCCCAGTCAAAACGATACAACATATTAGCAAGACCAAACTCCACCATTGTTGTCCCCATGTAAACTGCAGGACACATTCTCCGTCCACCCCCAAACGGTAATAACTCAAAGTGCTGTCCTTTTGCATCGATGTCACTATCAACAAACCTCTCCGGGAGAAACACTTCAGGGTCTTTCCAGGTATCAGGATCACGCCCGATAGCCCAGACATTCACATGAAGCCGTGTCTTGACTGGAATCGTGTAACCGTTGATTGAAAACTCAGACATTACTTCTCTTGGGAGTAGTATAGGTGTTGTAGGATGTAGCCTCCAAGTCTCTTTGATCACCATTTTGAGATACTTGAAGTGATCTATGTCGTCTAAGGTGATCGTTGACCTGTTCCCCATATGGTTTCTGATTTCAGATTGAACTTTCTTCATCACACGTGGGTTCCTAGCGAGCTCTGTCATTGCCCATGTCATGGTTATTGCAGAAGTATCTATCCCCGCTAGAAGAACGTTCTGTGACAGAGAGATTATAAAATCAGGTCAGATTCTCATGGTCTCATTTATTACTAGGAGTGCCAAGTAGGAATGTGCACATTGACCGAGAACCAAATCAGGAACCAAACTGAAAAAAAAACTAAAACCTAAATAAAATGAAACTTGAACAGTTCCTATTTCTCTAGATCCAAAAATCAAAACAGAAATCAAAAACTGAATTGGTAATGAATACATGAACTATATTTTATTTACCTAAAATATTAGGGGTAAAATTCATTTCCATAAGTTTAATACCACCTTTCAAATTTATTTTAAATGAATGACTATTTTCAAAAATACTTTAATTTTTTGATGAAAATATACTTAATTAATTTTTCTAAATATTTATAACAAATTTAGAAACTCAACGTCACCCTTTTAGTACTAAACCCTAAACGATAATCACTAAAGTGTCAACGTGTCAACCTAAATGCTAATATATTTTTGATAGTGTGTATTCGTAAAATGATACTTAACTTATGTTATTCTTAGCAATTTCTCAAATATTAGTTATATTTTAGTTTTAAAATAACTGTATATATAGATATATACTTTATAAACCAAAAATTATTTATATAAAACTAAATTACTCTGATATTTTGTGAGTTTTTGGATGTAACTCGCGGTTTCAGTTTTTCGGATCCAATAAATTATCGGTTCTCAATTGGTCCAAAACACCAACACGAATAACCCAAACCCATAAACCCGAATGCCCAAGACTAGTGTCAAGTGTTTTGTAATTACCATCAAGATTGCTTTGATATGGTTTCTTGTGAGCTTGTCATTACCAAGAACAGCTTCTTCCTTCTCTAACTTCAATAGCAGATCCACGAAATCATCACTTCCTTGTTTCTTTTCTTGTTTGTGCAGATCAATCATCTGTTCATAGAACGCATCAAGATCTCTCACGCTCTTCTCTCTACGCCCTTGCAACCCCGTGAACCAGTCGATGATACGTCCAAAGTAGGGAATAAAGTCTGAGGCTGAAAAGCTTCCTAACATCTCAAGTGCCTCACGGACTAACTTATTGAAACTATCACTGTTGAGCACAGTTCCTTCAAAGCTCACACTAAATGCTGCCCTGCATATCACGCTTACAGTCAAAGCAAGACACGTCTTGTTCAAGTTGATAGGAATTTTAAGAGAAGCTGATTGAGTGATTGAATCAATCAGCTTCTTGACCTCCTCTTCCTTTATGGGCTGGATCGAGTGAACTTGTTTAGTACTGAAGAGTTCCTGAGCAGCGAGCTTTCTTACTTCTTTCCAGTAATCATCATAAGGAGAGAAAGCTATATCAAGATAGTTGTAAGAGAGGTCTCTTGGCCCTAAAGAAAGATCAAGATTCATGGGTTTTGAGTAAATATTCAAGATTCAAGATTCAAGAGTTTTGTTGAGAAAAGTCAAAACTAGAGTACCTGCCAAGCCTGGGCGGCTACAACAGTGGAGGTCATGGATTTTCAGAGCTTGTCTTGCTGTTTCAGAGGTGGAAACTATGACTGTTGGGACTTTTCCAAGATTCAAAAGCATGACAGGACCATACTTCTTTGAGAGTCTCCATAGAGATTGATGTGGCAACTCTCCAATCTGGTGTAAGTTACCTATGATAGGAAAGCCAGGAGGAGACGGTGGTCTCCGTCGATGTTGCCGACGGTTCTTGTATTTGATGGCGGCGAGAAAAAGAACGATGAGGAACAGAAGTAAGAGAAGCGAAATGTCAACCATTTTTTCCTGAGTTTATGGCAGATGAAACGTAACGCTCACCTTTTCCTATGTCAGTTATATATAAGCAACATCAATGTCTTTTTCTCCTCTTTTTATTCGAACAACAACACGTGATGTCTTTGGTGATATGATAATATTACTTATTCTAATTTTCTTGCCTTTATACTAAATGATAATATTACAATAAATGCTTAAAATAATATTTCTATTTATTATTTTGTATATTTAGTTATTATTTATTATATTATAAATTTACTTATTCTAATATTACGATAGATGTTTAATGTAATATTTTTATTTATTATAATGTATATTTACTGATAGTTTATTTTAATATACATTTTTTCATATAGATATTTAATTTAATTTTTTCCATTTCTTATATTGTGTATTTAATTATTTTTTATTTTTTCTTATTTTATATTTACTTATTCTAATATTTTGGTTTTTTATATTAAATGATAATATTACGATAAATGTTTAATGTAATATTTCTATTTTTATATTGTATATTTATTATTTCTTTTCTATTGTATATTTACTTATAAAATATTTGGAAATAATAAAAACGTAAAAGTATAAATTTTTCAGATAGATGTTTAATGTAACTTTTCAATTTTTATTGTATAATTACTTATTATTTATTTTTTCTTATATTGTATATTTACTTATTCAATTTTTTTGCTTTATTATCTATGGTAATATTAATATATATATATATATATATATATATATATATATATATATATATATATATAATAAAATATTTTTATTTCTTATATTGTATATTTACTTATTATTTATTTTAATATACATTTTTCATGTAGATATATAATGTAATTTTTCTATTTCTTATATTGTATATTTACTTATTATTATTTTTCTTATATACTTACTTGTAGATGTTTAATGTAATATTTATATTTCTTATATTGTATATTTATTTTTAATATTATAATAGATTTTTAATGTAATAATTTTATTGCTAATATAATATATTTACTTATTATTTATTTTAATATAGATTTATTCTAATATATATTTTATTTTTTTACTTATTTTAATATTAAGATAGATATTTAATGTAATATTTTTATTTCTTATATTGTATATTACTTATTCTTATATTACAATATATGTTTAATGTAATCTATTGATAAAAAATATTTAATTTAGTATTTTTATTTTTTATATTGTATATGTACTTACTATTTATTTTTCGTATATTATATACTTACTTATTTTAATATATGATAGATGATTAATGTAATTTTTATATTTCTCGTTTATTTAGTTATTATTTATTTACTATATATTTTTCAGATCGATGTGTAGTTTAGTTTTTTCATTTCTTATATTATATATTTACTTATTCTTTATTTTTGATTATCTTGTATATTTACTTATTTTAATTTGCATTTGTATATTATGATAGATTTTTAGTGTAATATTTTTTGTTTTTTATATTTTGTATTTACTTATTATTTCTATTTTTATATTGTATATTTACTTATTATTTATTTTTTTACTATTATATCAAATGATAATATTACGATAGATGTTTAATGTAATATTTCTATTTTTGATATTGTATATTTACTTATATATATTTAATGTAATATTTATATTTCTTCTATTCTATATTTATTTATTTTTAATATTACAATATATTTTTAATGTAATATTTTTATTTCTCATACTGTATATTTACTTACTATTTATTTATGTTTTATAAATATCCTAAATATTTATAAAACATTTAGAAACCTAACCCCACAAATTTAACACTAAACCCAAATGTTCATATATACTCCCTCTGTTTTTTTATATTTGACGTTTTAGAGAAAATTTTTTGTTCCAAATTATTTAACGTTTTCAATTTTCTATGTAAAATTTATTAGTAATTAATGTTAGATGACCAATGATATTATAACTTCTATTTTATTATTGACTGGAAAATGGTTAGGTAAACAATTAATGATGTTTTTGTTTAGAAAATGATAAAAAAAATTAAATGTATCTTAATCTATGTGCATAATCCTAATACGTCAAATATAAAAAAAAAACAGAAAGAGTATTTGATTGAAGATATTTATGAAAAGTGATATTTAACTTGTGGTATTCTTAACAATTTCTCATAAAATAACCAACAAAACCACATTTTGATTTTATGAGATATCAATAGTCTATTCAAATACTAAATTTAGAAGTCAAGAATCAAATTTGATCCCGAATTCAAAATAGTAGGCTACTATTGTAGATATATATCCTTTATTTGGAACTGGGTGTCATCTAGAAGATTAATTTGCCATGTATCATACATCGACAACTTATAAATAAATCAAAGAAAAAGACACCTAGTTGAATTTTCTTTTATCACTCCATTATTTATCCTTTTGACCATTATCGAAAACGAACCGTGAATTCAAAATAGGCGTGGAGAGATAATCCTCTTAAGTTAGAACTCTTAAAAGCTAACTTTGAAAAGTCTATAGTTTCATCTCTCTTTAAATTTAAGTTCTTCTTCACTCTGAAAAACAGAACAGAGTAGCAAGAACACAAGATGTCTTTTTTCATCTACTTCCTCTGACTTTTGCTACTTCTCTTAGTAACAATAACCTGAAGGTTCTGAGACACTAAGCAAATGAACACACACGAGCTTCCAAAAACACTTCCAAAAACACTTTCTTGTATATTAAAAATAGTTTAAACAATTTTCCTAGATCTGTTTAATCTGATTTACTCACAGTCACACACGACTAGAGACGGACCTTTCTAATCCCAAAACACAACACAGAGCTGCACTCATAAGTCACTCGTCATTTGTTAATTTTAAACCTTACCTCCAAAACTTCACTCATAACTATAAACACTAAATTTAGATTAGTTAACTCAAAGGTATAAATGTATATTTATATTCTTTAATAAAGTCTATCTTGATCATTTTTTTTCTTTGAATGTTATTTTGGATACAAAAACTTTTTTTAGATACATTTTGATCATTATTTCTTTATAAAAAGTATCATTTTATATTTTTAATATGATAGAAGTATAACCACATAAGTAATCATTTGATTTCAGATATCCATGTAAAAAATACATGAGAAAAACACCCTCTATGTGTTCAAAAAAAAAAACAAATAACACCCTTCTATAACAGAAAGTAAAAGAACATAAACCATTTATAAAGATGGAAATTTACCTTTTTCGTGGAATAATGAATTGAACAATTTATTTATTTTACTTTTGATTAACATGACATAACAATAATTTTTATTTGGATAAATTGGTTTGTTATTTTTCTTATTACCACATTTTGCTTCATCTTTTTTTTACAACAAAAAAAAACATTATATCTATTAAACTAGATATGGTATCACTAACCAGACAAAAATAAAATAAGAGTAAATTTCTATTTTACTACAAGTCTAATACTATTTTTTAAATTTACCATTAATAAATGATTATTTTCAAAAATACCATAAATTTATGATGAAATAAATTAAATTAATTTTTTAAAATATTTATAAAACATTTAGAAGACCAGTCTCCCCTCCATTTAACACTAAACTCTAAACAATAATCATTAAAGTGTAAAGTCAAATGTTAATATATTTTTAAAAAGTGATAATTAACTTGTGGTATTTTTAACAATTTCTCATAAAATAATCAAAAAAATCAAATTTTGATTTTATGAGATATAAATAGTCTATCCAAATACTAAATCTAGAAGTCAAGAATTAAATTTGATCCGGAATTCAAGATAGTAGGCTACTATCCTTTATTTGGAACTGGGTGTCATCCTTGATGTCGGCCAGAAAAAGAACGATGAGGAACAGAAGTGAGAGAAGCGAAATGTCAACCATTTTTATTCGAACAACAACACATGCTGTCTTTGGTGATATGACTTGTCTTATATCCTTTTTAACTAGATGATTACCCGCGCGCATGCGCGGGGTGAAATTAATATACGAATTATCATTAAATATTAATCTTGATTGTTTAACCATGATGTCATAAGTCTCCAAACGTATAGTTATGTATCGTCGGTATAATGTTGATGAGTAGGATGATGTTTGTTGATATTTTTTAAAAAACTTATTTAATTTACATTGGGCTTCAATGATATCATTCAAATGTTATAATTCACCATCTCACTTCGATATGAAGAATCATATTTTTGAAATGATATGATCAAGTAACATTTGAGATCCATGCTTGAGCAGAATGAAGATTAATTATGTATAAAAATTATGTGTAGATAATATTATTTATTTTGTATTAATTTATATATTATGCAATAATAAATATATTGAATAATTGAGGAGCGAATAGCTATTATATATACAATTAAATTTGAGTAAGAAAATAAATAAAAACAATCTTTCTTTTTATTTACAAAACTTTTTGTTGATAAAAAACAAAATAAACAATTTATTTATGTTATATAGTATATAATTAAAATCAAATGATATTGATATAGATATATAATATATTTAATATAAATTTTTATTTATTGAGGCTTGAGTTTATTAACATTTTTATATTTTTTGTGACAAAAATAGATTTTTATTAATATGAATATTATTTTTATTAACATGTTTATATATTATATATATGATATATATATTTTAATTTAAACGATATTGAAATATGTATATATATTAAATGAGACTTCATATTTACATGATTTATGATCATTAAAATCTTTTTATAATAAAAAAATTTAAACAATTGATCAAAACCATTTTACCGTAGATTTTTAACAGTCTTAGTAATTTATATTAAAAAAATTCAAAATATAGTTAATTAGAAAATATCTAGATTTTTTTATTATATACTTATGTGATTTTTTAAATGTCTTTCAAGAATATAAAATTGAAAAAAAATGATGGAAGATACATATATTGTTATCAAATTTTTATTATTCAAAATCATTAATTGTCACATATTTGTTAATCATATTAGGTAATTTTGTAGCTTTTATTTAAGGAAACAATAGAAATTATTATTTTATACACGAATAACTTATCTGATAATTAGTTTAATAAAAAGTATAATATATATTTAGATGGATTAACTTATTTCTTAAGATTTTAAAAATCATTGTAGTAATAACATGTGACTACAAAAAAAACTCGTATATATAGCTCCATGATTAATATATATAAGATTTCTCATTGTAGTGATAGCATAAGATTTCTCAATACTGCTTTTAAAGATTTTAATATTCCAGGATTAATATATATAGCTCGTATATTAATATGTTATAATGACATGTGTGTATCAAAATATGTTGTAATGATTCATCTAAGTATATATATGTATTTTATATGATATATAGTTTAATTTAAACAATATTAAAGTATATGTATATATTTATTTATTTAATCTGAATATATATTAAATGATACTTAATATTCATATGATATTATGATCATTTGTATCTTTTTATAAAAAAAAACATTGTTCACAAAATTTGATTGTAATGCTTTTACTGTTTTAGTAATTTATAGCTGTTTTTAAAAATTCATAATATAACATGTAAGAAAAAAAATTAGATTTTTTATTATATGGTTAATGTGATTGTTTAATTTTTTTTAATAATATAAATTAAAAAAATGATGAAGAATACAAAATATATTATCAAATCTTTATTATTCAAAACATTAATTGTCACATATATGTTAATCATATTAGGTAATTCCGAAGCTTTTATTTAAGGAAAGAATGTTAAATATCATTTTATGCACTACTAATCAATATAAATGTTAATTTAATAAAAGTATAGTCTATAATTAGATGGACCAACTTTTTTCTAAAGATTCTGAGAATCATCCTAGTGATGACACGTGGCTACACTTAAAAGTTCTAATGCTCCAGGATTAATATATAGAGGATATTCAACTTTTACTCCTAAATATAAATATTTTAAGACATATATGGGTTATGTTTGGGCTTCTACAGTTAATGGTGACGAATCGGCATGACTGGAGTTGATGGCACAACAAAAGCCCCAAACTCTAAATAGTACAATGATATTACATGCGGATGAATTTTTGAAAATTTAGGTGTAACTTAAAATTTGAACCATCTTGATAAAGATGGTTATATCAAAATGGTAAAATGTCATTGATATTTTTTAATATAATTTTTAAATTACAAACTTAAATCAAATGTTATTTAATCATTCACTAGAAAAAATGACAAACCATATTTTTCTTCTAAAAAAAAAATTTACATCAAAATCGAAAAAAAAACTTTTTTCAGTCAAAACAACAAAAATACATTTTCTCCCAAAAACAAAAAATGCACTTTTCCTCCAAAATACATTTTCCCACCAATATTGCATAAGTGCGCTTTCCTCCTCTCCCCTCCCTTCTCCAAAATCGCAAAACATATTTTCCCGCCAAAATCTGCAATAAGCATTTTACCGCTAAAACTAGCAAAACACAGTTTACCGCCAAAATTCGCAAAACAGATTTTTATGTCAAAATCGCAAAAACACATTTTTTCTACCAAAAACGTAAATAAATCAAAACTCACAAAAGACATTTTTCCGCCAAAACAAAAAAAAAATTGTATTTTTCCGCCAAACCTGCAAACGCATTTACCGCCAAAACTCGTAAAACCAGTTTACCGTCAAAATCTGGAAAACACATTTTCTGCCAACACGTAAAAACATATTTTCCGCCAAAACCCGTAAAACGTATTTTTCCGTTAAAAACCGTGAAACACATTTTCCGACCAAAATAGCAAAAACGCATTTTTCTGCCAAAATCATAAAAATATATTTTCCCGCAAAAAAATGTAAAAAATCGCATTTTCCCGCCAAAATACGAAAAATGCATTTTCCTGCAGAAAACGAAAAAATATATCCCCCAAAATGCAAAAAAATGCATTTTTCTGTCAAAAATTGCAAAAACTCATTTTCTTAGCAAAAACGCAAAAATCTATTTCCAAAATTATATTTTAGACTAATTATAGTTTAGATAATAAATAAAAATTAGTAGTTAACAAAAATAAAATATGATTAAATAAAAAAAAGATATCTTAATAATTTATTTACTAAACTTATTTTAATGGAAGTGAAAATAAAGAAACAAATATATGTCCATTTAGATTATTCATCTAGATAGACAAACAAACAATTCCATAAAATTTAGATGGATCATATAAATGGATAAGCTAGATGAAGATGACAGATGGTGAAACAAACAGTCCAAAAACGCGAAGGCTTAGTCACTACCATTCCCTTTGTGAAGAAAAAAGGAAAACATGAAGCAGAGGTAAGAGATCTAGATTTTTTTTTGTATTTCAAAAAAAAAAGTTAAAATATCTTACAATAAAATTTTGAACTATAGAAGTGTTAGTGCCATGATCTTCAAGTGAAGATATCTAAGAGATTCAGACCGAATACAAAACTGAAAACTCCATGATAGAGATATGGAAGATCGTGCACTGTGATGGTATAAAATGTGTACGATGGTATTAAATGTATTTGAACCAAAAGCGGTTAATAAAATGTTATTAACCAAACTTGAAAGAATATCTTTAAAATTTGAAATTCCCTGCTGATTAGTATATGCATAAGTATTCAAAATCTAAATAAGTATTTCTAATATGTAACTCAATGTTTACTTTGATATAATATCTCATATAGATATATTTGAAACCTAAATAAACATCTTACATGTTCGGTTATGTGTTTATTTTGATATGATAACATGAAGCGAAAATAAGTTTAGTTAGAAAACATGTATAACTACATGAATAGTTTTATAACAAAATAAACTCTGAAAATGCATAATCTCTGTTGTTTTGCTGTTTTAGAAGAAGAAACTACAACCGTTGATACTCTTCCAAGCTTCAAAAACATTACAGGATAGTCTCCATAGGGATTGGATAGTCTCCATAGGGATTGATGTGGTAATTCTCCATGCTGGTGTAAGTTTCCGATGAGTGGAAAACCAGGAGCATACCTTGTTTTTTGCGTGTTGGTCCTTGTTGCTTCTTCTTGCTTTTGATGGTGGTGAAAAGAAGAAGACATGTGAGAAAGAGAAGTGATAGAAACCAAACCGTAGCCACTTTTTTACTAGCATATGTCTTAAGTTTTCTTAAATGATGATGAAGGAAGCTTGTACTTTTATAATACACAGTTGTGACTTGCAAGCCCGGCCTAAACAATTATGGGCCGGAAGCAAAAAAAAATTGCTGTTACATATAAAAATAGAAAAGAAAATTGTTTATATTCGGAACAGGTACCATAAACCAAATACTCTACTGAAGATTTTATTAAAAAGAGATCAAATTTTTTGATATTTTAAGTAGGGCCGGAAGCACATGTTTCCTTGGCTTGTACTCAGGGCCGCTACTGGTGACTTGTGAGCTTGCTCTGTTCTCTTATCATATTTCGGACTTACTTCAATTCTAAAGATTAAAAATCTTTTATATAAAAATCTTGAGGATTAAAAAAAAGAATTCAACCTAGAACATCATGGCGGTTCGGTAAGATATCGCAGGCAAGCCATGTGTTGAGAAACAGTTTGATATCATGTTTAGACAGATCAAAGCAAGAAATACCAGAGAACATAAAAGTGCAAATCAGATCAGTAAATGATTTAAATTGATGATAACGAGACTAAAAACAAAGACACGCAGAGACAATAAAAAAATAAAGTTGAAAAACGTTTTAGAAGAAGTGGTAAGGTGGCTTCGGTTAATTAAGGTGATTCTTGAGATAAATTGAAGTGAGAGAGAAGGGAACAAAGTGGTTTTATTCAAAATTATGGTGTTGACACTCACGTATCTTAGTTGTCAAAACAACTTCATGCACAAGAACACATTACCAATGGCAGAGTAGGTTTTATTCAAAATCATGGTGTTGTCACACACAAGTATCTTAGTTGTCAAAATAACTTCATGCACAAGAACACTTCACCAATGGTTGAGTAGGGTTGTCCCCTTGATGAATTAGCTCCCTAATCAAATCTTAGGAATTCGGATATTACCTTCTAAAACCATTAGTGCGAAATATTTTTGAAAATTGAAATCAGACAAAATCATTTTCCATAGCCTTCATAAATCTATATGAAGATTTCGAAAAGTTTAGTACTCCCTCTGTTTTATAATAAGTGTCATTCTAACCATTTTTTCTTGTTCTATAAAAAGTATCACTTTACAATTCCAATGCAAATTATACTTACTTTCAGCTGAAAATTAATTGCAAACTGCATTAATTGCAAACTGCATTAATTTTATAAATAATTTTATTTATCTACAATACTATTGGTCAAAGAGATGTAATTAATAACAATTTACATATATTTCATACACTTTCTTAATATGTGTGAAAAATGTCATAGTGACACTTATTCAATAACGGAGGGAGTATGTTTTACCATCGTTAATCAATTATAAATTTCATACATTTAAAATAGATATTTCTTCAGTTTCGTAATAAGTGTTGTTTTAACATTTTTTGTTACATAAAAATGTCACTTTGGAATTTCAATGTAAATTATATTTAATTTAAACTTAAAATTAACTGCAAACTGCATTGATCTTATAAATAATTTTATTTATTTCAAATACTATTAGTCAAATAGGTGTAATTGATAACAACTTAAACACTTTTAATTATTTTCTTAATCTATGTAAAAAAATTAAATTAACACTTATTAAAAAACGAATGGAATAGTTCTAAAATAACCGACATTCATGAAAATTTGGTAAAAATTGGATTTAAAAAATTAACATGATATTCAGGGCCGCCTTATAAAAGGGGGCAATCAGTGCATGTCCCACTCCAAAATTTAATTATTATTATTATTATTTTTTTGTAAGCAAGTAAAAATTAGATATAATGTTATTTTAAAAATAGTTAATGTTATAAAAATATGATAAAGTATTTTAGAAACAAAGAAATAAAAATAATATTTAGTTATATAATAATCAAAATGTTTTGTTTTCTCAAGTAATATTTTAAAAAAAAATAATAGATGCAATTAAAAAAAAATTCCCCAAGGGGAAGGAGTTTATACTTTTATGCCATGACTCTAATTTCTACTAGAAACAAAATAATGTGTATTGGTAGGTGAGACTTTGTATGGCCCATAATTAACTTTGGGGGGTGTCTTTATTCTTGAAATAGGCAGTCTTGCTCGTGATACTTGATGGTTGTGAGCTGTGACGTCGGATGATTGTGTCTGATCTCAGTCCCTGTAATCTGGTGCCTGGGCCTGATCACATGGAGAGAGTGCAATAATGAAGGAGAGAGAGAGTGTACAATATTTTTAATTAAAATCCAGATATTAAAAACTAAAACTTTTGGTAGTGTGTTTGAAATCAACTTTAAGAAATATTTTAGAAAGAAAAAGAAACTAGTGTTCTGTCCAATCATACCCAATATAAGATTTGGTGGATTAATTAGGTTCAGTACTATTGAGTGGAATCAAGGAAAACGTGTTTTTCATTTTCAGGTCACTTAACATTTTCTGTCTCTACATCCTGTTTTGTTTTTTCAGTTTCCCTTTCATACAACATTGTTGGATTAGCAAGACGAGATACAATGGAACACAAGATGTAGTTTTATAGCACAACCGATGCAACAGTTTATTGTAGTCTCATGAAAGACCTAGTTTAAAATGATCAATGATTTAAATACTTCACCGGAACAAGTAGAAGTTCATTTTTCTTGCTCACATTAAGTCCAGGAGATTCTTCCATGTCAATATCTCCAACCTCCATGCCTTCTGGTAACTTCCAGTCAAAATGAAACAACATATTAGCAAGACCAAACTCCACCATCGATGTCCCCATGTAAATTGCAGGACATAGTCTCCTCCCACCCCCAAAGGGCAACAACTCAAAACATTGTCCTTTTGGGTCAATATTATTATCAATAAACCTTTCAGGGAGAAACATCTCAGGATCTTTCCAGGTATCCGGATCACGTCCTATAGCCCAAACATTCACATAAAGCCGTGTCTTGGGTTGAATCTTGTAGCCATTTATCTCAAATTCAGACATCACTTCTCTTGGAACTAGAAGAGGTGCTGGAGGGTGTAGCCTCCATGTTTCTTTGACTACCATTTTCAGGTAATGAAGTTGCTCTATGTCATCCAAGGTGATCATTGACTTGTTCCCAATTTGGTTTCTGATTTCAGTTTGGACCTTCTTCATTGCTCTAGGGTTTCTCATAAGTTCTGTCATTGCCCATGTCATTGTTATTGCAGAAGTGCCAATAGCCCCAATAAGAACATTCTGTATAAGATCATAAAGATAAAAATGTTAAAATCCTCAAGTAAAATGTCTTAGGGTTGCAAATATTTATATCTATAGTTACCATTAAGATTGCTTTGATATGGTTTCTTGTGAGCTTGCCATATCCAAGAACAGATTCTTCTTTCTGAAACCTCAAAAGCAGATCCACAAAATCTTCACTACCTTTCTCTTTTTCCTCTCTATGTAGGTCAAACATTTGTTCATAGAAAGCATCAAGATCTCTCACACTCCTCTCTCTCCTCCTTTGTAAGCCGGTGAGCCGGTCCACGATCCAGCCGCCGTTTGGGAAAAAATCAGAGGCAGAGAAGCTCCCAAGAAACAAAAAAGCCTCGTTGATGAACTTGTCGAATCTATCGCTGTTGAGCACAGTTCCATGGAAACTCACACCAAACGCTGCCTTGCATATCACGCCAACAGTTAAAGAGAGAAACTTCTCACTCAAGTTAACTGGTGTTTTCTCTTGAGCTGATTTGGTTACTGTGTCTATCAGTTTCTTGACTTCCTCGTCCCTGATGGGTTGCATCGAGTGAACTCGTTTAGGACTAAAGAGCTCTTGCACACACAGTTTCTTGACTTCTTTCCAGTAATCATCAAAGGGAGCAAAAGCAATGTCCAAATAATTGTAAGAGAGCTCTCTTGGCCCTGAGACATGATCATGATAAGTAAAGAGAAAAGATATGCTATGTGTTGAGTGAGAGTTACAGTACCTACTAAGCTTGGACGGCTACAACAATGGAGGTCATGGATTTTGAGAGCTTGTTTAGCTGTTTCAGAGGAAGAGACTACTACTGTTGGGACTCTTCCAAGCTTCAAGAACATCACAGGACCGTACTCTTTGGAGAGTCTCCATAGAGATTGATGTGGTAGTTCCCCGAGCTGGTGTAAGTTTCCGATGATCGGTAAACCAGGAGGAGATGGTGGTCTTCGTTGCTGCTTCTTGCGTTTGAAGACGGAGAGAAGAAGGCTAGTGATGAAGAGAAGTGATAGAAACCAAATAGTAGCCATTTAGTTTTCTTATAAATGATATGTTGAAGGAAGCTTGTGATTTTATATATATACACCCAATTTGGCATTTTTGGTCATTTCTCTGCTTTCAAGTATTTTTACTTCATTTTCAACATTAAAAAAAAACTAATATAGTTGAAACTTAGATGAGAATCAGGACAATATAAATTCTATAAACTAATATATATTCAATAAAATATCAATATAACAAATATATATTTTTATATTAGTTTTTATTTAATATATTTTAAAATATACAAAATATTATATTATTCAGATTTAAAATAAAAAGTAATCTCTGTTTTTATCACTTTAAAATACTTTGGTGTTACTATTTAAATTATTAATAAAATATATTTACACTCTGGAATACGTAAATTTTCTATCTTTATCATTTTTATAAAGAAAAACAGAAACAAAAAATAATAATTTACAAATGATAGATCAAAATCAAATGAAGTCTAATATGTAAAATATGAAAACACATAATTTAAATACAAATATGAATTTAATATATGAATACAAAATTTTTAAATTATTAACTATACAAATTAATTATAATAGTTGTAATATTATTAATTTGCAGAAAATTACTATACACAAAAGTGTAGAGAAAAAGAGTCAATAAGCCTTATAATTGTAAACCTTTATTAGTATTATTAGTATATGTTTATTGGTTACACCCCCAAAAGAGAAATATGAATCCAAATATATGATGCCGACGATGGAAAAACAAAAAAAAAAAAAAAATCACGACAAGGCCATAAAAACATGAATCACGTGCGACAATGACAGCTGAGCTAAACTTATCTTTTCATAAAACGTTTCAGTCGAATGGCTTGATCAGAGGTCAAGAACATTTTGGATTCTTTGGAATTATATTCTTAGAAAATGCAATATCTGCAAATTAATGGAAACTATTTTTATTTAGTAGTTATCAGTTGAATATAATAGTACTGTATATGTAAATTCTGAATAGTCCTAAGTTTTATAAAGCAAATAAAATTGTTTATTGAAGAGTTATCTATTTTTGTAAATAATAACAAGAAAAATGAGGATAAGAACCCGATTAAAAGCTGAACTGCAAAAAAATCACCCAAATCAAACATTATATATCCTCTATATATATTTGTAAAAGAAATATACCCACTATATTGAAGAGTTATCTAAAAAATATTATGTTTTCGGGTCAGTCTGAGTCACATACACTATATGTTCACTCTTCAACGAATTACTAGAATATAATCCGTGTCATGCGCGGTTAAGTTTCATTTTTGATAGATAAATATTTATTTTATTTTATAAATTGTTTAAATTTGTTGTTTCTATCTTCGTTAAGAATCGTATGTCGTTACAGAGCTCTGAATACCTAATATAAGTATTCGTATATGAAATGACAGCGAGAAGTCTACACAAACTTTAACTTTAAATGTGTCACTTTGACCTACTAACCTTAACCTTAATTTTTCATCTAGTTTCATATAGTGTGAGATCTTTTAGAATTGAATATATTAATGAATATATGATATGTTAAAAATTAGATTTAATATATATGATTCTATTTATAACTAATTGGTTTTTGAAAAAAAATTATAAACATCAAGGAATGTAAGATATGTAAATTTTTTATTATGTAGATGTGATTTTATTTTCGAAATACATAGTGGGTTGGTTTCAGATTAATGACTTATTTGATTTAAATTGGTTAAAAATATTTATGATAAATTTCATGTATAAATAAATATGTTATATCATTTAATCTAAATAATTTAGATGAACATGTGTTTAATAGTCCAAAATTAAAATAACACATAAAAAGTAAAATATGAATCAAATTTAATAGATTAGATATATTGTAATATGTTTTTATTTTAAATATAAATAAATATTTAAAAGAATTCTAACAAAATATTTTTTTAATATACTTTGAAAATAATTATTTTAATTTGTAATTGTCAGTAAAATATAATTAAAATATTTTATATGTTTTAAAAAAAATGTTTTAAAATAAAAACTAAATTAATGTTAATTTATAAATATATTTTAGTGACAATTATAATTTATATTAATTAATTACGAAAATAAATTTTAAAAAGATATTGTTAGAATTTAAAAAAGAAAACTGTTTAATTGCTTTTGATTAAGATACTAAAAAATATTATAATTAAATTATGTATATTTTAAGTAACTTAATAGATGGTCCAAATAAAAATATGACAGATAAAAAAATCATAATACTCTAACTTAAGAGATTAGATATCCGACGCATTGACAAACAGATTCGTACAAAGCTGCTCATATGACTGCAAACCATAGCTTAAAGATATTATTTAGATAGCTCTTGTTTATTATTTCAAAAGTTTTGGTATCAAAGCTGCATGTCTTGAAAAAAATAAAATATATTGTTTAGTTTTGTTTAACATTTAATATAAAAAGAAATGTGTTAATAATTTATAATGAGATTTTTAAAGATTCTTTATAAAAAGTTTCTTTTATTGAATTACAAAGAGAAAAGAAAAATAGAGGCCGAGGCCCAAAGGTTTCACACATCAGCCCACAAGTTCAAGACTAAAAACCCCGTACATGCATTAAGGGCCAATTTTCCATACTAATTGGTTTAACTCGAGACCAGTTTGGACTTTATGTAGTTTCTTTGATAATATATTACTATATTGATTTGCAGACTTGCAGTTTGACAATGGAGTGAATGATTATTGTTTATCCAATATATTCTCATATTTCAAATTGTCAAAATGGTGGTTAAATTATTCAAGTCAATCAACTAGTACATATAATTTCATCGAGCAGGGAAAATTACAGACGGATGAGGATGTAAAATTATAAAAGTGTGACGATGAAATTATCGGCTTTCACTATGGAATGGAGGCACTACGGTTCTATGTTCACTTTCCAAGGTTTGTCTAGAAACTATTTGTTCTTTCAATGACAATACTTGGGGGAGGTATAGTCGAGTTTCACCAAAAAACTTTTGACAATGGATGACACTAATGTATGGGAAGACATAGTTCCACTCCTCACTAAAAAACAAAGCAAGCTGAACTTGTTCTTGTTTGGTATGTCTTTTAAGCCTCTTTATATGCTATATGGAGGAAACGCAATGGCAAAAGGTTTGGGGAAGATCGCAAGCCTGCATCAAGGCTTATAAAATTCTTTGATAAACAACTCTTTGATTAGCAGATTCGAAACTGTATATCCAGCATGAATCATCGACAGGGGCAGATGGAGAACATTTATTTAGTGTGGGGCTCTAGTGTAACAGAAATTTAAACTAAGGGTATTATGTATAAATTTTAGACAAATTGCTTAGGAGAAAATAAAAATTTGTGTGGGGCATGTGCCACACTCTTTGTTCACCTAGGTTCGCCCCTGATCATCGACACAAGTCAGCTTACCAAGGGACCATGGGAATATGCATGGTTCTTACTTAGATAATCTGTAATGCTTTTGTTTTTCATTTCAAACTCAAACAAGTAAATTTGAGTAAATTGTATTTTTTGGTTAAGTTAATTTAACATTCTTTCAAAAAAAAACTAGCACACTTATTTTTTTCACAGCTTTAATTTATATGGAAATGTTTATAGCTACATTATTAATGATTGATAAATAATTTAATTATCTATTTTTAATGTCACTAAAGGCAAAATATACAATTTCAATGATTACGTCATATTTGAAATGATATTTAAATTCAGTGAAACACAAGTTACTTACAAAACTCTTTTTTACTCACTCACAGAACCTAGCCACGAGAAAATTATGTTTAATGTCGTGGGATTGATTCGAACTCGATTGCTTAATTCACCAAAATTCCAAACCAAATGATTATGAAATAATTCAAAAAGTCTAGAAAACAATTATTTTGAACGACTTCTCATCTAGTCAATATCTAAAGTTTTATTAACAACTCTAAAGTTTAAAATATGAATTTCAGAAGTACTAATCGTTTTGTTTTTTGTTAAATCCAAATATTTATCACAATGAGATTATTTTTCCACAGGTAAATCATATTCATAAAGAGTCAAATTAGCTGTGTTGTCACTTGTTTTAATTTGCAACTTGTCAAAAAAAATTGACAAAAAAAACAAAAAAAAAATGGTCCTTTTTATATCAGGTAATGCGGAATCTATATTAATATAAGACTTGCAATGGACTTCATCATTTTCATTCAATTATTTAACCATGCCTATTATGAAATTAATATGCCTGTATGTATAACGTACACAAATCATTTTTCGATGAGGACAAAAGCATAAAATGATGTCTCTTTTTGCACTAGATTACATTGACAAATTAGTCGGCTTATTGAATATCTTTAATACAAAAAAAAACATAGTCTTTTTTTATATAAAAAGAAAGTCGTGGACCATGAGTTCAAGTCATGCATGTTCTTGGAACATAGAACATTGGAATCCTTTAACGAACAAAATTACTTGGAATCGCTATGGGAGCTATATTTTTCTGGTCACAAGATAATAAATGTTTGAACTGTTTAATTTACGTAATTGGAACTAACTAATTAGGTTTAGAGTAAATTAAGTCAAATTTATACCTGAAATTTTGAGATATATTATTTGATAAATATATATATATATATATATATAGACATGTAAAAGTTTATGGTTATACACTTAATCACACTCTACAATCACTTGAATCCTCAAAATTTTCGTTAACAACCTTCCATGTGATCTATTAACTCTTTTCCCCGATTATAAAAATTGCTCGAGACAGCTAGGCATCACTCAGATAACATACAAGTAACTGGATCAATGTAGGGAGAAACTCATAACAAGTTAATAGATATAATGAGGTTATATTTTTGGGGTTAATGGTTTTAAAAAAATTACTGCATGAAATATAAACATACAGATAATTAAATGTTTGGCGCTTGTTCTTGTGGTGGTCAAATTTTCCATACAGGCTTCAAACTTTTCATTCCTCTGCACAGTTATCTTTTGCAGTAGGTTAATTCTACTAACTGGTTAAGAGAGATTCAGAGGACGGAAAATGGTGTCATACCAGCACCAGTTTTATTTAAATGAATATAAAACTATATTTAAATAAAAAAGATCTTTTTACAAAGAATGCATCATAGGAAAGCTAATGTCTATCATGTAGCTAAGACCAAAAGAAAAGAATAACACAAGGTTTGAGTAGAAATTGTATCACCGTAATGCAAATCAATTGGTCATTACATTCTTGTATCGGTTCCCAATTCGCAGTGGATTGTGGAAAATCTAATCCTGACAAGCACGGGTTCTGGTGGATGTAATTGCATGTTACTCTTTATCAAATCTCATACAAGGTTGTTTTGAAAATTGAACTTGTGCTGGAGATAAGATCCACATTAGAAATATGAAAGACACTTAAGTAATATAAATGACTTGGACTAATCTATTTACCGCCAATTGAAATAAATAATAATAGTGAAACATCATGAGGTTTCATGACTTGTGCGTCCATAAACAGTACATTTTCGAGTATGATCTTTATTTCCAGGACGAGAAATTCTCTCGTGAATGTTGTGTTGGGTGGTAAAAAATTTGAAGGTCGGGCTTGAGATGCAAACTCAGATGGATGGTTTCGGTATTATTGTTGATCGAATAATCTCATTATGTTAGATAGTTTGATAGACACTATCAAGATCTGGAAGAGAAGAGATAGCACAAATCTGAAAGAGTATAACCCCATGTGCTGCGTCGTCAAGTCCTGCTAGGAAATCATGAACTCTCAAAGTTTCTACTTCTTTTTCTCTTGCTGAATTTAAATCGCATTTACACTTGACACAGCTGCATTGTTTTGAGTTCATACATTCAGTGATTTCGTCCCAAAGTTTTGTTGTCGTCCGAAGTAGTCATCAACGTGAGAGCCATCATGTTTGCAATTCGCGAGTGCGTTCCACATTTGTTGAAGGTGTACTCCGCTTTTGTTTCAATAACCTTTCTTGATTATCTCCCATAAGTCTTTGGCGACTTCACGAGTTGAAATAGATGATCTGATTTTTAGTTCTATTGTTTGTTTTAACCATCCTATAATAAGATGACTGTTTGTTGTCAGTCCCCTGAGTAGGGTAAATTGACTGTCGATTTAAGTAGATTGTCGTCAAGACACCTGAATTTCTTTCGTGAGCTAATAAACATATGAAATTTGATGTCCCATCTATCATATTTCAATACATTAAGAAGTGGATGAGCGATGATAGCTTATATACTACTTAAGTCTCTTTCATATTTCAATCTGAGATCTTATATCCAACACTCTCCCTCGAAATAATGATGTGTATAACCATTAATCTCGACAAATCATTCTCCCTTCAAGATAATGCTCTTTTTCTAGCTGTCTAGACATAATTGAGTTTTCCTTGGGTCATCAATTAGTGGGATGATTGGCTTCTGAGCCAGATTAATGGATCAGCGTGTGAACCCGATATGCTACTATGTTAAGATTCCACATTGAAAATATAAAGGAGACTTCAGAAATATATATGTAGATTGACCTAAACACATATATACTAAATCCCTTTCATATTTTCAATATAGAATATTGTCTCCAATAACTTGGCATGTGCTATAAGTCAATAAATGAAATGTTGTTACATAAAGAAATGGAACAAGATCGATTTTAAACTAGGAACCAGTTTCGAATCTCTTTGTTACAGCTGTAACTTTTAAAATTAAGGTCATGTTCGTTTTTGTATTTGATGCAACATCTAGATGTACTATTTGAACAACATCTAGATATTGCATCAAGATGTTTTTTTATAGTTAATATTTGCATTCAAATGCAACATCTAAATAGTAATTTGTTCGTTTTGGATTTTATAAAAATATTTAAATACTAATAGTTAAAAGACTAAAAAGACATGTTCTTATTGTTAATATTGAACTGATTATACTATTCAAATAAATATATTTAAAATTAATTTTACATTTTTGTGAAAATGTGATTTTGTGGGTTTTGATGAGAAACTTAATTTTGTGATTTTGGCATAAACATATAATTTTCAGTTTTGAAAAAAAAATACGATTTTAAAATTTGGCGGAAAAAACACAATTTTCTGGTTTTTGCTGGAAAACATCATTTATCAGTTCTGGCGAAAAACATGATTTTACGGTTTAGGCGGAAAAATATACTTTTACGATATAGGCGAAAAACATGATTTTACGGTTTAGGCGAAAAACATAATTTTACAGTTGTGGCGGGAAAACGTGATTTTCCTATTTTGTGGGGAAAGACGGTTTTCTAATTTTGGCAAAAAAATTGATTTTCAGTTTTTGGAGAGATTACATGATTTTTTAAAAAGAAAATTGCGATTTTTTGATTTTGACAGGAACTTGCGGTTTTCTGATTTTGACGGCCGATTGTTGAGGAAAACATAATTTTTATGGAAGGAAAACATGATTTTACGGTTTTATGAGAAAATGCGATTTTACGGTTTTGATAGAAAAACATATTTTAACGTTTAAGCGAGAAAATGTGATTTTACGTTTTTGACAAGAAAACGTGATTTTACTGTTTAGGCGGAAAAACGTATTTCACGTTTTGCGGAGATGTGATTTTACAATTTTGGTGGCAAAAAATATAATTTTCTGATCTTAGCGAGAAAACGTGATTTTCGGTTTTGACAGAAAAATAATTTTTTTTTGTTTTAGTGGAAAAACATGCTTTTCTGATTAAAATATTATACAATAATCATAGAACTAATTTAATTAATTTTTATACTTGTATTAAGAATATTTCTGTTTTTTAGATTTTGAGATGCAATTATAACATTCAAACTCTACATTTTTAACATCTCAAATATCTTGATATTCTAAATATTATAGATTTTGGATCTACATATTGATAGAATATTATCCAAACAAATAACATCTTAATATTAGCATAGTGATGCAGTTCTAGGGAGAAAAAAGAACATGGCTCAAATAACTCTAATCTCTTGGTATTGATTACAGGCAAAGCCGTGCCTAGCAAACAAATTTTGAAACTTTGGCTTAGGGCATCATTTTTTTGATGTAAAATTTAAGGGCATATACACAAAATATTTTATATGGTTCATTGGTAAAACACCCTTTAAATAAGTTTTCTAATTTGAACCAAGGTTACTATCATTTTCTACACCTTTTTTTTCTAAAGTCATAACTTAAACTCATAAACCAGTTAATTGCAATTATAATCATATATTTGTTCAAAATGAAAAAAAATCTTTTTATTTAATTCTTTCTTTCTATATATTATTTTTTATATTTGTAAACTAAGTGGAGTTTATTGCTTTATGTCTTTTATTGGATTTTGTAATTCCCAACGAAATCTAGTGTTATTAGTTTTATCATTTTAATATCCATGTTAAAATTGTTAATAGTTATATGATTTATAAAGCATAATCCAGTTCATGTGTTATTCATACAGATTTACTAAATATATTTTTTACCGTCAATTTAATGGATTTAAAATCATTTTTTTGTTAAAAATACGAAGACATGAATCCGAGATAAAAAAATTTTAGATTTGTAAATACTAACAAAATTCTCATAGAAAATTCAAACATCGAGATATTTTACTTAGATTTTTAATCTCTGGATAGATTTGTAAATCAATTAAGATACATTAACAAACTCTTAATAGAAAACATTTTCTTCTTAAGCCTAGATCACTATAATATTTTTGAATTAGTTTATCTTCATCTATTATTATTTATTATAAAATATACAAAATTAGAATCAATAATATTCATATTAAAACTTGTATTCATATATTAATTTTCTTATTATAAATGAAACACGAAAAACATTAGTTCAATTTTTTTTAAATGATCGCACATTACATATTTGTATTTTATGATTATACTGCAAAACAGTTTATTAGAAAATTATAAATATTATTGTATTTTGGCTTATGGCATCAAAAGTTTAATCCCCAACTTAACCGTCTTGGTTAAAAGGAAGGCAAGTGGACGTTTAGATTTATTCTAGTTAACAGAACTAGCTAGAACGTACAAATTTTTATTTTTATTTCAAAACAACAGATTTTGTTACGATATTAAAGTATCCTGGATGAAATTTTTTAGCTCTAAAATTCTTAATATATATATATATATATATATATATAATATTAGTATTTAATTATGAAATTTTAAAATTTAATGAAAACTCAATTAAAATATTATGTGTTTTGAGAACTCAGTAACTAGATTCGCTAATTGGGAGCACTACAATCGGTTACAGTCAATATTTTCGGTGCACTATGTATACTATCATTACCACTGTACCCTTCTTTACGAACCTCCAAAGCATTTTTTATTACATCGCCTAAGAAAAACTATCATTCATGTTTGCTATGATAAAGATCCTCCACAAGATTCGATTTTGATGCTTGTAGAGAGAGAGAGAGGAACCATTAGGCTTGGGCATTTGGATCTTCGGTTCGGGTCGATTCTTTTCGAGTCATAATCTTTCAGGCCCTAGACACTTACATCTAACTAGATATTTAGAAATTTTCGATTTAAGTTTGGTTCGGTTTCTGTCGGATCGAGTCTATAATTTCAATACCCGGCAAATACTCGTAATTTTTGGATATATTTCAGGTTCATAGTGGTTCGGGTATTTAGAACTTGAAAAAGACCTAAAACACCTAAATCGGACTCGAAAAAGACTTAAAATACCTAAATTGGACCCAAAAACCTGAAAATTATCCAGAAACCCAAAAAATATCTGAAAATTTGAAAAATACCCAAAAAATTACCTGAAATCTGGTCGAAAACCCAAAAATATCCGAACTTTTACCCGAATAACCAAATTATATTTTGAAAAGAAAACCTTTTACCTGAGACCCAAAACTATTTCTTGAAGAGCCTAACCCAAAATTTAAAAATATCCAAAATACAAAAATATACTAAAAACACCTAATATAGCCTAATATATGTAATAAGTTTCGAGTACTTTGGATATCCGATAGAGTCTTGGGTAGAACCCGGACCCGGAACCAAACCGAGACATGCAAATCCAAAAAGAGAACCCATCAAGTACTTTATCATAGATCCGGATATGGACCTGAACCTATATTTTTGGACTGGTTCCGGTTCGGGTTTTCGAGTCCGGATAAAATGCACAGGGACCATTGGTCATTTTATAATTTGTCCGTAACTATTATTTTAGTTGCTCAGTTAAAAAAGACTATTATTTAAGTTGCTTCCATTAGCTAGCTACGTCAATCTTTATTAGCGTTTTTGAGTATTTCTCCTAAGTCCTAACTCATAATATTTTATACGGCCAAACTTGAAATGTATAAATAGATAGTAAGACAAACGTACGTATTGCTCAAAAGTAAAACCTCTTTTCACTTCCCAATAAAAATTCCAACACATCAAGCTTTTTAGCCATGTTCATGAGTATTATGAATCCATCCAGTTTCACTATTCTTACATTTTCCTTTACGTTGGTCTTGACTCTCGCGATGCTTTCCTTGAGATCCAAGAAACCAAAAGGCCAGCTTCCTCCGGGGCCACGGGGATGGCCGATCATAGGGAACTTGTTCCATATGCTCATGAACCGGCCGGTTCACGTGTGGATCCACCGTTCCATGGAGGACATGCAAACGGAGATAGCTTGCTTCCGCTTCGCCCGCGTCCACGTCATCACCGTAACCTCAAGCGCTATCGCCCGAGAAGTGCTTAGAGAAAAAGACGAGGCTCTTGCAGACAGATCGGAGTCGTACTCGAGCAATCTCATTAGCCATGGCTACAAAGAAGTTGTTTTCTCTTCCTACGGAGAGAGTTGGAAGCTGATGAAGAAAATGATGACCACAAAACTAATGTCTCCGACAACGTTGAACAAAACCCTCGGTGCTAGAACCCTAGAAGCGGATAATATCGTCACGTATGTTTTCAACCTACCCCGACCAGGGCCCATTAACGTGAGAGATGTTGTCTTAACGTATTGCCATGCTGTAATGATGAGGATGATGTTTGGCCAGAGGCATTTTGATGTAGCGGCTGAGGATGGAGGTCTCGGGCCAAAAGAAAAAGAGCATATGGACGCAATTTACCGAGCTCTTGATTGTTTTTTCAGCTTTAATGTAACGGATTACATACCTTTTGTTGGAGATGGGCCTAGCACAAAAGCCCATTAGCTGCTAGGCCCAAAATCAGGCCCGGCCCGTTAACAAAATGATGACTCCGCTAAAAGACAAGACAGTACTTTGCTATAAAAGGAGGTGTCAGAGTCATTTGAAAGGACATCAGAAACGTCCAAGACGACCTCTCCACTCCGGAAGAGCTCGCCTTCGACTACCAGAAATTTACTACCAGAAAGTCCGAAACGACCTCTCCTATCCAGGACGAGCTCGTTTCCGATGACCAGAAAACTTGTAAAGAGAATTCATTTAGACATCTTGTTTAGACGATCTCTTTAAGTTCTTGTAATTTCCGAGCTTGTTTACTCTTGACACTTAATACGAAATTCTCCGATCCTTTACATTTTCTACCTCACTACATTACCGACCGAATATGGATTCAACAATTGGCGCCCACCGTGGGGCCGGAGAATCTTCTCTACTTCAAGAAAGCTCGGCGATCACAGAACCCACAACGCAACCAGAAGCCACAATATCTGCAATCACCGACAAACTGGGATCGACAAGCATGACGACCGCGACGACGCCACACCATCCAGTTGATGACGTCGCAGCACTAACTTCGGGCCGACCAGCTAGCAGCGCAGCGCTGATCGCGACGACCCCGAACCTGGTCACTGATGACACCACGCCCGTGATGGCGACCCCGATGCAACCAGCTAGCGCAGCGACAACAAACTCAACCCAACCGGACATCTCGCTGATTTTTCAAGCACTTCTCGGAAGAATCGACGAACTCGCTCGAGGAACTACTTCTCGATTAGACGACCTCGCTAACTCGCAGAACGCATGCAACAATCGCATCAACGAGCTCCAATCCATCGAAGTAGGCGCTTCTGGATCTAAACAAATCGACGCTACCCCTCGACTGCAGCGAGTTCTTTTCGGTGATCTACCAACACCAACCATCAGACCCGGAAACCAGCATACGATGCAAATCAACAATTCTCCGGTGACGACCGTCGAACCAAGACAACACCATGTTCGGATAGATGGTCAGCAGATTCCAATCGACAATGATTCACAAACTGCACACCGAGAAATTCAATACAGGAACGAGGAGATCGAAGAGATGAAAGCCCAGCTGCAGCACATGACTTCCAAAGTCCACCAGGCAGTCAGCGCGGCGCCAGAAATCGACCGCGTGCTCCGCGAAACCCAAAACACACCATTCTCACCTCGACTCCTTAGCATTCCCATTCGACATCCGGGAAAAATAAAACTCCCCACTTACAACGGCACAACAGATCCAATAGAGTATCTTACTGCTTTCAGCATCGCAATGGGAAGAGCAAATTTTTCACCAGAAGAACGCGACGCCGGTCTTTGCCAGTTGTTCGTCGAAAATTTAAGTGGACTCGCCCTCGGGTGGTTTTCGCGTCTCGAGGCCAATTCCATCGACAACTACAATCAACTTTCGACGGCCTTCCTTAAACATTACTCAATGTTTATCCAGCAGAGTGCGTCTAATGCTGATCTGTGGACGCTCGCGCAAGAACCAACAGAGACGCTCCGTTCGTTTATCGACAAGTTTAGAGCCATTGTTTCTCACATTACTGTGCTCGACGAGGCAGCTGTCCTGGCTCTCCGTAACGGCCTATGGCACGAATCACCATTCCGAAAGGAACTCTTCAAAAACAAGCCACAAACCCTGGAGGACGCGCTTCATCGAGCAATGACCTTCATTGAGATCGAAGAGGATAAAGCCGCTTTTGCTAAAAAATACGCACTCATCAAGAAGTCGTCGTCCAGAGAAAAAGAGTCCAGCGAACACTACGAGCCTCGGCAACACTACGACAAAGGATACAAAGAGAGCAAGAACAGGAAAGCTGGAACCTACCAGATCAGCGACCAACAGGCCAATCGCTCCTCCGACAAGCAAAATCGTGATGATCGCAATACAGGCGATACACGACCATACTGCATCTACCATAAGTCTACGACTCACAACACGGACGAGTGTCGCCATTTGCAGGGTATGCTATCACAACACCGCCGCGACCGCGAGTCACCGCCCAAAGATCGAAGGAACGACAAAGCACCCAAAAACGAAGGGGAACGTTTTCGCATTGTACAAGAAGAACGAGAACGCCAACAAAAACAAAAACGCCCAAATGAACATGCAAACGCTGAGGAAGAAGCCCCTAAACGAGCACGCAATGACCGAAACGAGCATGAGCGCGGACGAACGCCCCCACCTCGTCGTGTGATCAACGTAATCATGGGAGGTCTCCAGAAATGCAAAGATTCAGTTCGCTCGATCAAGGAATACGAACGCAGGACATTCGCCTCGCAAAAAATGGAAAGCTACAATATCAACGATACACCGAAAGAAAGTTATGATATCAGCTTCACGG